>JZKD02S1667517.1:250621-329985 GCA_000966675.3 Picea glauca
ATATACCAATCTATCTATAAACATAATCCATACGTGATCCTTCCAATAAAAGCATGCAACCACCATTTCTGATCAAAACACCACACAGACGGTCTTATACTCAAACCATTCATAAACTACACAGACTACGAGAATACATGTCAGCATATAAATTTCAAGATGCAAGATGTAAAACACTTACCAGAAATAACACCAGATGTGATTGCAACTGTTGAGAGGGGTGCTCGTTTCCACCCAACCATAGGCTCAACGACTCCCAACGGATTTACCACTAGCCACCCCCGAGCTGAGACCACAATGCTGTGAGACTGAGTCTCTATTCTCCAGTGACCAAGAATGAAGGTTACTCTACTTCTTCTCCACTATCACTCACTTTGTATTTTCCATAGTTCTTTCTCTTTCCCTCACGTCTGCCCATTGATCGCACACTCTTCCTTCCTTTTCTCCTTTCGGTGAGGTTGCATGTGGCATGATATTCCTGGCGGTGGTCAGTTCTGATAACTCTACAGATGGGTGGTTCACCCCCATCCCTCATCACTCATGAGGATCTCTTTACCTACCAACCTGGTGAGTCATTTAATTCGGGGCCAGCAAGCCACTTTTGGTTCTCCGGGCCAGTGAAGTCCAAATATGGTATTGGTTTCGATGGAAGTTAACTCCACCATTCTAGTTTCCTTCCACCACCATTCTTCAGCCATCGTGGTCTCTTTTTTAGCACACCCCCCTCTCAGCAGTCCTACAATATATAGATACATTCATAATATTATTTACATTCATCAACATTTTTCACAATGTCCATTCACATCACACATTCACATTTCTGAGTTTGCCACAATACATGGCTAGTATAGTTATTTTTACAGACTAGGGGAAACAGTGTGTTACACTTTCACTGACAATGCGATGATGTCGTCTTAGATGAGATCGTGTTTATGTAAGAGGAAAAACTAGCACACTTTTTCTTATCACCACGATGGGATTACGTTGTCCCAAATGATCTCGTGCTTTTGCAAGAGGCATGTGATAGCTTTCCCCAATTGTAGGATGATGTTGTCCAAGACTTTCTCGTGCTTGTGCAAGAAGGAAAGCTATCATGCTATCTTTCCCCCACAATGGGATGTTGTTTTCCATGATGAGCTTGTTCTTGTGCAAAAAGGAAAGATAGGATGCACTATATTTCTCGTATGGTGGGATGATGTTTGAGATGAGCTCGTGCTTGTTCAAGAGGGAAAGCTAGAATGCGTGAGATTTTTCCCACAGTGGGATGATGTTTTTTGAGATGATATCATGTTTTTGCAAGATGGAAAGCTAGCACGCACTACCTTTCCCCCATTACAGAATGATCTTGTTCGATATGAGCTCATGCTTGTGCAAGAAGGAAAGCTAGCATGTGCTACATTTCCCCCACGATGGGATGATGTTGTTTGAGATGATCTTGTGCTTGTCAAAGAGGGAAAGGTAGAACGCGCTATCATCCCCCCATGGTGGGATGATGTTTTCTGAGATGAGTTGTTGCTTGTGCAAGAGGGAAAGGTAGCACGAGCTAGATTTCCCCCACAACATGATGATGTTGTTTAGGATGAACTCGTGCTTGTGTGAGAAGGAAATGCTAGGTTTCCCCCATGGTGGGACGATGTTGTCCAAGATGAGATCATGCTTTTGCAAAAGAGAAAGGTAGCATGCGCTAGCTTTTCCCCATGGTGGTATGATGTTGTATGAGATGAGCTCGTTCTTGTGCAAGAGGGAAAGCTAGGACGAGTTAGCTTTCTCCCACGATGGGATGATATTTTCCGAAATGAGCTCGTGCTTGTTCAACAAGGAAACTTAGCACACACTAGCTTTCACCCACAGTGGGATGATGTTTTCTGAGATGATATCGTGCTTGTGTAGGAGGGAGAACTAGCACGTGCAAGAGTTCCCCCATAGTGGGATGGTTTTTGTTTGAGATGAGGTCATGCTTGTGCAAGAGGGAAAGATAACACTCTCTATTTTTTCCCCATGGTGCAATGATGTTTGAGATGAGCTCATGGTTGTGAAAGAGGGAAATCTAACACGCTATAGCTTTTCCCCATGGTGAGGTAATGTTTGAGATCAGCTTGTGGTTGTGAAATATGGAAAGTTTCCACATGCTATATTTCTACCACAGTGGGATGATGTTGTCTTAGATGAGCTCGTTCTTCTGCAAGAGGAAAAGATAGCATGTGCTAGCTTTCCCCCATAGTGGGATGATGTTGTTCGAGATGAGCTCGTTCTTGTGTACAAGGAAAAGATAGCACATGCTAGATTTTCCCCACAATGGGATGATGTTTTCCAAGATGAGATTGTGCTTGTGTAAGAGGTAAATCTAGCATGAGATAGCTTTCACCCACAGTGGGATGATGTTTTCTGAGATGAACTCGTACTTGTTCAAAAGGGAAATCTATCACGCTCTTTCATTCCCCCATGGTGGGATGATGTTGTCTGAGATGAGGTTGTGCTTGTTCAACAAGGAAAACTATCATGCGCTAGAATTCCCCCATGGTGGGATGTTGTCTGAGATGAGGTCATGCTTATGCAAGAGGGAAATATAGCATGAGCTAGCTTTTCCTCAAGGTGGGATGATGTTGTTCGAGATGAGGCCATGGTTCTGCAAGAGGGATTGCTAGCAAATTTCCGCCATAGTGGGAAGATGTTGTTTGAGATGAACTTGTGCTTGTGCAAGAGGGAAATATAGCATAGAATAATGATCACATATTAGACAACATCATCCCTTCATGAGGGAAAGATAGCACACGCTAGCTTTCTCGCATAGTGGGATGATATTGTTTGATATTTGCTCATGCTTGTGCAAGTGGGAAATCTAGTCTACCCATTGTAGGATGATGTTGTATGAGATGAGCTTGTGCTTGTTCAATATGGAAAGATAGTATGAGCTAGCTTTCCCTCTTGGTGGGATGATGTTGTCCAAGATGAGATTGTGCTTGTGTAGGAAGAAAAGATAAAACTCGCTAGCTTTCCCCCACTGTGGGATGATGTTGTTCAAGATGAGCTCGTGCTTGTGCAAGAGGGAAAGCTAACATGTGTTAACATCCCCCCATGGTGGGATAATGTTTTCGGAGATGATCTTGTGCTTGTGCAAGAGGGAAGGATAACATGTGGTAGATTTCCCCATGGTGGGATGATGTTGTTTGTGATGAGCTTGTGCTTCTGCAAGATGGAAATATAGCACACGCTAGCTTTCCCCCATGGTGAGATGATGTTGTATGTGATGATCTTGTGCTTGATCAAGACAGAAAGATAGCACGAGCTAGATTTTCCCCATGGTGAGATGAGCTCATGCTTGTGCAAGAGGGAAAGCTAGCATGTGCTAGCTTTCAACCACAGTGGGATGATACTTTCCGAGAAGAGATCGTGTTTTTTCAAGACTGAAAGATAGCATGTGCTAGCTTTCCCCCATGGTGGGATGATGTTGTTGGATATGAGATTATGATTTTGTAAGAGGGAAAGCTAGCAGAAGCTAGCTTTCCCCCATGGTGGGATGATGTTTTCTGAGATGAGCTCATGCTTGTGCAAGTGGGAAATGAGCTAGCTTTCATCTAGAGTGAGATGATGTACGAGATGATTTTTTTCTTGTGAAAAAGGGAAAGATAGCATGCACTAGATTTCTCCCATGGTGGGATGATGTTGTACGAGATGAGCTCATGCTTATGCAAGAGGGAAAAATAGCATGTGCTAGCTTTCCTCGATGGTGGGATGATGTTTTTCGAGATGATCTTGTGCTTGTGCAAGAGGGAAAGCTAGCATGTCCTAGCTTTCCCCCAAGGTGGGATGATATTGTTCACGATGATCTTGTGCTTATGCAAGAGGAAAATTTCCCCCACGATGAGATGATGTTCTTAGAGATGAGCTCATGCTTGTGTAAGAGGTAAATCCAGCACACTCTAGATTTCCCTCATGGTGGGATGATGATGTTCGAGATAAGCTCGTGGTTGTCAAGAGGAAAAGATAACACATGCTTGTTTTCCCCCATGATGGGTTGAATTTTTCCAAGATGAGTTTGTGCTTGTGAAAGAAGGAAATATAGGATGTGTTGGCTTTTCCCCACGGTGGGATGATGTTGTCTGAAATACGCTCATGCTTGTGCAATAGGGAAATCTAGCAGACTCTAGCTTTCTCCCACAGTGGGATTATGTCGTTCATGATGATCTTCTGCTTGTGCAAGAGGGAAAGCTAGCATGTGCTAGATTTCTCCCATGATGGGATGATGTTGTCCGTGATGAACTTGTGCTTGTGCAAGATGTATATTTCCCCCATGGTGGTATGATGTTGTCTGAGATGATATCATTCGTGTGTAAGAGGAAATGCTAGCGCATGATATATTCGCCCCCATAGTGGGATGATGATGTCTGATATGAGCTCGTTCTTATGCAAGAGGGAAAGCTAGTGCATACTAGCTTTCTCCCATAGTGGGATGATGTTGTCTAAGATGAGATCATGCTTTTGCAAGAGGGAAATCTAGAAAGTGATAGATTTCCCCCATGGTGAGATGATGTTGTTTGAGATGATCTTGTTCTTGCACAAGAGGAAAATATAGCATGAGATTTATTTCCCCCACGATGGGATGATCTTGTCTGAGATGAGCTCGTGTTCATGCAAGATGGAAAACTAGCACACACTATCTTTCCCCAACATTGGGATGATGTTATCTTAGATCAGATCATGCTTGTGCAAGAGGGAAATCTAGCACTTAGTAGCTTTCCCCAACGGTGGGATGATGTTTTCTGATATGAGTTTGTGATTGTGAAAGAGCGAAATCTAGTACGAGATATATTTCCCCCATGGTTGGATGATGTTGTCAAAAATGAGCTCATGCTTTTTCAAGAGGGATAGATAACACAAGCTATATTTCCTCTACTATGAGATGATGTTGTCTGAGATGAGCTCATTCTTGTGCAAGAGGGAAATCTAGCACATGCTACCTTTTCCCCATGGTGGGATGATGTTGTTCGAGAGGATCTCGTGCTTGTGTAAGAGGGAAAGATAGAACACACTAGATTTTCCCCACAATGGGATGATGTTGTCTGATATGAGCTCATGCTTGTGCAAGAGGGAAAGATAACATGCGATAGATTTCACCCATAGTGGGATGATGTTGTATGAAATGAGATTGTGTTTATGCTAGATTGAAAGTGAGCGTGCACTAGATTCCCCCTCAATGGGGTGATGTTCTCGAAGATGAGATTATTCTTGTGCAAGAGGGAAAGCTAGCAGGAGCTAGTTGTCCCCCACGGTGGGATGATGTTTTCCAGGAAGATCGTGTGCTTGTGAAAGAGAGAAAGTTAGCATGAGATAGATTTCCCCTACGGTGGGATGATTTCCTAGATGATCTTTTTCTTGCACAAGATGGAAAGCTAGCACACACTAGATTTCTCCCATTGTGGGATTATGTTTTACAAGATGAGATAGTGCTTGTGCAAGAGGGAAATTTAGCATGCCCTAGCTTCCCTCGATGGTGGGATGATGTTTTTCAATATGAGCTTATGCTTGTGCAAGAGGAAAATCTAGCATGTGTTAGCTTTCCCCCACAGTGGAATCATGTTGCTCGATATGTTCTTGTTCTTGTGCAAGAGGGAAAGCTAGCATGCTAGCTTTCACCCACAGTGGGATGATGCTGTTTGAGATGCACTTGTGCTTGTGCAAGAGGGAAATATATCATGCACTAGATTTCATCGATAGTGGAATGATTGTTTTTTAGATGCACTTGTGCTTATGCAAGAGGGAAGGATTGCTAGAATGTGCAAGCTTTCCTCCATGCTAGAATGATGTTGTTCAGGATGCACTTGCGTTTGTCCAAGCGGGAAATCTAGCATGCACTACATTTTCCCAATGGTGGAATAATGTTGGTCAAGATGTGCTTGTTCTTCTGTAAGATGGAATGTTATTATGCACTAGTTTTACCCCATGGAGGAATGATGTTGTTCAAGATGCGCTTTTTTTTTTGCAAGATAGAAAGCTAGTGTGCGCTAGCTTTCCCTCACAGTGGAATGATGTTGTTTTTGATGCATTTGTGCTTGTGCATGGTGGGATGATCTTTGAGATGCACTTGTACTTTTTCAAGAGGGAAATAGAGCACACACTATATCTCCCCCATGGTTGAATGATGTTGTTCGAGATGTGCTTGTGCTTGTGCAAAAGGGAAATCTAACTTTCCCTTGCAATCGAATGATGTTGCTTGAAAAGTGTTAGTTCCTTTGCAAGAAAGAAAAATAACATCCATTAGCTTTCCACCATAGTGGAATTATGTTGTTAGAAATGCACTTGTACTTGTGCAAGAATGAAATCTATCACACGCTACTTCCCCCCCACAGTAGAATGATGTTATCTGAAATGTGCTTGTGCTTGTGCGCTAGTTTTCACTCAAAATAGAATGATGTTGGTTGAAATGTATTTTTGATTATGAAACAAGGAAAATTAGTTGGGGATAGGTTTCCCCTATAGTGGAATGACGTTATTTGAAATGCAGTTTTCCTTGTGTAAGAAGAAAAACTAGAATGTGCTAGATTTCCTTCACAGTGGAATGATGTTATTCGAAATGTGCTTGTGCTTGTGCAAGAAGGAAAACTACCACAAGTTGTCTTTCCCTTCTAATGGAATGATGTTATAAATGTGCTTGTGCTTGTGCAAAAGGGAAGGCTACCATGTGCTATCTTTCCTCCACAGTGGAATGATGTTGTTCGAAATTCCCATGTGCTTGTGCAAGAATGAAAACTACCACGCACTAATGAATTTGTTCTTGTGTAAGAAAGAAAGCTAGAACCCACTATTTTTCCTCCATAGTGGAATGATGTTGTTTGAGATGCACTTGTTCTTGTGCAATAAGGAAACTTATATACCCTAGTATGGATCGAAAAGTTTGAATTGGCTTGCAGCACTTTTTGCACGTTAATATCTAACATTTAAATACTATCCAAGTCTTGGCATGATGAAAACACATTTGTGGTAATTTTGAGTTTCGATTGATGGGATCATAAGTTTATTTGCATCATAATCAACTATTTGGATGCATTTGTACATCCATGTGAATTATCATATCTTTGTAATGGTGACGTAATGGTTTCATGACTTTGAAGACATGGTTTATTGGAATTCCAATGCTGAGCTACAAAAGAAAGTTTCCTTAACCCTACATTTGAACCATGCTACTTAAGTTTACTGTTTGGATTTGTGAATTTTATAGATGTTCAATAATAGTATTATCTTTGACAATTATTTATTGGCCATTTGATAGAGTTGCATGGATGCAACAAAAGAAAGTCATTGAATTTTTGTTGGGAATTATGTTTAGATGTTGTATAATTTTGAGTCATCTTAAATGTTGTAAAAAAGTCACATAATATTAATACTTAATGCTTGCAGAGGAATAGACAAAGTATGATAGTTTAAATGGTTTTAGAGAAGCCTAGCTCTTGTATCAATTGTCATTTTGTTAGTTCTATATGTTAAAATAATCTAAATAAGTGTTGCCTTAGTTATTGGCATGTATCATAGAGTGTCCGAGGGACAACCTAAATTATGAAAATCATGCTTTGGTTTCATGTTATAAAACAGTTGGGAAATCCTCTCAACTTTTTTGTTTAGTAATTTGGTCTTTCAGTCCCAATCTAGTTTGCAAATGCTTGTTGTTTGGTCAAGCGAGTCTAGTAGCAAATGCTTTCTTTTGGTTAGGTGTTGAGCTGTAATTGTATGATTAAATTCAAGTGAATTATACAACCTCAAATTTGAAATGATTGGCTATCTCATTTTCCTACATTGAAAAATTAAAAAATGTGAAGTTGTGTTGATTTTGGATCTCGAGGGACAATGATAAGGGTTTGTCACATTTGAATTTAAAACAATTCCCTTGGTTCTAGTTGTGTCATTGATTGCTTGAAATTAGACCTGAATAATAGTATTATTGTTCCATTGTATGCAATATCAATTCCTAGTTGGTCCTTCCTACTATTCCTTTTAAGTGTTGAATGTTAGGTTTCAATATGATTTTCAAGCTTGTATTGGCTTTGGAACAAGCTAACTTAGATCCACAATTATGAAACAATAAATATATTCAAATCTATTGTTGTTGTGGGCTCTACATTTATTTTTTTCATAGATGGAAAGCTAGAAGTTGTTAGCGTTCATTTAGGAACAAAAACATGTATGTGCCATTGCTTAGGGTTATTTTGTCTTCACATGCTATTTTAGCACAAGCCCATGTAGCAATATGAACATGATTTTCCCTAGCCCTACTTATGATTCCCCTACATGATGAGCCATGTTTTCTGGTGTCTAGACAAAGGGAGGAGGTGATTTTACCCTAACCAAGGTTAGTGTTCTAATGTTGTCACCAACAATGCACTTATGCTTTTGCTAGATGGAAAGTTAGTGGTTGCTACCTTTCTTTCTAGCAAAATCACAAGGATGAAATCAATGTTATAAGGGTGCCTTAGTCCTAAAACATGCCATGGTTAGTGTCCTACCTTTGTATGTGTCATTTTATTGGCTCTGTAACATGCTAACAAGATCCAAAATGATGCAATAAGAAGTGTATTTAAATCTAATGTTGTTGATGGCTCCACACTTGTGCTTTTACTAGAAGGAAAGAAAGCAGTTACCATCGTTCATTTTGATACAACCTCAAGGATTCAAAATAGATATAATAGCAATATTTTTATCCAATTTGAGATTTTATGAATTGTAGGGTGTTATTTCAAAGTGTATATGAGCAATGTACCTAATATGGATTCAATTGGGCCTAAGGCTCTCTCCCTCAAAGTTGATGCAATCAATTCTCTAAGGGTGATTTTGTTCTAACAATCACCATGGTTAGTGTTATGGATTGATGTGTGTCCATTTATTATCTCTGGAACAAGCTAATAAGATACAATATTATGAAACAATAAATGTATTCAAATCAGATGTTGTTGTGGGCTCTACATTCGTTCTTTTCATAGATGGAAAGCCAATGGTTATTAGTTTTCCTTCAAGAAAAATCACAATTATGCAATCATTACTCAAGGTTTTCCTTTTTACTCACATTCCCTTTTATCACAAGCTCATGTACCAGTATGAACATGATACTCCCTCACCATACTTTCAACTCCCCTATGTGATGAACCATGCTTATTGGTAGATATACAAAGAAAAGAGGTGATTCACCTAAACAAAGGTTAGTGCCCCGATATTGTTATACAAATTTTTCTTTTACTTTTGTTAGAATAAAATATAGTGGTTGTGTTTGTAAACTTTCCTTCTAACGGAAGCACAAAAATGTAATCATTGCTCTCAGGAAACCTTTATCCTAACAATCACCATTCTTAGTGTTTTTCCTTTGTGTGTGCCCTTTGATTGCGTCTAAAACAAGCTAAGAAGGCATATGATGAAATAAAAAGTGTATTTAACTAATGTTGTTGTTGGATCTGTACTTGTTAATTTTTCTATAAGGAAAGATAACAATCACCATATTTCGTTATGGCACAAGCACAAGGATGCAATCACAAGGTTTTGAGTTGGCTAGAATAGTGGGACTCCTATCCAATTTCGAAGAACATGAAGTGTTGGGTGTTATTTTGAAGTACATATACATAATGTACCTAAGGTATATTCAATTGGGCCGAAATACCTCTCGATCCTAATGTAAAATCAAGGAAAGAAGATCCAATGTGGGATTGGGGTTCATGCAATCCTTTCACAATTTTCCTAGAATTTGAAGCAATTGTAGGGCACAAAGTTATGTTTCTAACTTATGTTTTATTGTAAGAGGAAATTTATTTGAATGCTTGCAATATAGCCTCTTGATTTTGTGGTGAATATTCCTTTGAGTTCTTGAGGATTTTTTCTGGAAATGACTTTTGAGCTTTGAATCTAAGATTGAAAATACAATTGAGAGATCAATCTCGAACAAAATGAACTAGATGCCATATAAAGGTATGACTCATGATATCAATCAATAAATGGATGTTTTATGAGACCAAATAATGGTTATGAATTATTTTTTGCATTCTGGTTTCCAATAGATTTGTTGTGCATAGTCATTCTTAAAATATTAGCTTTCTTGATTTATGCAAGGTCTATAAAATAAAGCATGAATGTTGTAGTTTCATTTTAACTATTATAAAAATTTGACGTCAATTATTTGGAAGCACCGCTAAAATTTAAAACACACCTAATATATATATTTTTAACAATAATCCTATTAACAATAGTAACTGTGAAATGAAATAGTTAAGGTGTAATTCATGGTATAGATCCCATGCTTTAAGAGATCAATGCAAAATTCTTTATCAATAGCTAAATTTCTAGTCCACCAAGATTGTATCCTAGAAGTAACATTAGGCTAATTCCATATACTAACATTTTATTTTACCCTTCCAAGGAATGCCAGAGTTTATTTTTGGTTCTATTTGGTGACTGAAACAACTGTACTATGGAATGTTGATTAGGGTTGGTTGTCATTGATGTCAATCCTTGAAGAAATCCCTATAGCACAAGGTTTTGGTAATGGCCCCAAGATTTTTTTATGTAAAGATGAGTCATTATTGTCTTGTCATGCTTGATAAGAAGTAAAAATGGATGAACTCAAAAGTGGTCCCCTTATGGTGAAATGCCTCATGGGAAGATGCTTTGCAGAGTGATAGAGCCCATGCTTATTTGAGGAATAATGAGATGAAGGACAATGAATTTGTCAGTGAAACTATCCTAGATGGATAGTGTTTGTCATGCCATTTCTGGTGGTATGTGGAATGTCACATAACTCCCCACGGTTAGAGAGTTATGACCATATGAAGTTGGAGAACCCTCATGAGTCATATAGAAGCCCCAAAGAGTCAAAGTGCTTTGCAAAAAGAAATTATTTTAAATGAAGAAGCCCTAAAATAAGGAAAGTGTAAGGCTACGTGAAGATATAAATAAGAGACAAAGTTCACTCATAAAACACACTTGTACATATTGTATACCTATTTTCTTGTGTAAATCTTCTTGTAAATACTTGTGGATACATTTGAAGTAGTGAACGTTTGAGGTAGCACCAAGGGTTGACAGTGAAATTCTCAGATTTACAGAAAACCCTATTTTCTGGTGCATACATGGGTTGTTTGTGTATAGGGTGTGTATACATGAGTTGTCTTTGTATAGGGTGCATATACTACATCATATCCATGCAGGTTGTCTATGTATAGGGTGCGTATACACGGTTGTCTGTGTATAGGGAGCGTACATGCCGATAAAGTCATGGAAACTTGAGAAGATGAAGATGCAAAGGTTCTATACTCTGATATCAAGCTCCTAGGAAGTTCTAAAGTGATCAAATACATCAGATCCATCCATTAGTTCAAAAGGTATGTCTTATTTCTATGAATAGTTGGATTGTGATGTATGCATGAGGAATGGAAACAAAGATTTGGGGATTCTCTCTAGAAAGACTAGTGGCTACATGTGATCTTCTACATAAGTCAAATCTACATAATTACAGTGCTGGTATGTTCATCATTGATACTTCTTGTGAGGAACATCTTGTATTTCTTGGCATATGGCTAAGGGTTTTTATGGTACATGGTTGAGATCTTGTATTTGTGTAGTAGTTGATGCATTGAGAGACTGAATATCAGAAAGGGGTTGATGACTAAGATCATGTGAGGGATGTTATACTTGTTCATGATAATACATACCTATATGACACATGACTGGAGGGATAAATACTTTCCTTGAATAAAGGTTATATATGAGGATGCATGCACATGATACAGTTACAGTCTGGATACAATGACAAGTTATAGATCTATGTGAAAGAAGTTAGAGAAAGTCAGAAGTTTTCAAGAAAGGAAACCCTAGTTTTCAAAAGGCATACAAAGGCTACATAATAGTTTGGTAGTGTACATATGCAGGCTGCATAATAGATAGGCAACATACATACACGGGTTGAAACACTATAGGTCATGTATATGTTGTAATATTTGTAGATACATGTTTAGTTCAGGTACAGATTGATTACAGGGTAGTTGTACAGATTGTATACAAGTCAGTGGTACAGGTTTTTACAGTTGTACAACAATATATATCACAATGATAGATTGACAGTGGTTCCATTAGTCTACTTATACTTCAGGGTGGTTGGACGGGGCAAGGACAGGTGGTTGTAGCCACCTTCTGGTTGTAGCCGGAGAACTTATTGGGTTGCAGCCTCCTTTTGGTTCTAGCTAGAGAATTGGGGAGTTGCAGCTTCCCTTAGGTTGTAGCCTGAGAAACTAGGGGGTTGGAGCCTCCTTCCAGTTGCAGTTGGAAAACAAAGGAATTTGGTGCTTCCAATGAATGTAATTCTTCAAGACATATAGGAAAAATGATTGTGTGGTTTTCTCCTGATTTGGGTTTCCACGTAAACACTGGTGCACTGTGTATGTGTGTGATTGTTCATTTATTGTTGTTGTTTTATTGGATAATAATTCTAAATTTATATAACACTTGGATTATTTGGAGAAAAATGATTATACTTACACTATTATTGATTCACCCCCCTCTCAGTAATCCAACAATTGGTATCCGAGAAGTTTCCTTTAGAAATTAGTTTAACCACTGAAAGGTAGATCATGGAGAGTACCAACTCATATAAAAATGGAATACCACACTTTGATGGATAGAAGTATGCTTTTTGGAGCATAAGGATGAAGACATATATACAGGCACAAGGGTTTGAAATTTTGCAATCAATTGTAGATGGATACACAGTACTGACAATTCAACCAACAAAAGACAAAGCAATGAAACTTTGTTAGAATAATTCCAAAGCTACAAATGCACTTTTGAATGGTCTCAGTGAAACAATATTGGGAGAAGAAATCAAAGAATCTGTAATTGTTCAAAAGGTACTAAGATCTCTTCCTATGATATTCAACCCTAAGATATCAGCACTAGAAGAAATACCGGATCTGAACTCAATACACATGGACGAACTGCATGGAATCTTCACAACATATGAAATGACAACTGAACAGGAAAATCTAGATGTAAAACAAGCAGCCTGCAAAGCATCCAAAAGATCAAAGAAAAAGAAAAAGGAACAAGAAGAATATAGAAGCAACAACGACGTCTCGAAAGATGATGAAGAAGTGGTCGACTTCGTCAAAATACTGAACAAGGGAACTAATGGTAGATATAGACGTAATCTTCCTTTAATTTGTTTTAATCGTGATGGTATTGGTCATTTTTCTAACAAATGTCCTCATAAGAAAAAGAGAAATGATAAAGGTTAATCAAAAGGAAAACACACATATAAAGGCAAAAGAACTACAAAGAAAGATTTCAAAAAACAATTATGCATCAACGAATATATCTCATCATGAGATGAAGATAAAAGCAGTGACAGTGAGACAGGAAGAGTTCTATTCATGGCAGTAAAAGATTCTGACAAAGAAGACTCCGAAGAAGAATATGAAGAAGCCGAAGAAGGATATGAAGAAGTCGAAGACAAAATTGAAGAGACAGAAGTTGACTATCGAGAAGAATTAATGTGTGCCATAGAAGTTATCAGAAGATAAAAGAAGAAAATACAAGAAAATACAAGAAGAACTAGACAAGAAAAAGGACACTCGAGAACTAGAACAAATGATCACAAGATTGAAGGTTCAAATAGTTGAAGATAAAAGAATTGAAGAAGCACTCAAAGAACAACTAGAAGAAATGGACAAGATCATTGGAAACTTGGAAGCAAAGATTGTCACACTAAGAAAGGATATTCAAAAGAAAAATATGCAGAATAGCTCAAAAGTTCTAGATGACATCATTAGCAGTAAAAAATCTCATATTGACAAGTCTGGACTTGGATACAATCAAACAGAAAAGGGATCAACCTCCAAAACAAAAGATCAGGAAACAAATCCAAAAATCTATGCAGAAACAATCAAAGGAGGTAGGAAGATATCCAAGGAAGATTACAAGGACACTCCTCCACCGAGAAGATTCATATTTCAGAATAAAAAATAGACAGATAGGCCTCAAGAAGAAGAAGGATTCATCAGAGCACCTTCTTTCAAAAGATATTCAAATCCCAGGTATCAAACTATATTTTTTGGTTTATGCAATACATGTAATAATTTTGGACATAAAGTTGTGAACTGAAGAGCTAACAACAAGAACAATAACAACTTTGAGAGTCATACACAAAGGGGTCACTCAAGAATACCTAGTGAAACACAAAGAAGAAGTTACAATAGGTTTGAATCTTTGAGCACTGAAGTGGAATGTTACAAATGTAAAAAATTTGGACACGTGGACAAAGATTGTAGAATGAAAGTCCCTCCTAAAGAACCTCAACAAAATAACAATAGTTACAGACAAGAACCTCAGAAAATGACATGGATAAGAAAGCCAGATCAGTATAGAAATGAAGAATGTAGAGTTTCTCTACAATCTAAGAAGAAGAAACACTGTTGGTATGTTGACAGTGGGTGTTCAAAACACATGACAGGTGATAGAGACAATTTTCTTACATTGTGAAAGGAAAGAAATGGATCAGTCTCCTTTAGAAATGATAATTCAGCCAAAATCATTGGAGAAGGGATAGTCTGAATTGGTAACAAGAATAAAAAGGCACAAAATGTTTTACTGGTAGAAGATATGAAACATAAACTTCTAAGTGTTAGTCAAATGTGTGACCAATGTCATAAAGTTACTTTTGATTCACAAAATTTTGAGACAAGAAGAGAAGGTTCAGGGAAATTGGTCGATACAGCTGCAAGAACTTCAAACAACATATCTGTGTTAAGTGAAATTGGAAATGAAAAGTGTTTTCTAGGAAAGTAAGATGAAATTTGTCTATAGAACAAAAGAATGGGTCACATGCATTTTGATAACCTTGTCAAAGTCAGCAAAAGAGAAGCAGACAGAGAAATTCCCCAGATCACGAAACCAACCAACACTTTATGAAAGCATTGTCAACAAGGAGAGAAAACAAAGATCAGGTTCAAATCAAAGCAATATTCAACAACAAGACCACAGGAAATTGTGCATATTGATCTAGTTGGACCAACTACAATGGAGGGCTTAAAAGGTGAGAGATAATTTATGTTATTAGTTGATGATTATACAATAATGACTACAGTTTTGTTTCTCAAGAACAAGTCATAAGCTTTTGAAAACTTCAAGATCTACATGGAAATGGTTGAAAATGAGATGGATTCAAGAATCAAATGATTGAGATATGATAATGGAGGAGAGTTCACTTCAAAGGAATTTATGGACTACTACAACAGTCATGGAATAAAAGGACAATTCTCCATTGCTAGGACACCTCAACAGAATGGAGTTGTTGAAATAAAGAACATGACAGTACAGGAAATGAATCGAACAATGCTAATGGATTCCAAATTGACATATATGTTTTGGACACAGGTAGTGCATACAATAGTTCACATTCAAAACAGAGTAATGGTCAGAAACAACACTGATAAAAATCCCTATGAGCTATGGAAAGGAAGACCATCAAATGTGAAGCACTTCATAGTTTTTGGAAGAAAATGCTACATCAAAAGAGAATATGGTATAATGGGAAAGTTTGACTCTCATGTGGACAAAGGAGTACTTGTTGGTTACTCAAGTACAAGGAAACCATACAAGTGTTACAATCTAATATTGAACAAAGTTGTGGAAAGCAACAACATAACAATTGATGAAACAGGCAAACCAAAATCAAAGGAAGAAGAAAACAAATCAATGGAACAAATTTTTGAAGAAGAAGAAGCATAATATGAAGTAGAAGAGGAATATGAAGACAATCCGACAGAAACAAAGGAAAAAGTCTGGAAAGTATCTCCAAAGACATCGAGCAAACGAGTACAGAAGAATCATCCTTCATATCAAATTATTGGAAAAAAAGATACAGGAGTTAAGACTAGAAGAAAAATCCATTCACCAGAAAAAAAACACCTAACACTCTTATCAACAATTGAACCAAACCATTTTGAAGAAGCCAACAAGGAATAATTTTGGAATAAATCCATGAATGAAGAATTGGATCAAATAGAGAAAAATGACACTTGGGAACTAGTTCCAAGACCAAGTTATAAGAATGTGATCGGCACAAAATGGGTTTTCCAGAATAAATTAAATGAAGATGGACAAGTTACAAGGAACAAAGCTAGATTGGTATGTAAATTATATGCACATATTGAAGGAATCAACTTTGAAGAGACATTTTCCCCAATTTCTAGAATGGAAGCAATCCGGTTTCTTTTATCCTATGCATGCTCCAAAAATGTTAAAGTATATCAGATGGACATAAAATCAACTTTTCTAAATGGGGAACTTGAAGAAGAAGTGTACATTGAACAACCAGAAGGATTTCAGATGTCAGAGAACGCAAATTATGTGTGTAAATAAAATAAGGCCTTATATGGTCTAAAATAGGCTACTAGAGCATGGCACTCTAGACTGGATAAGTATCTGCAACAGGTAGGGTTCAGAAAAGGAAGTGCAGACAACAACGTCTACATGAAGGTAAGTCAAGGTAATATTTTATTAATTGAAGTTTATGTTGATGATATTATTTTTGGTAGTTATGATGACAGGTTAAGCCAAAAATTTGAAAAATATATGCAGAATGAATTTGAAATGTCGTTACTTGGAGAACTATCCTTATTTTTGGGACTTCAGATACATCAAAGCAACCAAGGAATATTTTTTTCTCAAACCAAGTATTTTAGAGAAATGTTAAAGAGGTTCAGAATGGAAGATTGCAAGCCAATTATCACTCCCATGCAAACCATTTGCAAGTTGAGAAAAGATGATAGTTCGAAGTCTACATATTAGAGGCAATAAAGGTTGATGATTGGCAGCCTACTATATGTGACAACATCCAGACCAGATGTAATGTAGGCATTTGGACAAGTGGCACAATTTCAAGCAGCACCAAAGGAGTCACATGTGTTAGTAGTGAAGAGGATTTTCAGATATCTCAAAGGAACAAAAAAGTTTGGATTATGGTATCCAAAAGGAAAGGATATATCACTTATTTCCTACACAAATGCAGATTGGGCAAGTTGTATTGATGACCAATGAAGCACAAATAGAGCAAGGTTATACTTGGGTGAGTGTTTAGTATCATGGCTAAGAAAGAAACAATCATCAATATCTCTATCTACAACCAAGGCAGAGTATATTGCAACAACATCATGCTGTACACAGGTTCTTTGGATAAAACAAACTTTGATGGATATACAGGTTGAGTATGATGAGCCCATTCGAATATATTGTGATAATACAATCACCATCAGTATCTTGAAGAACCCAATTATGCACTCCAAGACGAAGCACATTCCAATCAAATATCACTTTCTATGGGAGCAGGTTGCAGAAAAGAATATCAAAGTTGAGTATGTGGGAACAAAAGAACAAGTGGTAGACATCTTCACAAAACCACTTCCATGAGAATCCTTTGAATATATTCACTAGAGACTTGGAGTTATTTCTACTCCAAAATGAATTCTTTTTGAATGCTTATATTATATGTCTTAGATTTACACGAGGAAGCACCATAAGAGGATAGTTCAGTTAGGGGGAGAAACCCTAGATGGAAATATACCTTTTACATTGATGACAAAGGGGGAGAGATTTATTAGATGTAGAGGACATAGACATGGTTCTAGGGGGTGCAGATTTATCAGATACATAAGACAGAGACATGGTTCCATGGGGAGCATGAGTGATATGATTTCAGTATTTCATCAGAGTGTTTCCATCAATGCCAAAGAGGGATATTGTTGATTAAGGTTGGTTTTCATTGATGTCAACCCTTGGAGAAAGCCACATAGCAAAAGGTTTGGGTAATGGACCCAAGATTGTTTGATGTAAAGACAACTCATTATTGTCTTGTCATGCTTGATAAGAAGTAAAAATGGATGAACTCCAAAGTGGTCCCCTTATGGTGAAATCCGTCACGGGAAGACACTTTGCGGATTGAGATAACCCATGATTATTTGAGGAATAATGAGATGAAGGATAGTGAATTTGTGAGTGAAACTATCATATATGGATAATTCTTGTCATGCCATTTCTGGTGGTATGTGGAACATCACATAGCTCCTCACGGTTAGAGAGTTATGACCATATGAAGTTGGAGAACCCTCATGAGTCTTATATAAGCCCCCAAGAGTCAAAGTGCTTTGCAAAAAGAAATTATTTTAAATGAAGAAGCCCTTAAATAAGGAAAGTGTAAGACTACATGAAGATATAAATAAGAGGCAAAGTTCACTCATAAAACACACTTGTACATATTGTATATCTATTTTCTTGTGTAAATATTCTTGTAAATACTTGTGGATACATTTGAAGTAGCGAACGTCTGAGGTAGCACAAAGGGTTGATGAAGAAATTCTTGGATTTACAAAAAACCCTATTTTATGTTGCGTACATGGGATTTCTATGTATAGGGTGCGTATATGCAAGTTGTCTTTGTATAGGGTGCATACAGTACATTAGATCCATGCGGGTTGTCTATGTATAGGGTGCGTATACGCAGACTATCTATGTATAAGGAGCGTGCATGCTGATAAAGTCATGGAAACTTGAGAAGATGAAGATGCAGAGGTTCTAGATTATGAGATCAAGCTCCTGGAAGGTCTAAAGTAATCAGATACATACGATCCATCCATTGGTTCAAAAGGTATGTCTTGATTCTATGAATAGTTGGATTTTGATGTATGCATGAGGAATGGCAATGGAGATTTGAGGATTCTCTCTACAAAGACTAGTGGCTACATGTGATGTTCTACATAATTCAGATCTATAGAATTACAGTGCTGGTATGTTCATCATTGATACTTATTATGAGGCACATCTTGTATTTCTTGGCATATGGATAAGGGTTTTTATGGTAAATGGTTGAGAGCTTGTATTTGTGCAGTAGTTGATGCATTGAGAGACTGAATAACAGAAAGGGGTTGATGACTAAGATCATGTCAGGTATATTATGCTTGTTCATGATTACACATACCTATATGACACATGACTAGAGAGAGACATACTTTCCTTGAGTAAAGGTTATATATAAGGATGCATGCACAGGGTATAGTTACAGTTTGGATACAGTGACACGTTACAGATCTATGTGAAAGAAGTTACAGAAGGTCAGAAGTTTTCAAGAAAAGGAAACCCTAGTTTTTAGAAGGCATACATAGGCTGCATAACAATTTGGTAACATACATACGCAGGATCCATAACAGATAGGGTGCGTACATACGTGGGCTGCAACACTACAGGTTGCGTATCTATTGTAATTTTTGTAGATACATGTTCATTTCAGGTACAGATAGATTACAGGGAAGTTGTACAGATTGGATATAGGTCAATGATACAGGTTGTTACATTTGTACAATAGTGTATTTCATAGTGACAGATGGACAGTGGTTCCATCATTCTACTTAAACTTCAGGGCGGTTGGACAGGGAAAGGACATGTAGTTGTAGTCACCTTTCTGTTGTAGCTGGAGAACTTAGGGGGTTGTAGCCTCCTTCTGGTTGTAGCTAGAGAATTGGGGAGTTGGAGCTTCCCTCATGTTGTAGCTTGAGAAACTAGGGGGTTGGAGCCTCCTTCCACTTGCATCTGGAAAACAAAGGAAGTTGGTGCTTCCAATGAATGTAATTTTTCAATACATATAAGAAAAAACATTCTGTGGTTTTATCCTGATTTGGTTTTCCACGTAAAACACTGGTGTACTGTGTATGTGTGTGATTGTTCATTTCTTATTGCTCATTATTGGATAATAATTTTTCATTTATATAACACTTGGATTGTTTGGAGAAAAAGGATTATAATTACGCTATTACTGATTCGCCCCCCCTCTCAGTAATCCAACATGGAAAAGGATAATATTAACTATATTTAAACCTCTAAGATCCAATATAGGATATGTTATTTCCATTAAAAAAATCCAAAATGAGAATCTATTTTAAGATCACGGGATCAATATTGTCGCTCCAAATTTGAAATCCACAAGAAATCCCCAAAGTCATGGGATAAATATTGTTGCTCCAATGAATCTTGAAGACATTTTTTCCTATAAGGTAACATCTCCTAGAGTAGTTGTCCTTGAACCTTCCGTATTTTCTTAGATGATTCCCCAAATGCAAACTCACAATTCCATCCATGCATATATGCATTTTCTAAACTAGATGTTACCACCCATAAATTCACTGACATTTTCTTAGCCAATTACATAGATGCAACATGTTGCAATATGTCGGGGCCTTGGTAATTGTTTGATGCAATCACCTTCCCAATCTTCCTCATATGGGTTGGGATACCTTAGTATAATGTCACCTCATTGTGTGGTTGTGGAACATCATAATGCATGCAGGTCTCTTTTATCACTAGCTATGGTTGCAACCTTAAATTCAAGAATTGCTACTTTTTCCTAGAGTGAAAAATAGATCCACAGTTCTTGTGATTTGAGAGCTCATGTGACTCCCAATTCATGGTCTGATTGGGGTAAATAAAAAAAGGTTGCCCTCAAGGAGAAGATTTTAGCAAATAAAAAAATTTGACCTCATTTCTCCCTCACAATTATGAAGAACTAGATTTGTATTGGGTACAAACAATGGTAGAGAAACTACACCATATCAGAAATATGGAGGAAATGTAGGTTGTTCTAAAGAAACACCACAAAAGGGGAAATAGAAAATGTTGAATGTTTAGTTTTGGGTGCCTGGATTGAACATATGCAACTTGATCAGATTGTAACTTGAGATTGGGATTATTTATTTGGAGTTGTGGTAGGGTGGGATTGGCTCATTTAAAATTCATTTTTTTTTAGTTTTTACTATTTCTGTTATAAAATTCCCTATTTTAGTTTAGGAAATAGTCTAGTTTTCTACCTTTTATCGGAATTACACTAGCAAGAAATTTAAGAGGGAAGCGTGGAAAAAGAAAATAGGGAAATTTGAACACACAAAATGGAATTCCTAGTGGTTGAGAAACTGAATATCTCTTAGGTGGTAGACTATAGAATTATTATTTGTTTGTCAACATGACAATTAAAGATGTTATTTTGTTTACTTATCATTAGAAACTATATATATATTTTCTTTCAAAGAACTGAGCAAAGAAATGTTGTCTATTGGTTCCTCTGCACAAGGCCTTGGAAGAAATCCAAGATGTGGCATCTTGTACCATTTTTAATTTATCAAACGTGAAATCCACAATAGGATTTAGAGAGTAACCTCTAAGGTTGTAACTGGAAAAAACTATGATTTTCATTGTCTACTGTTATTTTTTTGTGCCTAAACTATCAACTAAAGTTTGTAGGTGGCAATTTTGGGGTAACATTTTTGTAGATTGAAGCGAATGGTTGTTATTTTGGGCTTACTATAGAATCTTTCAAGTTTGTAGAATCTAATGGCACACCATGATTTTATAGTTAATATATTTGATAAGCTTTACCATAATGATGGTATGTACTTTTTGCAAAATTTTAAGGATGGAAATCCATTATTTGTCATGTAGCTTCACTTTATTGACTAGGTGAAATTTGTTTTTGGGACACTCCAATTTATGCATACTTTTGTTTTGAACTGCAATATCAGTTTCTTGTGATGTCCTTACAACTATTATGCTCTAAAGGGATTTTCGAAAACCATAAGTGTCCTTTGCTAAGGTACCATTGTATTACCTTTTATTGTTTGAATACTTTTATTTATTGAAAGTGAATTGATTTCATAATTTTGTTAGAGCCAAGGGAGCTCCTTCCTTGTTTCCTTTGTCTTTGGCTAGTAGAATATTTTCTTTTCCTACAAACATGTTTTAATGCACGGTCATCTTAAATGCTCCATGTTGATATCATTGCATCATATATTGAATATATAAGAAATATGGAGTTTTATTAAATTTCTTTTTAATATCATTTCAAAGACATTATTTACTATGATTGGAGACTATTTTCTTAAATTTAAGAAAATCATTGAAATTCCTCTTCTATAATGTTTTAAAGAGTGCTAGCTCAATTGAAGAGCACCTGCCTTACAAGAAGGAGGTTGGTGGTTTGATTCCTCCTTTCCCTAACATAAATTAGCATAAGATATTATAATTTATTTTAAGAAAATGATCTTTATATTAATTTATATAGGTGGTTAGCCATTTTTTTTTATACATTTGCATAGACTTGTTAATTTATATAAGTGGTTAGCCATTTGTTTTTACACATTTGCATAGACTTGTAAATTTTTCCATTCTAATTTGGCATGCAAAGTCATTTATTGACTTTCATTTGCCTATATGCATTAATATATGTGTTATGCAATTTTTGAAATAAAATCCCATGTAAATAGAGTTGCATTTCTTTAAAAAAAAACATAGAATTAATTGATAACTAGTGCTAAGTGGACTATTGAGGCTCATTGGAGATGTTTCATAGATGAATGTAAAATGTAAATCATTTCATTTTCCTATCCATAACTTTTTGTAAATTTATATTCTTAAATCAATTGAAATCATCCCATATAAGCCAAAAGGAACATATTTATTTGTTGACTTTTATTTACTTATATGGGTTAATATGAGTGCATAAATGTGATATAATATGAGTGCATAAATGTGGTATATAATTTTTGAAACAAAACTCCATATAAATAACAATGCATTTCTTCCTACTCCTACTCCTTGCATTGGTTCTCAGAGGAAAATCACTTACTTAAGTCCACAGTAGGAATCTCAATAGATTGAGTTCCTCCATGGAATATATTAAGGATTTATAAAAAAATCAACGTTGATGAAGTCCATGTAATACAATTTTTCCAAATTTAATGAAATAGGTGTTACACCACAATTGTAACAAGGGTTGGGGTGATCACCCATGATCCATATAAAATCAAATTCAAACTGGAGTATTATTCCTTCACCCATTAAAGCAGCATAACAAATTTTTCAAGAGATAATCAAGACCACTTTTTCCATTGTTTTAACCATCTTGCCCAAAAATTCTTATCATAATCGTTTTATCTACGATTCGAATTGAATGAACTATAGAATTTGTGATGAAATAAACACACAGAAAAACAAAATATAAGTGTCTCTTATCCACCATAGTTCCATTAGTCAAACAAGGGGTCCCACCTACTTGTGTATTATTAATATAATTTAAATAATAAGGATTGGCAATCATTTGCGAGCATGCTACCCAACATTGCGCTTTTAAGTGACAATAGACATGTTATCTCTCATGAAGGCATCTCTATGGATCTAGAGAAGCTAGAGGCTATTATGGAATGGCTTGCATGGACGAACGTACCATAAGTACGTAGCTTCATTGGTTTAGAAGCATATTATCGACGAATTGTTGAAAGTTTTTCGAAGATAGCAAATTCGATCACGAAATTGCAGAATAAAAACAAGAAGTTTGTATGGAACAAGAAATGTGCGAAAACATTTGGAAGGCTCAAGGAGTTTTTGATGAAGACACTGATACTAAAGTCCCTGACATGGATGAGGAATTCTTAGAATGCACAGACACATCCAAGGAAGGATTAGGCAGAGTCTTGATGCAATATGGTCGAGTGATTGCTAACATCTAAAGAAAATTTAGAAATCATGAAGAGAACTACGCAACACATGATTTGGAGTTATTGGCCATTGTGTATGCCATGAGAGTTTGGAGGAACTACCTGATTAGATAAAAATTCGAACTAAAAATAGACAACTGTGGTTTGCAGCACATTTTTACACAAAGTGACTTGAACATGCGACAGAGGCATTGGTCGGAATTTCTTATAGAATACGATTTTGATATTACTTACATAAAAGGAATGATTAATAGAGTGGCATATGCGTTGAGTTGGAGGCCACACATATTTTCGGTGATACCTCTTCAAATGAATCTCTGAGAAAATATTCTAACTATACAACGCAATGATGACTGGTATAAACAGGTTCATGAAAATATTGGAGAAGACGCCATGTTGGTACCAAAATTTGAAGGATATAATTTAAAAAACGACAGATTGATGAGGTATAATGACTAGATTTATGTACCTCCTAACTACGAATTGATAAATTTTATCTTAAACGAAGATCTTAGAGCAGTGTACATGGCTCATCCGGAAGTCATGAAGATGAGGGAAGACCTTAATCCCTTATTCTTATGGAAAGGTATGAAGAAAAACATAGTTAACTATGTGGCGAGATGTCTAGAATGTCAGAAAGTGAAGGCTAAACATAGACATCTGGCCAAATTACTACATCCACATGATATTCCAGAATCAAAATGAGAAGTCATTTCGATGGAATTTATTGTTGGGTTGTCACTGATGGTAAAGAGGCACGACTCGATTTTCGTGGTAGTCGACACTCTAATGAAGAGTGCACATTTTATCCCTATGCATACGATGTATGAGGCACTAGACATAGCTAGATATTTTATCAGCGATATTGTGAGATTACATGGCATGCCTAAAATGATCATATCCAATCGAGGATCGGTGTTTACATGACGATTTTGGACTAGTTTCCAAGAGGCCTTTCCTGTAGGTGAAACCGCACAAGAGCTTGATTAAGTTTGGAAAGTGTGCTAAAATCCCTCCTAGGTTTATGGACCTTTCGAATTTATGGAAAAGAAATGGCATGTGGCCTATCGAATATCCTTCCCTGATTCATTGAGGCGTATGCATGATGTTTTTCATGTATCTATTTTGAGAAATTATGTTAGTGATCCTACACATGTGATTGACATGAGTTCCTTGCAGGTGTCAGATGAGGGTGCACTCATGAATGATCCAATCCACATTCTCGACCATCGCATTCGAAAACTACACAGCTGAACAATCAATCAAGTAAAGGTCCAGTGGGACAATTATAGTCCACACTCGGTTATCTCGGAGGACGTATATGATATGCACCAACAATTTACATATTTATTTGATAGTTAGACATATAGATCTTGTCAGATGATTTATTTATTGCATTTATATAATGTACAACTACGGGACAAAGTTTAAAAAAAGAGGGGGTGTATGTAACATCCCTCTCTTGTGAGCACATGATATTG
Source organism: Picea glauca (assembly GCA_000966675.3). NCBI lineage: Eukaryota > Viridiplantae > Streptophyta > Pinopsida > Pinales > Pinaceae > Picea > Picea glauca. Next base: position 275,655 of record JZKD02S1667517.1, read on the forward strand.
AATTATTCTTTGAGGACACTTGCATGCAAGTGATCCGGTTATAGTATATGGTTATATGTTTCGCTTATCAATTTTTATGATGATGTTAATGGATTATGATTTGTGTTGTTTGAAATCTATGTATTGACATATTCTATTGACGAGTTTCCCCTGAGTGTGCAGGACAATTGATAGATTGAGGATGCCAATGGCATCACTAGACCTCCTTGGACTCTTGATTGAGTCAGAGAGTGGATTGCATTGGTTTGAGTATTTCATGTATACATATGTGACATATGATAGATTATATTATGATGTTGTTTAATGGATCATTGACAATGTTTCGTTGATGGTTACATGCTAACGATTTCCTACTAATATTAATCACATAAGGAGTAAAGCGGCCATGCACATAAAATAGATATTGAGGGAGAGGTGTGGTAGCATCCCTCACACAACCTAATAGCACTCCCACCATGGCTCGAATCATAGGTAAACGATTACCTAGTTTGAGAGATCCATGATGTCGTGAGGGAATATTGGGACAATCACTCACGAAGATTTTTAAGGGGCATGCAAGAAGGAAGGTTTCTTATTCCTTAGAATCCCTTAGTCTCTCACATTGTCGCATGAATGTAGTATCGACTACAATGGTTGGAAAACTACCAAAAGAAGTCAAAGGAGAGTGGCACCCTTTAAGCACATAGTGCATCTTGAAGGGCACATCACATAATTAAAATTTGAATCAAAGGCGAGTGGCACCCTTGGAGCACAGAGTGCATCTTGAAGGGCACATTGCGTAAAGTATTTAAACATTGCCAAATTTTATTAATTAATTAAGGATTGGAATTATTAATTTTATACCCCCAAATGAATGTCTAAGCCTATTTGAATTTAAGCCTAAGTCTAAAGATTGGTGAGATTACTAAAAATAAATTACAAATTAGATAAAATAATAAAATGGGAAAACCAATTTAAGAAATTGGGAAAACAAAATAAATCTAAAAGATTGATTTAATACACATGTGCAAGTAATTACCAAATTAGAATTTAAAATAAGAAAGGAATGATGCATAAAAGAATGTGTAAGCATAGAAAGGTATCTAGAGTCTAGTTAACAAAATTCTAACTAGAGAACATTACTATTTTAACTCAACTCAATTTTAGAAAGGCGTAAGTCATTAATTAGTAATGAAGGGAATAAAGGGACAACTAGGAGTGATTTTAGGATGCGTGAGGGAAATTGAATTTTAATTAAAATAAATTGAATATGAGACATATCGATTCTCCCAACTCCCGATATCTGAAGTGGAGCTTAGCGACGCTAGTTCCTTCCTCTATTTTCTCTCTCCATGTGACCGATGGCTATGACCTGGGGCCAAGCACTGAGGGACTTTTCATTTTGGGTATTTGGATGTGAGCCAACCCTGACTTTCCCGACTTCTGAACTCCCGAACTCCAAACTAACGCCTAGAAAGGACTAGCTCCATTCTCAATATGACCTTGGGCGATGAACTCATGTGACCACGTGATTGCAGACGTGTCCAAATGTGGTTTAAAACAAACGGTGTTTTGCCCCACAATTTACCTCGAGCCTCCACGTGTCCTTTCTCCAAAACCGTGGTTTCGATTGTGGCCCACCCTCAACTCATTAACGTTTGTGCACCTTCATTGCCCGCAATGCGATGGGACCATCGATCTCATGATCTTGATGCTGCTCCTGAACTGATGATTTAGATCTATCCTTTCAAGTTCCGTGAATCAAGAACTGTGATTGATTTTGTGATTCTAGATTTGCGAGTTTCAACTCTCAAACCTTGCTTTCCTCCATACGTCAATATTATGGGGTTGACAATCAACTAACACGTGTCCCTCTTGGATTAACGATCGAGATCTCCTTTGGGTCTCTGGACTCTAGAGATTTCAATTATGAACTTCTCATTTCTTCTGACTGAATATCTTCCGAAATGGAATATCTACTAACATCTGTCCTCTTTAATCCAATGACTATCCTCCACTCCAGGACTTCTCCGTTTGAAATTCTCATTTTTCAATTTCTCCTTGCTCAACTTCCCTCAGAGCGTTTTACCTGTAGCTTGCGATATAGTGCCACATGTCCTCTCATAGATCGATAAATTCCAGCTACTTTATCTGTTCGGGCTTCGATGATTTCAAACCTTTCTCCTTCACGTTTTCCCAGAGTATTTCTTCCCGAATGCGTAATCTTCATACATGTACCCCTCCCGGCGATCAACGACCATGTTGTTCTTTGGGTCTTTGATGTTCGGGAATTCAGGACTTTAGTCTAATCATTGGTGGTAAAAATCCTGAAGTAAAACTCCTACAGTGACATAAATTGCTTATGTAACTTGATGATGTGACACAACCTAAGTAGCTATCGTGTGTCACTCAGATTTATGATTTTCACTTACCTCAAATGTTGATTCAACTTGACACTTGTAATTATTTGATTACGCCATGTGTCCTTGCTAATGTATTCTTGCTGACATGGATCTCTTCATGTGACACATGTTCTTCTCCTGGATCTAATGGTTGTCCTAACTCTTTAAATGTATCTTAGATCGAGGACTGAGAGTGACTTCAGACCTTATTCCTTCAAAACATTGGGACTTTTCATTTCCTTTCCAACCATAAAATCCCGAAGTAATTCGCTCCAGAGTTGTGGATCATGTGCCACCTTTCAGTATTAACAATGGACAATCCTTTCTTACTTCGGGGCTTTGACAAGTCCTCTCTCCTATGCTCATCCAAAGGCCTAACCTTCGTGCATTTATCTCTAGATCCAATGGTTGTTGATCCTCGGTGCTCAGATCCAATGGATCACATCTTTACTTCTCATGGACACTGATCTAATGGTCGTCATATTTTCTCCAGATCCGACAGTCCTTATTCATTTCAGATTTCAATCTTTGGGTAATTCGACTTTCAATTTGCCAATTCTTCTGAAGTGAGATTCCCCGAACAATAAACTACTCACAACATTTGACCTAAACAAAATGTTTTTCTTCGATCATGTTCTTAGATCGATGGATCGATCTATCTACGGTGCTGCTCTTCTAGCTTATCTAGTCCTTCCACTTAGAATGATCCAACGACTGACAGAAATTAGGGTGATCGAGATCTCATATCTCAACCCTTGCTTATCCTGTCCTTCCACTTAAATCAATATGACGGTTGATAGAAATTCGGATGATCGAATTCTCAATCATTTTTCCCCGCTTATCCTATCCTTCATTAATTCAATCTGACGGTTGTTGGTCCTCTATATCGGTGATCCAAAGGACATTGTCATTCTTCCTCCTGAGCTTCTTATCTCTCTAAATTAGAAGGATTTCTAGGTGTTCACTGGTCTCTACCTTTTCTCTTCCTACGAGTCTGTCTCTTGGACCTCATTTGAACTTCTGGAAATGGTTATCTATTCTCAGCTTTCAAGTCTTATGTGCTCTCGAAATTTGGTTTAGTGTTGTTCTTTCCATCAATGACAAGCACATTATTCCTATAAATATGCCAACAACAGGGTTATCACAATTTTATGTCATTGTGATTTACTGGACTAAAGACTACTAATCTGCTTTCAGACTTATTTTAGAACAACAAGTTGATTTCTCAAGGGAAAGGTTAGAGCGTGGCTATAACTTCTTGAACTTTATCAAGGCATGGATCAAATATTTCAAGGAAGAGATTGGGCATATCCCCTTAACATGGTCAAAGGGTTAGTATTTTATTCCTTTTGTAGAACAAATCCATAATTTGAGGTAGCAGGTTAGCATTCTTCGAGGAGAAACCATAGGGGTATTGCTCTCTTTTCTCTGGGTGTTGTTGTTGAAGGATATGAATGTAATCATAGTCTAACTTAATAAAGAGGGAAATACAACATGCGCTAGATTTCTTCCATGATCGAATGATGTTGTTCAAGATGCACTTGTTCTTGTGCAAAAGTGAAAGATAGCATGCGCTAGCTTTCCTCCACGGTGGGACGATGTTGTCCGATATGAGCTCGTGCTTGTGCAAGAGGGAAAGCTAGCACACAATAACTTTCCCCCATGGTTTAATGATGTTGTACAAGATGCCCTTGTGATTGTGCAAGAGGGAAAGCTAGCATGCACTAACTTTCCCCCATGGTGGGATGATTTTGTCTAAGATGAGCTCGTGCTTGTGCAAGAGGGAAAGCTATCACGAGCCAACTTTCCCCCACGGTGGGATGATTTTGTTCAAGATGAGCTCATGCTTGTGCAAGAGGGAAAGATAGCACATGCTAGCTTCCACACATGTTGGTATGATGTTGTCTGAGATGAGCTCATGCTTGTGCAAGAGGGAAAGCTAGCATGCCCATGGTGGGATGATGTTGTCCGAGATGATCTCGTGCTTGTGCAAGAGGGAAAGCTAGCATGCGCTAGCTTTTCCCCAAAGTGGGATGATGTTTCCCGATATGAACTCATGCTTGTACAAGAGGGAAAAATAGCATGCTTTCCCCCACGGTGCGATGATGTTGTCTGAGATGAGCTTGTGCTTGTGCAAGAGGGGAAAGGTAGTACACACTAGATTTTCCAATTGTGGGATGATGTTTTCTTAGATGAGCTTGTGCTTGTCCAAAAGGGAAAGATAGCATGTGCTTGTCCAAGAGGGAATGATATCACCCTTTATCATTCCCCAACGATGCGATGATGTCATCCGAGATGAGCTCATGCTTGTGCAAGAGGGAAAGATAACACGCACTAGCTTTCCTCTATGGTGGGATGATGTTGTCAAAGATGAACTTGTGCTTGTGCAAGAGGGAAAGATAGAACACACTAGGTTTTCCCCACGATGGAATGTTGTTTTCTGATATTAGCTCGTGCTTTTGAAAGAGGTAGCTTTACCCCACAGTCGGATGATGTTGTTCGATATGAGTTCGTGCTTATGTAAGAGGGAAATACAACATGTAGTAGATTTCCCCTAGGGTGGGATGATGTTGTCTAAGATGAGCTCATTCTTTTGCAAGAGGGACAACTAGCATGAGCTAGCTTTCCCCCACATTGGGATGATGATGTAGGAGATGAGCTCATCCTTTTGCAAGATAGGAAGATAGCAAGCGCTAGATTTCCCCCATGATGGGATAATGTTGTTTGATATGAGCTCGTGCTTGTGCAAAAGGGAAAACTAGCACGCACTATCGTTTCCCCATGATGGGATGACGTTGTCAGAGATGAGCTCTCGCTTGTGCAAGAGGGAAAGCTAGCACACACTCACTTTTCCCCATGGTGTGATGATTCTGTTTGAGATGAGCTCCTTATTGTGCAAGATGGAAAGGCAACACGTGCTAAATTTCTTGCATGGTGGGATGATGCTATCTGAGATGAGATCGTTCTTGTGCAAGAGGTAAATCTAGCATGCGCTAGCTTTCGCCCATGGTGGGATGATGTTGTCCAAGATCAACTCATGCTTGTGTAAGAGGGAAATATATCATGCACTAGCTTTCCCCCATGGTAGGATGATGCTATCCCAGATGAGCTCGTGCTTGTGATTGTGCAAGAGTGAAGCTAGCACGCACTAGCTTTCCCCCATGGTGGGATGATGTTGCCCGAGATGAGCTCGTCCTTGTACAAGAGGGAAAGATAGCACATGCTATATTTCCCCCATGATGGGATGATGTTGTCTGAGATGAGCTTGTGCTTGTACAAGAGGGAAAGCTAGCATGATCTAGATTTCTCACACAGTGAGATAATGTTGTCCAGTGGGATGATGTCCAAGATGAGATCATGCTTGTGCAAGAGGGAAAAATAGCACATGCTATATTTCCCCCACAGTGGGATGATTTTGTCCAATATGAGCTCATTCTTGTGCAAGAGGGAAAGAACACACATTATCTTTCCCCCATGGTGGAATGATGTTGTCCAAGATTAGTTTGTGCTTGTGCAAGAGGGAAAGTTAGCACACACTAGATTTTCCCCATGGTGGGATGTTGGTGTTCGATATAAGATCATGCTTATGCAAGAGGGAAATCTAGCATGCTCTAGCTTTCCCCTACAGTGGAATGATGTTGTCTAAGATGAGCTCATTCTTGTGTAAGAGAGAAATCTAGCAAGCATTATCTTTCCCCCATGGTGGGATGATGTTGTTTGAGATGAGCTCGTGATCCAGATTTTATGAGTAGAACGAAATGACTATAGTTTATTACCATATGCTTAACATAGAATAACATAGATACAGTAAATCTGGTTTTCTATTCAATAAGAAAATAAGCTGAAACTGTTAAATACAGCGGAAAAAAAGCTTGCTAGAATGGTGGCGGCTTATCTCTGAGAAGAGATGTGACGACTATGCTCATTTGCAAGAAGATGATTATAATGAGGCTCTCAAGGCCTTTTTACAATAAACAGGAGTTTCAAAAACCCTAAACATCCAAAAACCTAACCCTAGGAGATGAAGCACCAAAAGTCATGTGGGCCCCATTTGGGTAAGTCAGTACATCAACTTCTCAGGGTCATAACTTTTGCATACGATCTCTATTTTAGGTATATGATAACCCATTGGAAAGATCTAGCTGAGGACTACAAAAGTTGCACAAAATTTCATGTTGAAATTTTGCAACCACATCATACTCCAAAAAAAATTGTTTAGGGCCTTAAAACGGCTTCAGAAGTTCAGAACCCAAAAAAATGCTAAAGATAGTAAATTATCAAAATTGCTAGAAAGTTTCTTTGAGCTAGATAGAAAAGGTGGGTGGCAACCAATATCCACCTGGATCAATCCTCCATCCTTATGAAGCAATGGTCTACATTGCATTGATTTCCCCCATCAGATGAGGAAATTTCTACTGAATTTGGCCTCGGGTAAGACATTTGCCATGGTGCAGGAGCTGCCCTACTTTGACGACTCGATAAAGCTGGATCCTTTGTTTTCGAGTGCTCTTGATCTGTGTGTCCACAATATGATCACTCAATTCCTGTTGTATGCATTCAGGGTTGAGCTCTATTGGTTTTAGTTGTTCTGCTATGTCTGAGGTGTCCAATAATGGTGGGAAATAAGACCGAAGGAGGCCCACGTTGAACACTAGGTGCAGGCCAAGGAAAGGAGCAATGTTGAGCACAAAGGCATTATCCCCCACAGCCTTGGTGATGGTGTACGTCCCATAATGTAGTGGGCGAAGCTTCCGATGGGGTCATGTAAGGTGTTCTTTTTGCAAGTGCAACCAAAATTTGTCACCCACCTAAAACTTATGTGGAAACTGATGTTGATCATGGCGTTGCTTGTACTTTTCATTAGACTTCTATAGGATATCCTGAACCTATTGGTGGATGTGTTGGATCCTCTCAATGAACTAAGTGGCTTTGTCAGCCTCAGTTGGAGCAGGAGAGAAATCGGTCGAGGTGACCGCAAGGGGAAGTGCAACATCTGGGACCCAATGGTTGGAATCCCAACCCCACCTGAAAGGGGTTGTGGCTGGTTGAGCTATATAGGGCTCAATTGTAGCTATGATGGACATAGGGAAGACTCTCATCCCATGTGTGAGGTTTCTTGGAATTATACATGCATAGGATATGCACAATCATTTGATTTACGACCTCGGTTTGGCTATCTATATGGGGGTGGAAGGCCGTGGATTTGGTGAGCTTGGTGTCTATCAATGACTAGAGGCTCGACCAGAATGTGTTGAGAAATCGACTGCCCCAATCTGAGACAATGGTCTGTGGGATTCCAAAATGTACCCAGACTCATTCAAAGAAGAGCTTGGCATTGGCTTCTACTGTGATGCTCTTCTTGCAAGCAACTAGAATCACCATCTTAGAAAGACGATCGACAACCAAAAAAACACAGTCATTTCCCTGCTTGGTGGAATGGAGGCCAGACATGTAGTCCATTGAGATGGATTCCCATGGTCTGTCAAGAGTAGGAAGAGGGGTGTATAGGCCCTATTTCTTAGTGGTTGGTTTGGAAATAGCACAGGGAGTGCAAGACCTAATATACTTGCTGACCTCCTGTCGAAGTTTCATCCAATAGAAATGTTTTTGTAGCATCACCACTGTCTTTTTGACACGGAAGTGTCCTACCACCCATATGTAGTGGGATTCCCAGATCAGCTTCGATCGCTCACTTGAGGGAACACATATATGTCCTAGACGACACAACAACCCATCCTGAAGATGGAAATTATTGACAACTGCCTTTGCACCCAAGATTTGGTAGGTGGTGGTGAAGTCTGGGTCTGTCTCATAGAGTTGGGGCCATCCAGAGGTCTCATGGACGCAAGAGTCTAGCGCTGTGGTGAGTGTCACGACTGGTGGTCTACTGAGGCAATCAATGAAGCGGTTGGTGCTTCTTATTTTATACTTGATGTTGAGGTGGAATTGCTGCAAGTATGTGGACCACTTTTGATGGCGATCATTTTGTAATTTTCCTTGTGTCTGCATGAACTGTAGTGACTTATGATCAGTGTGGATGAATGTCTCCCTCCCAAGAATTTAATGTATCCACTAGCGGCAGGCTTGCACAATGGAGTACATTTCTTTGTCGTAAGTAGTGTAATTATGGACAACATATGATAGTGTCACATTATGATAGGCCATGGGGTGGTCGTGCTGCATGAGAATGACACCCACAACATAGTTTGAAGCATCAATATCAATCTCAAAGGGCTGTTGCAGGTCTGGTAGTGAAAGTATTGGGGCTGAGCACAAGCACTACTTCAAATCATCGAATGCTTGTTGTTGGGGCTGGCCCCAAGCAAATTTTTCCTTACCACCACCCCTGGTTATTTGGCTGAGGGCCCATGCAATATGGGAGAATCCCAACACAAACCTATGGTAGAAATTGGTAAGGCCCAAGAAGCTCCGAAGCTCAGTGAGTGTGGTTGGGGTTGGCCAGTCACGGATGACTTGGATCTTGGTTGGATCCACATGTATGCCATGTTGATCAATTATGTATACTAGGTAATGGACCCTGTCCATGCCGAAGGAGCATTTTTCTAAGTTGGCGTATAGCTTGTGCTGCCGCAGGGTGTTCAAAACTTGTTGAATATGTTGCAAGTGTTTGGTCCAAGTCTTGCTGTAAATGAAAATGTCATCAAGATACACCACTACAAAAGTATTGGTGAATGGTCATAGGATATCATCCATCATCCTCATGAAAGTGGCTGGAGCATTTTTCATACCAAAGGGCATGACCAACCATTCAAAAAGGCCTTCCTTTGACTTGAAGGTGGTCTTCCATACATCAGTTTGTTCTATTGAGACCTGGTGGTAGCCAGACTTTTGATCAATCTTACTGAAGTATTTAGCCCCCATGATTTGATCAAGGAGGTCGTCGATTCGAGGAATCGGGTACCAGTTTCTGACTGTGATTTTATTCAGAGCCTGATAATCAATGCAAGGTCGCTAGGTTCCATCTTTATTTTGTACCAGCACAATTGGGCTCCCACAAGGTGATGAGCTAGGACGGATGTGCCCCTTGTGAAGCAATTCTTGGATCTGTCGCTTGATCTCCTCATTCTCTAATAGATAACGACGATAGACTAGCCCATTGGGCAGCAGTGCACTGGGGGTCAGATCGATAGGGTTCTTGACCTGACAGTGCATAGGTACCCTGGTAGGTGAGGAGAAGATATCCATGTATTCTTCCATGACCTTATCTACTTGCTTCTGCTGTGTGGAGAGCTCAGTCGCAGAGACCCTGGATGTGGCTATGATTTTTCTCTCATTATGAGAGAGAATCATGAAGAAGACAAATTTCCCCATCTAAGAGATGACTTTCTTGCATTGCTTAGAATAGATCAAGGAAATAATGCTAGGTGGGATAGCCTTGGGTATCCTGTACAATTTCCTGTTCAAAGTAATAATAACACTACGAGGCCTAGACTCATATACAACATGACGTTTCCATAAATTAGGTTGGCCCAAAAAAACATCACAATCTTCGAGAGGAGAAACATCACACAATACCTCATCTTTGAGGGGCTTGATGCCATATGACAGTCGACACTGTTGGCTGACGTGGAGATCGCTTCCTTGACAGAGCCATCCAATGGTGTAGGGTTGTGGGTGTGGCATTGTCCGCAGGCCTAGCCGCTTGACTACCTCTGCTAAGATGAGGTTCTTCTGGCTACCACTATCAACAATGAAGTGAAATGGGGTGCCTTTTACCCACATCTGTGAATGGAAGAGGCACTCTCCTTCTTCTAGCTCATCTGGTTCACCCTGCTGGAGCTTGGTGGTAGAAACGGTGGAAATGGGTTCTACGTCAATGATCCATCTTCGCCTTTCTAGTTCTAGCTCAGAGTCAGAACCCACATTTGATTCGGAGGCTTTCACTTCAGCCACCAGCGTCTGATTTGAGCGGCAGTCAGCAGTGTTAGGCCAAGGGCTCTTATGGAAGTCGCACCACTTCCCGGTTTCTTTCTTTGTATTTTCGGTGTCCTTCTTTTCTTATGGCTTGGACTAGTTGTCCTAATACTATCCATCTTTGCTCTGTCCTTTGTTCTATGGGTTGAGGCTGCCTTTTCCTGGATTTTGTTGTGAGGGGTTCCTTGGCCCAAATTGTCGTGTCTTTTGTTTGAGCTTATGCTCGATTTTGACGGCATATCGGTAGGCTGCGCCCAAGGATGAGATTTCCATAAATTCCCTTTTCATCTAGATGTATCTATGCAGAGCACCATGATACTTGAGCACCAGATGTCTCTCTGAATCTTTGATACCCAGCTTGGTGCACAAGGTATGGAATATATTTGTGAAATCTGGCACTGCTTGGTCTCTTTCTTACCGCAGTGTGGTCCATTTGGTATACAATTCGTCATAACTTCCGACAAGGTAGTATTGTTCCTTAATAGCATCCCTGAAGGATTCCCAGGTGGTCATGACTATAAATAATCAGGGTTCCTCTATTTCATTTTTCTCACAGAAAGTTTCCCACCAATCTTTGACATGGGGAACGGCTTTGAGGAGTGCAAAAGTAATATTTTCTTTATTTGAAAAGTTATGGATAGAGAAATACCCTTCTAGTATATTCAACCACTTATCTACAACATCTGCGTCTATCTGACCTTCAAATATAACAATATCGAAGTTTATTTGTACCTTGAAGGGGGAGGTGCCTCTGCTAAAAGAAGATGCGTCGCCTGTTAGTATTCGTCGAAGGATTTGTGCGAAATTATCCATCATCTCGTTCCTCTGTTGCATGAGGGATTCATCAATCAATAGCTTGAAAGGATCTCCTGTCCCATCGTCTTTCTTTTCTCCTTCCATGAGAGGTTTCTTGGGTGTGCGAGAGCTTTTGTCCTCAAGAGAAACAAGCTCGAGACTCAAATCTTTGTACTCTGACCTCATTGGGGACATGCATTAAGACGACAAGGAGAAGACCGCTCTGATACCACTGATCCATATTTTATGAGTAGAACAAAATGACTCTAGATTATTACCAGATGTTTAACACAGAATAACAGAGATACAGTAAAACTCGCTTTTTATTCAATAAGGAAATAAGCTGAAACTGTAAAATGCAGCGAAAAAGAAGCTTGTTGGAATGGTGGTGACTTATCTCTGAGAAGAGATGTGATGAATGCGCTCATTCACAAGAAGATGATTACAATGAGGCTTTCAAGGAATTTTTACAATAAACAAGAGTTTCAAAAACCCGAACATCCAAAAACCTAACCCTAGGAGATGAAGCGCCAAAAGTCATGTGGGCCTCGTTTGGGTAAGTTAGTACATCAACTTCCCGTGGTCGTAATGTTTGCATACGATATTTGTTTTAGGCATATGATATCCCATTGGAAAGCTCTAGCCGAGGACTACAATAGTTGCACAAAATTTCATGTTGAAATTTTGCGACCGCAACATACCCCAAAAAACATCGTTTAGGGCCTTAAAAAGGCTCCGGAAGTTCAGGACCCAAAAAAATGCTAAAAATAGTAAATTATCAAAATCACCAGAAAGTTGTTTTGAGCCAGCTAGAAAAGATGGGTGGCCACCGATATCCACCTGGATCAGCTTGTGCTTGGGAAAGAGGGAAAGATAGCACAAGCTAGATTTACCTCATAGTGGGATGATGTTGTTCGAGATAAGCTTGTGCTTGTGTAATAGGGAAAGCTATCATGCGCTAGCTTTCCCCCATGGTGGGACGATGTTGTCTAATATGAGCTTGTTCTTTTGCAAGAGGAAAGGCTAGCATGCACTAACTTTCCCCCACCGTCAAATGATGTTGTCTAAGATGAGATCGTGTTTGTGTAAGAGGGAAAGCTAGCACATGCTATCTTTCACCAACACTAGGATGATGTTGTCTTAGATGAGCTCGTTCTTGTGCAAGAGGGAAAGGTACCATTCCCACGGTGGGATGTTGTTGTCCAAGATGACCCCATTCTTGTGGAATATGGAAAGATAGCATGATAGCTTTCCCCCATGATGGGATGATGTTGTCCGAGATGAAATCATGCTTGTGCAAGAGGGAAAGATAGCAAGTGCTAGCTTTCTCCCATGGTGGGATGATGTTTTCCTAGATGAGCTCATGCTTGTGTAAGATGGAAAGCTAGCATACACTAGATTTTCCCTAGGGTGGGATGATGTCATCTGAGATGAGCTCGAGCTTGCGCAAGATAGAAAACTAGCATGTGCTACATTTCTCCCACAATGGGATGATGTTGTCCGAGATGAGGTCATGCTTGTGCAAGAGGGAAAGATAGCATGGGAAAACTAGCTTTCCCCCATGGTGGGATGATGTTGTCTAAGATGAACTTGTTTTTGTGAAAGATGGAAATCTAACATGTGCTAACTTTCCCCGACAATGCAATGATGTTGTCTTAGATGAGCTCATGTTTATGTAAGAGGAAAAACTAGCACACTTTTTCTTACCCCCACGATGGGATGATGTTGTCCCAGATGATCTCTTGCTTTTGAAAGAAGCATGTGATAGCTTTCCCCAATTGTAGGATGATTTTGTTCGAGAATTTCTCGTGCTTGTGCAAGAAGGAAAGCTAGCATGCTAGCTTTCCCCCATGGTGGGATGTTGTTTTCCGTGATGAGCTTGTTCTTGTGCAAAATGGAAAGACAGGATGCACTATATTTATCGTATGGTGGGATGATGTTTGAGATGAGCTCGTGCTTGTGCAAGAGGGAAAGATAGAATGTGCTATCTTTTTCCCACGGTGGGATGATGTTTTCTAAGATGATCTCATTTTTGTGCAAGAGGGAAATCTAGCATGCACTACCTTCCCCCCATGACATAATGATCTTGTTCGATATGAGCTCATGCTTGTGCAAGAGGGAAAGCTAGCATGTGCTATCTTTCCCCCACAATGGGATGATGCTGTCTGAGATGATCTTGTGCTTGTCAAAGAGGGAAAGCTAGAACGTGTTATCTTTCCCCTAGGGTGGGATGATGTTGTCTGAGATGAGTTGTTTCTTGTGCAAGAGGGAAAGGTAGCACGAGATAGATTTTCCCCACAATGTGATGATGTTGTTTAAGATGAACTCGTTCTTGTGCGAGAAGAAAATGCTCGGTTTCCCCCATGGTGGGATGTTGTTGTCCAAGATGAGAGTGTTCTTTTTCAAAAGGAAAAGGTAGCATGCACTAGCTTTTCTCCACTGTGGTATGATGTTGTATCAGATGAGCTCATTCTTGTGCAAGAGGGAAAGCTAGGACGAGTTATCTTTCTCCCATGGTGGGATGATATTTTTCGAAATGATCTCATTCTTGTTCAACAAGGAAACTTAGCATACACTAGCTTTCACCCAAGATGGGATGATTTTTTCTGAGATGATATCGTTCTTGTGTAGGAGGGAGAACTAGCATGTGCAAGAGTTCTCCCATAGTGGGATGGTGTTGTTTGAGATGAGGTCATGCTTGTACAAGAGGGAAAGATAACACTCTCTATTTTTTCCCCATGCTGCAATGATGTTTGAGATGAGCTCGTGGTTGTGAAAGAGGGAAATCTAACATGCTATAGCTTTGCCCCATGGTGAGGTAATGTTTGAGATTAGGTTCTGGTTGTGCAATATGGAAATCTTGCACATGCTAGCTTTCTACCATAGTGGGATGATGTTGTCTTAGATGAGCTTGTTCTTGTGCAAGAGGAAAAGCTAGCATGTGCTAGCTTTCCCTCGCGGTGGGATGATGTTGTTCGAGATGAGCTCATGCTTGTGCAAGAGGAAAAGCTAGCAGATGCTAGATTTTCCCCACAATGGGATGATGTTTTCCAAGATGAGATCATGCTTGTGTGAAAGGTAAATCTAGGATGAGCTAGCTTTCACCAATGGTGAGATGATGTTTTCTGAGATGAACTTGTACTTGTGCAAAAGGGAAAGCTAGCACGCTCTATCTTTCCCCCATGGTGGGATGATGTTGTTTGAGATGAGGTCGTGCTTGTTCAACAAGGAAAGCTATCATGCACTAGCATTCCCCCATGATGGGATTTTGTCCGAGATGAGATCATTCTTATGCAAGAGGGAAAGATAGCATGAGCTATCTTTTCCTCAAGGTGGGATGATGTTGTTCGAGATGAGGCCATGGTTCTGTAAAAGGGATTGCTAGCAAATTTCCACCACAGTGGGAAGATGTTTATTGAGATGAACTTGTGCTTGTACAAGAGGGAAATATAGCATAGAAGAAGAATCATATCTCAGACAACATCATCCCTTTGTGAGGGAAAGCTAGCCCCACACAATGGGATGATGTTTTTCAATATTTTCTTATGCTTGTGCAAGTGGGAAATCTAGTTTGCCCATTGTAGGATGATGTTGTCTGAGATGAGCTTGTTCTTGTTCAATACAGAAAGCTAGCATGAGATAGATTTCCCTCATGGTGGGATGATGTTGTCTGAGATGATCTTGTGCTTGTGTAGGAGGAAAATATAACACTCGCTAGATTTCCCCCACTGTGGGACGATGTTGTCCGAGATGAGCTCGTTCTTGTGCAAGAGGGAAAGATAACATTGGGATGATGTTTTTGGAGATGATCTTGTGCTTGTGCAAGAGGGAAATATAACATGCGTTAGATTTCTCCCACAGTGGGATGATGTTGTTCGTGATGAGCTTTTGCTTGTGCAAGATGGAAATCTATCACACACTAGCTTTCCCCCACGGTGGGATGATGTTATCTATGATGATCTTGTGCTTGATCAAGATGGAAAGATAACATGAGCTAGATTTTCCCCACGATGGGATGATTTCATTCGATATGAGCTCGTGCTTCTGCAAGAGGGAAAGATAGCACGTGCTAGCTTTCAACCACGGTGGCATGATATTTTTCGAGAAGAGATCGTGTTTGTTCAAGACTGGAAGCTAGCATGCACTAGCTTTCCCCCATGGTGGGATGATGTTGTTGGATATGAGATTATGATTTTGTAAGAGGGAAAGATAGAAGAAGCTAGATTTCCCCCACGGTGGGATGATGTTTTCCGAGATGAGCTCATGCTTGTGAAAGTGGGAAATGAGCTAGCTTTCCGCTAGAGTGAGATGATGTATGAGATGATTTTTTTCTTGTGAAAAAGGGAAAGCTAGCACACACTAGATTTCTCCCATGGTGGGATGATGTTGTATGAGATGAGCTCATGCTTATGCAAGAGAGAAAAATAGCACATGCTATATTTCCTCGATGATGGGATGATTTTTTTCGAGATGATCTTGTGCTTTTGCAAGAGGGAAAGCTAGCACGTCCTAGCTTTCCCCCATGGTGGGATAATATTCTTCATGATGATCTTGTGCTTATGCAAGAGGCAAATTTCCCCCATGATGAGATGATGTTGTTAGAGATGAGATCATGCTTGTGTAAGAGGTAAAGCTAGCACACTCTAGATTTCCCCCATGGTTGGATGATGATGTTTGAGATACGCTCGTGGTTGTCAAGAGGGAAAGATAACACATGCTTGATTTCCCCCACGATGGGTTGATGTTTTCCAAGATGAGTTTGTGCTTGTGAAAGAAGGAAATATAGGATGCGTTGGATTTTCCCCATGGTGGGATGATGTTGTCTGACATATGCTCATGCTTATGCAATAGGGAAAGCTAGCAGGCTCTAGATTTGTCCCACAGTGGGATGATGTTGTTCATGATGATCTTCTTCTTGTGCAAGAGGGAAATCTAGCATGCACTAGATTTCTCCCACAATGGGATGATGTTGTCCGTGATGAACTCATGCTTGTTCAAGATGTTTCTTTCCCCCATGGTGGGATGATGTTGTCCGAGATGATATTGTGTGTGTGCAAGAGGAAACGCTAGTGCACAATATCTTCCCCCCCATAGTGGGATGATGATGTTCAATATGAGCTCCTCTTATGTAAGAGGGAAAGATAATGCGTACTAGATCTTCCCCACAGTGGGATGATGCTATCTGAGATGAGCTCATGCTTTTGTAAGAGGGAATTCTAGCAAGTGCTAGATTTCCCCCATGGTGAGATGATGTTGTTCAAGATGAGCTCGTTCTTGCACAAGAGGAAAAGATAGAATGATATTTATTTCCCCCACGATGGGATGATGTTGTCCGAGATGAGCTCATGTTCGTGCAAGATAGAAAAATAGCACACACTATCTTTCCCCAACATTGGGATGATGTTATCTCAGATGAGCTCATGCTTGTGTAAGAGGGAAATCTAGCACTCAGTAGCTTTCCCCAATGGTGGGATGATGTTGTCTGATATGAGCTCATGGTTGTGAAATTGGGAAATCTAGTACAAGCTATATTTCCCCCATGGTGGGATGATGTTGTCAAAAATGAGCTCGTGATTGTGTAGGAGGGATAGATAACACAAGCTAGATTTCCTCCAGGGCGGGATGATGTTGTCCGAGATGAGCTCATTCTTGTGCAAGAGGGAAATCTAGCACAAGCTAGATTTTTCCCACTGTGGGATTATTGTTCGAGAGGATCTTGTGCTTATGTAAGAGGGAAACATAGAACACACTAGATTTTCCCCACAATGGGATGATGTTGTCTGAGATGAGCTCGTGCTTGTGCAAGAGGGAAAGATAGCATGTGATAGATTTTACCCGCAGTGGGATGGTGTTGTCTGAGATGAGATCATGTTTATGCTAGAGTGAAAGTGAGCATGCACTAGATTCCCCCTCAGTGGGATGATGTTCTCGAAGGTGAGCTTATGCTTGTGCAAGAGGGAAAGCTAACAAGAGCTAGTTGTCCCCCATGGTGGGATGATGTTTTCTAGGAAGAGCTTGTGCTTGTGCAAGAGGGAAAGCTAGCATGAGCTAGATTTCCCCTACGGTGGGATGATTTCTGAGATGATATTTTTCTTGTGCAAGAGGGAAAGATAGCACACACTAGATTTCTCCCACTGTGGGATTATGTTTTACAAGATGAAATAGTGCTTGTGCAAGAGGGAAATTTACCATGTCGTATCTTCCCTTGATGGTGGGATGATGTTTTGCAAGATGAGCTTGTGCTTGTGCAAGAGGAAAATCTAGTATGTGTTAGCTTTTCCCCCACAGTGGAATCATGTTGCTCGATATGTGCTTGTTCTTGTGCAAGAGGGAACGCTATCATGCTAGCTTTCACCCATAGTGGGATGATGTTGTTGGAGATTCACTTGTTCTTGTGCAAGAGGGAAAGCTATCATGCACTAAATTTTCTTGATAGTGGAACAATTGCTTTTTAGATGCACTTGTGCTTATGCAAGAGGGAAAGATTGCTAGAATTTGCAAGCTTTTCTCCATGCTAGAATGATGTTGTTCAAGATGCACTTACATTTGTCCAAGCGGGAAAGCCAGTATGCACTAGATTTTTCCAATGGTGGAATGATGTTGGTCAATATGTGCTTGTGCTTCTGTGAGATGGAATGCTATCATGCACTAGTTTTACCCCATGGAGGAATGATGTTGTTCAAGATGCACTTTTGTTTTTGCAAGAGAGAAAGCTAGTGTGCGTTAGCTTTCCCTCACAGTGGAATGATGTTGTTTGTGATATATTTGTGCTTGTGCATGGTGGGATTATGTTTGAGATGCATTTGTACTTTTGCAAGAGGGAAATATAGCACACACTATATTTCCCCAATGGTTGAATGATGTTGTTCAAGATGCACTTGCGCTTGTGCTTGTGCAAGAGGTAAATATAACTTTCCCTTACAATGGAATGATGTTGCTTGAAAAGTGTTTGTTCCTTTGCAAGAAAGAAAAATAACATCCATTAGCTTTCCACCATTGTGGAATGATGTTGTTATAAATTCTCTTATACTTGTGTAAGAATGAAATCTATCACACACTACTTCCCCCCCATAGTAGAATGTTGTTATCTGAAATGTGCTTGTGCTTGTATGTTAGTTTTCACTCAAAATAGAGTGATGTTGTTTGAAATGTATTTTTTCTTGTGAAAGAAGGAAAACTAGTAGGGGATAGGTTTTTCCTATAGTGGAATGACGTTGTTTGAAATTCTCTTTTCCTTGTGTAAGAAGAAAAAATAGAATGTTCTAGCTTTCCTTCATAGTGGAATGTTGTTATTTGAAATATTCTTGTGCTTGTGCAAGAAGGAAAACTACCACAAGATATCTTTCCCTTCTAATGGAATGATGTTAGAAATGTGCTTATGCTTGTGCAAAATGGAAAGCTACCATGTGCTATCTTTCCTCCACAGTGGAATGATATTGTTCGAAATTCCCATGTGCTTGTGCAAGAATGGAAACTACCACGCACTATCTTTCCTATATAGTGGAATGATGTTGTTCGAAATGAACTTGTTCTTGTGTAAGAAAGAAAGCTAGAACCCACTATTTTTCCTCCATGGTGGTATGATGTTGTTTGAGATGTGCTTGTTCTTATGCAATAAGGAAACTTATATACCCTAGTATGAATCGAAAAGTTTGGATTGGCTTGCAGTGCTTTTTGCAGGTTAATATCTAACATTTAAATACTATCCAAGTCTTGGCAAGATGAAAACACATTTGTGGTAATTTCGAGTTTCAACTGATGGGATAATAAGTTTATTTGCATCATAATCAACTATTTGGATGCATTTGTACATCCATGTGAATTATCATATCTTTGTAATGGTGACATAATGGTTTTGTAATGCCCCATATTTTGGCTTTAGGTAGTTAGAACTTTGATTTTTCTCATCTTAGTAATTCATTTCTTAGCAACTATTTGGACTCAACAATATTGATATGGACATACGAGAAGTGTACATCTGGACCTAGTTATGTGTTTCATACTATTATTTTAATTGTTATATGCTCATGATGATGATAACTCTTTGATTTGCTTAAAAATGCAAATTAAGATGTGGAATTTAGGTACATGGATACTGATTCAAAGTTATGTTGAGAATGCATAACAGATTTAAGACATGATAAAAATAAACATACATTTCTTAATTGAACGTCAATCGAGATATGGATTCTTATATAAAATTATGATGTATATACATGGATATGAGTTATTGGTAAATTAACCTACAGGTTGATGAGTGATGTGATAGCCAAATGACTACAGTGATGAGATAACATGGATGTCGTAGACATCAAGAAGATAGTGTATGCTATGAGTTATCAATATTATTTAATTTATCATTTGAAATATTGTTATGATCTGTGGTAAGTGTGGTTTTGATAGGACACACGACTTTCCCAGAGTGGTTGTTTGATGACGTGACTCTAGGAACAATAGTTTCACAATAGGGCTTGATGTAGGGTGTTGACCCTAGTTCGATGAGGAGGGGTGGAGGTATTTCCCACTGTTTATCCTCTAAAACCTCAAGTCGTGGGAGGGTTGTGTGAAGTCATGCTCCCCTATACGTGTGATGGTGACTGCTAGTTGCCTATTCGGGAAGATTGGTTGAGATGTATGACACTTCCTCTTATGGGTTCTATTTGGATTTAGGTCAATATAGTTGACGCTCCAACTTAGTCCAATAGAGGAAAGGATAGGATGGAATATGGAAGTAGGTTAGGAAGGAAGGATGCTTCAATGTTAGTTCGAAATATTGATTGAGGATTAGAGATGCCACTATTGTTTACTCACTTGGTTCCTACCATGTTTAAAACTCTCTTTGATTTCCTATTGATATTTTAAGTGTGATAATGAGTTATTGATGAATTAGTGTAAGTTTGTTCATTAAAGATTATTAAATGATGCATTACTTGATCTATTGTCCTACATGTCTTGGTGATCATATAGGAACTATACACTAGAGACAATGGTTGTTTATCATTAGTACATACATGGGATATGTGTCCGCTAGCTACGCACACATACCCTATCCATGTACACTAGTACAATTAATTAATGTATTAATTATTAAAGTAAATTATTAACTATTTAACTGAATGTTTATTGAATATTAAATTATATTGCATACAAAATATCTAGAAGCATTAAATACGTTCTTGACTTTGATAGATGGTGGGTGTGTGATGAATTAAATGAGCATGGTGGGGTGTTATATTCATTTTGGGGAAAATTGTCAAATTGCATTTACTAGATAGCATGAGAAGAAATAATTTTTTATTTTATTTTATTGTTGTTTAATGCAAGTCATTTATATTTTAGTTTTATTTTAATATTTTACCAAAAATGTAGATAAGGGAGGTTGATGGATAATAATGAGGGTGGTTGAGGAGACTTGGGGAAGGATGTATGGAAACTTGATAAATAGGGACGAGAAGTGGTGAGGAAAGGAGGATGGAGGAGGTTTTTGAGCATGATGAGAGGTTGTGAAATCTTTGGAAGATATATTTGTTATGATGGTTTTGTTTGAGCATTTGTTATTTGTTGTTCTTGGAGTCATGGTCACGGAGGGCCAAGAAACCAAAAGGTTTCTTGGAGCTAGGAAGACGGCTAGGCTCCTAGTTGGGTGGGAGGATTCCGTTGTTTCACTCTGGGAAAGCGGTAAAAGAATGCTTGGAAGCACCCAGGACTACAATACAACCGATGAGCTTCGACAAGATAAGGAGGAGGTATTTTTCGGTGGTATTTGGTTATTGATATTTTGTATATACTTTTGTTTTAAGTTATAAATCATAGAGTTAACATATTACTTATTTCATCATGTTGTCTAGATTTATCATTGAGCAAATGTAGAAGAATTGTGTAAATGAAAATCAATGAAATTATGCTAAAATGAAGTTGTTATTGTGTATGTATTTAATGAAAGATTAATTGTTTAACATCCTGGATGGGTGTTACAGGTTTCACGTCTTTCAAGACATGGTTTATTGGCATTCCAATGCTAAGCTACAAAAGAAAGCTACCTTAACCTTACATTTGAACCATGCTACTTAATTTTATTGTATGGATTTGTGAATTTTATATATGTTCAATATTAGTATTATCTTTGAAAATTATTTATTAGCCATTTGATAGAGTTGCATGGATGAAACAAAAGAAAGTCATTGAATTTTTGTTGGGAATTATGTTTAGATGTTGTATAATTTTGAGTCATCTTAAATGTTGTAAAAAAGTCACATAATCTTAATGCTTAATGCTTGCAGAGGAATAGACAAAGTATGATAGTTTAAATGGTTTTAGAGAAGCCTAGCTCTTGTATCAATTGTCATTTTGTTAGTTCTATATGCCAAAATCATCTAAATAAGTGTTGCCTTAGTTATTGGCATGTATCATAGAGTGTCCAAGGGACAACCTAGAATATGAAAACCATGCTTTGGTTTCATGTTATAAAATGGTTGGGAAATCCTCCCAACTTTTTTGTTTAGTAATTTGGTCTTTCATTCCCAATCTAGTTTGCAAATGCTTGTTGTTTGGTCAAGCAATTCTAGTAGCAAATGCTTTCTTTTGGTTAGGTGTTGAGTTGTAATTGTATGATTAAAACCAAGTGAATTATACAACCTCAAATTTGAAATGATTGGCTATCTCATTTTCCTACATTGAAAAATTAAAAAATGTGAAGTTGTGTTGACTTTGGATCTCG
Organism: Picea glauca; assembly: GCA_000966675.3. Taxonomy (NCBI): domain Eukaryota; kingdom Viridiplantae; phylum Streptophyta; class Pinopsida; order Pinales; family Pinaceae; genus Picea; species Picea glauca. Next base: position 297,483 of record JZKD02S1667517.1, read on the forward strand.
AAGGACAATGATAAGGGTTTGTCACCTTTGAATTTAAAAAGATTCCTTTGGTTCTAGTTGTGTCATTGATTGCTTGAAATTAGACTTGAATAATAGTATTATTGTTCCATTGTATGCAATATCAATGCATAGTTGGCCCTTCCTACTATTCCTTTTAAGTGTTGAATGTCAGGTTTCAATATGAGTTTCAAGCTTGTATTGGCTTTGGAACAAGATAACTTAGATCCACGATTATGAAACAATAAATATATTCAAATCTATTTTTGTTATGGGCTCTACATTTATTTTTGTCATATATGGAAAGCTAGAAGTTGTTAGCATTCATTTAGGAACAAAAACATGTATGTGCGATTACTTAGGGTTACTTTGTCTTCACATGCTATTTTATCACAAGCCCATGTAGCAATATGAACATGATTTTCCCTAGCCCTACTTCTGATTCCCCTACATGACGAGCCATGTTTTCTGGTGTCTAGACAAAGCGAGGAGGTGATTTCACCCTAACCAGGGTTAGTGTTCTAATGTTGTCACCAACAATGCACTTATGCTTTTGCTAGATGGAAAGTTAGTGGTTGCTACCTTTCTTTCTAGCAAAAGCACAAGGATGAAATCAATGCTCTGAGGGTGCCTTAGTCCTAAAACATGCAATGTTTAGTGTCCTACCTTTGTATGTGTCCTTTTATTGGCTCTGTAACATGCTAAGAAGATCCAAAATGATGCAATAAGAAGTGTATTTAAATCCAATGTTGTTGATGTCTCCGCACTTGTGCTTTTACTAGAAGGAAAGAAAGCAGTTGCCATCGTTCATTTTGACACAACCTCAAGGATTCAAAATAGATATAATAGCAATATTTTTATCCAATTTGAGATTTTATGAATTGTAGGGTGTTATTTCAAAGTGTATATGAGCAATGTACCTAAGATGGATTCAATTGGGTTGAGGCTCTCTCCCTCAAAGTTGATGTAATCAATTCTCTAAGGGTGATTTTGTTCTAACAATCACCATGATTAGTGTTATGGATCGATGTGTGCCCATTTATTATCTCTGGAACAAGACAATAAGATCCAATATTATGAAACAATAAATGTATTCAAATCAGATGTTGTTCTGGGCTCTACATTTGTTCTTTTCATAGATGGAAATCCAATGGTTACTAGTTTTCCTTCAAGAAAAAGCACAATTATGCAATCATTACTCAAGGTTTTCCTTTTTCCTCACATTCCCTTTTATCACAAGCTCATGTATCAGTATGAACATGATACACCCTCACCATATTTTCAATTCCCTTATGTGATGAACCATGCTTATTGGTTGATAGACAAAGAAAGGAGGTGATTCACCTAAACAAAGGTTAGTGCCTCGATATTGTTATACAAATTTTTCTTTTACTTTTGTTAGAATAAAATATAGTGGTTTTGTTTGTTAACTTTCCTTCTAACGGAAGAACAAATATGTAATCATTGCTCTCGGGGCATCTTTATCCTAACAATCACCATTGTTAGTGTTTTTCCTTTGTGTGTGCCCTTTGATTGTGTCTAGAACAAGCTAAGAAGGTATATGATGAAATGAAAAGTGTATTTAACTAATGTTGTTGTTGTATCTATACTTGTTCTTTTTCTGTAAGGAAAGATAATGGTCACTATATTTCATTATGGCACAAGCACAAGGATGAAATCACAAGGTTTCGAGTTGGCTAGAATAGTGGGGCTCCTGTCCAATTTCGAAGAACATGAAGTGTTGGGTGTTATTTAGAAGTACATATACATAATGTACCTAAGGTATATTCAACTACAAATATCTCTCGATCCTAATGAAAAATCAAGGAAAGAATCTCCAATGTGGGATTGGGGTTCATGCAATCCTTTCACAATTTTCCTAGAATTTGAAGCAATTGTAGGGCACAAAGTTATGTTTCTAACTTGGCTTTTATTGTAAGAGGAAATTTATTTGAATGCTTGCAATATATCCTCTTGATTTTGTGGTGAATATTCCTTTGATTTCTTGAGTATTTTTTCTGGAAATGACTTTTGAGCTTTGAATCTAAGATTGAAAATACAATTGAGAGATCAATCTCAAGACAAAAGAACTAGACGCCATATAAAGGTATGACTCATGATATCAATCAATCAATGGATGTTTTATGAGACCAAATAATGGTTATGAATTATTTTGTGCAGTCTGGTTTCCAATAGATTTGTTGTGCATAGTCATTCTTAAAATATTCACTTTCTTGATTTATGCAAGGTCTATAAAATAAAGCATGCATGTTGTAGTTTCATTTTAAATATTATAAAATATTGACGTCAATTATTTGGAAGCACCGTTAAAAGTTAAAACACACCTAATATATATATTTTTAACAATAATCCTATTAACAATAGTAACTGTGAAATGAAATAGTTAAGGTGCAATTCATGGTACAGATCCCACGGTTTAAGAGATCGATGCAAAATTCTTTATCAATAGCTAAATTTCTAGTCCACCAAGATTGTATCCTAGAAGTAACATTAGGTTAATTCCATATACTAACATTTTATTTTACCCTTCCAAGGAATTCCATAGTTTATTTTTAGTTCTATTTGGTGACTGAAACAACTATACTATGGAATGTTGATTAAGGTTGGTTGTCATTGATGTTAACCCTTGATAAAATCCCTGTAGCACAAGGTTTTGGTAATGGAGACAAAATTGTTTGATGTAAAGATGAATCATTGTTGTCTTGTCATGCTTGATAAGAAGTAAAAATGGATGAAATCCAAAGTAGTCCCCTTATGGTGAAATCCCTCGCGGGAAGATGCTTTGCGAAGTGAAAGAACCCATGATTATTTGAGGAATAATGAGATGAAGGACAATAAATTTGTGAGTGAAAGTATCCTAGATGGATAGTGCTTGTCATGCTATTTATGGTGGTATGTGGAACGTCACATAACTCCCCACGATTAGAGAGTTATGACCATATGATGTTGGAGAACCCTCATGAGTCTTATAGAATCCCCCAAGAGTCAAAGTGCTTTGAAAAAATAAATTATATTAAATGAAGAAGCTCTAAAATAAGGAAAGGCTTGTAAGGATACATGAAGATATAAATAAGAGACAATGTTCACTCATAAAACACACTTGTACATATTGTATATCTATTTTCTTGTGTAAATCTTCCTGTAAATACTTGTGGATACATTTGAAGTAGCTAACGTCTGAGGTAGCACGAAGGGTTGACAACGAAATTCTCGGATTTACAGAAAACCCTATTTTTTGGTGCGTACGTGGGATGTCTGTGTATAGGGTGCGTATACACAACCTGTCTATGTATAGGGTGTGTACAGTACATCAGATCCATGCGGGATGTATGTGTATACGGTGCATATACACAGTTGTCTGTGTATAGGGAGCGTACATGCTGATAAAGTCATGAAAACTTGAGAAGATGAAGATGCAGAGGTTCTAGATTCTGAGATCAATCTCCCAGGAAGTTCTAAAGTGCGCAGATACATTAGATCCATCCATTATTTCAAAATGTATGTCTTATTTCTATGAATAGTTGGATTTTGATGTATGCATGAGGAATGGAAATGGAGATTTGAGGATTCTCTCTAGAAAGACTAGTAGCTACATGTGATCTTCTGCATAATTTAGATCTACAGAATTACAATGTTGGTATGTTCATCATTGATACTTATTGTAAGGAACATATTGTATTTCTTGGCATATGGCTAAGGGTTTTTATGGTACATGGTTGAGAGATTGTATTTGTGTAGTAGTTGATGCACTGAGAGACTGAATATCAGAAAGGGGTTGATGACTAAGATCATGTGAGGAATGTTATACTTGTTCATGATTACACATACCTATATGACACATGACTAGATGGAGAAATACTTTCCTTGAGTAAAGGTTATATATGAGGATGCATGCATAGGGTACAATTATAGTTTGGATATAGTGAAAAGTTATAGATCTATGTGAAAGAAGTTACATAAAGTAAGAAGTTTTCAAGAAAAGGAAACCCTAGTTTTCAGAAGGCATACACAGGATGCATAACAGTTTGGTAGTGTACATACGCGTACTGCATAACAGATAGGGAATGTACATACACGGGCTAAAACACTACAGGTCACGTATCTATTGTAATATTTGTAGATACATGTTTAGTTAAGGTACATATTGATTACAGGGTAGTTGTACAGATTGGATACAGGTCAGTGGTATAAGTTTTTACAGTTGGATAGAAGTATATCTCACAGTCACAGAATGGCAGTGGTTCCATTATTCTACTTATACTTCAGGGTGGTTGGATGGGGTAAGGACAAGTGGTTGTAGCCACCTTCCAGTTGTAGCCGGAGAACTTAGGGGGTTGGAGCATCCTTTTGGTTCTATCTAGAGAATTGGGGATTTGGAGCTTCCCTCAGGTTGTAGCCTCAGAAACTAGGGGGTTGGAGCCTCCTTCCATTTGCAGTTGGAAAACAAAGGAATTTGGTTCTTCCAATGAATGTAATTCTTCAAGACATATAAGAAAAAATATATTGTGGTTTTCTCCCGATTTGGGTTTCCACGTAAAACACTGGTGGATTGTGTATGTGTGTGATTGTTCATTTATTATTGTTGTTTTATTGGATAATAATTCTAAATTGATATAACACTTGGATTATTTGGAGAAAAATGATTATAATTACACTATTACTTATTCACCCCCCCCTCTCAATAATCCAACAATTGGTATCAGAGAAGGTTCCTTCAGAAATCAGTTTAACCACTGAAAGATAGATCATGGAGAGTACCAACTCATATAAAAATGGAATACCACACTTTGATGGATAGAAGTATGCTTTTTGGAGCATAAGGATGAAGACATATATACAGGCACAAGGGTTTGAAATTTTGCAATCAATTGTAGATGGATACACAGTACCAACAATTCAACCAACAGATGACAAAGAAGTGAAACTTGGTTAGAATAATTCCAAAGCTACAAATGCACTTTTGAATGGTCTCAGTGAAAACACATTCACCAAAGTTTCACATTGTAAATCCACTAAAGATATTTTGGAAAAGCCTTGAAATATTTATAAAGGAGATACAAAAGACAAAGCAGCAAAACTTCAAACTTATAGACGTCATTTCAAACAACTAAAAATGAAGGAAGATGAGAATATTGCATCCTACTTCTTAAGAGTTGACGAAACAGTGAATTCAATTATAGTATTGGGAGAAGAAATCGAAGAATATGTAATTGTTCAAGAGGTACTAAGATCTCTTCCTATGAGATTCAACCCTAAGATATCAGCACTAGAAGAAATATTGGATCTAAACTCAATAAGCATGGACGAACTGCATGGAATCTTCACAACATATGAAATGAGAACTGAACAGGAAAATCCAGATGTAAAACAAGCATCCCTCAAAGCATCCAAAAGATCAAAGAAAAATAAAAAGGAACAAGAAGAATATAGCAGCAATAACGATGTATCGGAAGATGATGAAGAAGTGGCCAACTTCGTCAAAATACTAAACAAGGGAACCAATGGTAGGTATAGAGGTAAGCTTCCTTTAATTTTTTTTAATTGTGATAGTATTGGTCATTTTGCTAAGAAATGTCCTCATAAGAAAAAGAGAAATGATGAAGGTTAATCAAAAGGCAAAGACACATATAAAGGAAAAAGAACTGCAAAAAAAGATTTCAAGAAAAGATTATGCATCAAATAAGATATCTCATCATCAGATGAAGATGAAATTAGTGACAGTGAGACAAGAAGATCTCTATTCATGGCAGTAAAAGATTCTGACAAAGAAGACTCTGAAGAAGAATATGAAGAAGCCGAAGAAGGATATGAAGAAGTCAAAGAAGAAATTGAAGAGGCATAAGTTGACTATCTAGAAGAATTAATGTGTGCCATAGAAGTTATCAGAAGATAAAGAAGAAAAACAAGAAACTACAAGAAGAACTAGACAAGAAAAAGCACACTCGAGAACTAGAACAAATGATCACAAGATTGAAGGTTCAAATAGAAGAAGATAAAATAATTGAAGAAGCACTCAAAGAACAACTAGAAGAAATGGACAAGATCATTGGAAACTTGGAAGCAAAGATTGTCACACTGAGAAAGGATATTCAAAAGAAAAATATGTAGAATAGCTCAAAAGTTCTGGATGACATCATCAGTAGTAAAAAATCTCATCTTGACAAGTCTAGACTTGAATGCAATCAATCAGAAAAGGGATCAACCTCCAAAACAACAGAGCAAGAAAAAAATCAAAAGAGCTATGCAGAAACAATCAAAGGGGATAGGAAGATATACAAGGAAGATTACAGGGATGCTCCTCCATCGAGAAGATTCATATTTTAGAATAAACAAAAGTAATATAGGCCTCAAGAAGAAGAAAGATTCATAAGAGCAACTTCTTTCAGAAGATCCTCAACTCCCAGATATCAAACTATATTTTTGGATTTATGTTATGCATGTAATAATTTTGGACATAAAGCTGTGAACTGAAGACCTAACAACAAGAACAATAAAAAATATGAGAGTCATACACAAAAGGGTTACTCAAGAATACCTAGTGAAACACAAATAAGAAGTTACAACAGGTTTGAATATTTGAGCACTGAAGTGGAATGTTACAAATGCAAAAATTTTGGACATGTGGCCAAACATTGCATAATGGCAATCCCTCCTGAAGAACCTCAAAAGAATAACAATAGTCACATACAAGAACCTCAAAAAATGACATGGATAAGAAAGCCAGATCAGTATAGCAATGGGTAATGCAGAGTCTCTCTACAATCTAAGAACAAGAAACGTGGTTGGTATGTTGACATTGCGAAAGGAAAGAAATGGATCAGTCTCCTTCGGAAATCATAATTCAGCCAAAATCATTGGAGAAGGCACAGTCTGAAATGAGAACAAGAATAAAAAGGCACAAAATATTCTACTAGTAGAAGATATGAAACATAATCTTCTAAGTGTGAGTCAAATGTGTGTCCAAGGTCATAAATTTACTTTCGATTCAAAAACGTTTTAGATAAGAAGAGAAGGTTCAGGGAAATTGGTCGATACAGCTGCAAGAACTTCAAACAACATATATGTGTTAAGTGAAATTGGAAATGAAAAGTGTTGTATAGGAAAGGAAGATGAAATTTGTCTATGGAACAAAAGAATGAGTCACATGCATTTTGATAACCTTGTCAAAGTCAGCAAAAGAGAAGCAGTCAGAGAAATGCCCCAGATCACGAAACCAACCAACACTTTATGAAAGCATTGTCAACAAGGAAAGAAAACAAAGACCAAGTTCAAATCAAAGCAATATTCAACAACAAGACCACTGGAAATTGTGCATATTGATCTATTTGGACCAACTACAACAAAGGGATTAAAAGGTGAGAGATACTTTCAGACACCCACTACGAAATAATAATTTTTTTTCTTTTCCTCAAGGGACAGAATCCCCGAAGTCCTACGAGGGCCTAGCGTAGGCTAGGTCTTCCCTAATCACCTCCCTATGATCATGGGTTAGGATCACAGGCCAATAAAATCAGGAGCCTTTTTGGTGTTTCGTGACTTAGCGATACAAGTGAGTCCAATCTCAAAGGTAGGATGGTGAGGGGGCTTCGGAATGAAACCTTGGCTGTAGATCCGGGCACACGGATTCTGGCCGTCCAGATCCACCCACCGCTTAACGACAAAGCAATAGCTTCCTTTTTTTTAGTCCCTATCTCGATAGGACCACATACATTCCTAAATGCAAGTTCCTTTCACAACTCGCGACCTCATGACTTGAGTTGTTGGGCCTTTGTGCTCCTTTCTTACGAGAACCTGAAGTACGAGAAATCAATAGGATGTTGACTCCCGTTTCAAACGACACGTATCCTCCACCTGTCACTACTTATTCCTCTCTCTAGGGATCTTATCGTTACACCACCTATCAACCACGTGGGTCCTACCAAGCAGACATGCCACAAGCTCTCACAACTCACAAGCTCGAGACTTCTATAGTCGAAATGGATTCGCCTCAACCTCTGATACGCAAAAGTCAGTGATGGTTTGACTTCCTTTTCGCACTTCTCGCAACTCACAACCTCACGAGTTGGGGCATCGAGCCTTTGTGCTCCTATCTCGTGAACCTCTGAGATGCGAGAAGTCAACAGAATGTTGACTCTTTCCCAGGCGACGCATGTCCACCCATCGGCCACGCGGGCCCCACCTGATGGATGTGCCATGTGTTCTCACGAGCCTCGACTCTCGACACTTCATGACTTCGTCGGTTGAAGCACCCAACCCTTGCACTCTCTTCTTATGAAACTCCAAGATGCGAGATCCCAAACTTGGACCTCTCCCAGACTACACCAACCCCAATCGCCTTGCAACTCTGCAAGATCCAACGGTTATCGGTTGTTTGCCACTTCTATCTCAAAGTGTCCCTGTCGTCCGTTTCTTATCTCTTTTGTGCACATCTGGACGTACATTTTTGACAACCCAGATCTACTTCGCTCCAGCTATTCTAATGATAGTTCTACCTCTTCCTTGAGCATGCACTTCTATTTCTTCTCCTTGGAAGATTTCTTAAGTATCAAAGGTCTCAGCCTTTGCTTCTCCTCTGCGACCTTCACAACTATGGCTCCGTGCACAAAATTCCACTATCCCTCCCGGGCTTCTCTACTCTAAGCCATGAAAGATTTCCTCAACCTCTGTGAATTCCTACAGGGTCTGTGCATCCAACCAGGTGCTATATGTCCTGAACTTCGTCAACTATGAGGGACTTGGGAGCTTTGTGCTCTTTCTCCTGGGTTTGACTCTTAGAAGAGTCTTCAGCACATCTATTGCTCTCCTTCATCAAGTCTAGGCCTTGAGTGGGTCTCAGTATCTACACTACTCATGAAAACAAAGGAAAGGGGTTGAGGCATTTAATGCCCCCTCTTCTCCCTCCAAACTAACGGTCGTGAGTGACTGCAGATATTCTGATAGGATCTCACCCATCAAACGATACTTGTCCCTACACAGCCATCTCGGGATTTTAAGAGGATCGTTCCTCCTCATGCAAGGTTACTAAGGCCTTGTTCCTTCACATCCTCTTTCTAGGTTCTTGATGGGGTTTCAAGGAGGGTATCTCTATGGGGAGGTTTACTTAGGGTACTATTTGAGGCAGATAAGGGTATCTCTCTCTCGAGAATGGGATGTGAAGTCTGAATTAGATCAGTATGCATATAAATAACAATTTATGAAAACATAAGCCATACGTAGTCTTTCCATTATACACATGCAACTACTAGTACTGATCAAAACACCATACAAACATTCTTGCACTGAAATCATTCACAATTTCACAACTTATGAGCATAAATGTCAAAATATCTATATTTCAATATTCCAAAGAAAAAACACTTATCAAAGAAAAACACCAGAGGTGATGCAACTGCTGAGAGGGGTGCTCGCTTCCACCCAACCGTAGGCTTCAGCGACTCCCAATGGATTTACTACTAGCCACCCCTGAACTAAGACCACGATACTGCAAGACTGCGTCTCTATCTGCCAGTGACCGAGAACGAAGGTTACTCTCCTTCTTCTCTGCTATCACTCACTCTGCATATTTTTCCAGAGTTCTTCCTCCCTCCCGTTCGTCCGTCTGTGATCGCACACTCCTCCTGCCCTTTTCCTTTTCGGTGAGGTTGCATGTGGCACGATCTCCCTTGCAGTGGTCAGGTGTCAGGACCCCATGAATGGTCGGTTTTAACCCCATCCCTCATTACGCATGAGGATCCATCCACCTACCAACCTGCGAGTAATTAATTTCGGGCCAATGAAGACCAAGTACGATATTGGTTTTCGGTGGAAGTTAATGCCACCATTCCAGGTGCCTTCCACCACCTTTATCTAGCCATCGTGGTCTATTTTTCAACATATTCCCCTCTCAGTAGTCCTGCAATATATATATTCATAATATTATTCGCATTCATCGACCTTTTTCACAAGGTCTATTCACATCACACATTCACATTTTTGAGTTTGCCACAATACTTGGCCAGTATAGTTATTTTTACAGACTGGGGGAAACAGGGTGCTACAATTCCCTCCCCCTTAACGGAACATCATCCTCGATGTTCTATATATCAACATGAACTGCATGTAAATATGTAAACAAAATCAGATATGTATGTTTCATGGCATCCTCCATTTCCCATGTAGCCTCATCTGGGCCAAAATGTTTCCACTGCACCTTGACCTATGCAATGGTTCGGTTCCCGAGCAGAGTTTCCTTTCTATCTAGTATGCATTGGGGTTTTGGTAGAAATTATCCCTCTGGTTCCACCTGAATCATAGACCAATCAATTATATGATTAGCATCATGTACATATTTCTTCAATAATGAAACATGGAAAATGTTATGTGATTTGATGATCCGGATTATTTTCGGCACAAAATGAGAGCGGAGATATAATAAAGAAATGCACAGAGATATTGGAGATATTCAATAATATAACAGAATGTATCAGAGATGCAACCATAAACACAGATATACAGTAACACACAATTTCTATTAATCAAAGAAATGTACAGAGACTGTAAAAATACAGAGTGAAAGACTCGCTAGAATGGTGGCAACTTATCTCTAAGAAGAGATGTGACCGCTACTCGCATTCACAAGAAGATGGTTACAATGAGGCTTTGAAGGCCCTTTTACAATAAACGGGAATGCAAAAATTCCTAGACATCCAAAAACCTAACCCTGGGAGATGAAGCGCCAAAAGTCATGTGTGCCCCGTTTGGGTAAGTTGGTATATCAACTTCCTGGGGTCGTAACTTTTGCATACGATCTTCGTTTTAGGCGTATGATAGCCCATTGGAAGGATCTATCCGAGGACTACAACATTTGTGACAAAATTTCACAATGAAATTTTGCTACAACAACATACCCCAAAAAACGTCGTTTAGGGCCTCAAAACGGCTCCAGAAGTTCAGGACCTAAAAAACTGCTAAAAATAGTAAATTGCCAAAATTGCCAGAAAGTCGTTTTGAGCCATTTGGAAAAGGTGGGTGGCCACCGATATCCACCTGGATCATTTGAATGTGGGATTAAGTGCTAGCTGATAGGCTACAGGTCCCACTCTATCTAGAACTTCAAAGGGTCCACAATACCGAGGTGCCAACTTGGCACAAGCTCCCATTTTCAGGGAACTCTTCCTGGGCCTAACTCTGAGATATACATGGTCTCCCGTTTTGAACTCTCTTGGAGTTCTCTTTTGGTCAGAATAATTTTTCTGTCGGTTTTGAGAGACCTTCCGATTTTGTCTTATCTGAGTCACTTGTTGTTCCATTTCTTTTAACATGTCAGGCCCAAAAGATACCCTGTTTATGAGATTACTCTAGATGAATGGAGTATTACACGGCCTACCATAGAGGACCTCGAAGGGACTCATCTTTAGGGATTCTTGGTAGCCATTGTTGTAGGTGAATTCTACCAGTGGCAGGTAGTCTTCCCATTTCTTGGGTTGATTCATTACATGCATCCTTAACATGTCTTCTAATATTTGGTTCACTCTTTCTATCTATCCATCGGTTTGAGGGTGATAGGCAGTGCTAAACAACAATTTGGTCTCTAAACCAGTCATCAATGATTTCCAAAAGTTAGAAGTAAATTTCGTGTCTCTATCAGACACAATCTCTTTTGGCATACCATGCAGTCTGAATATCTCTTTCATGAATACCTGGGCGATATCTATTGCTTTGCAAGTTGATTTGACAGGGATGAAATGAGCAGACTTGCTCAATTTGTCCACCACTACCATAATGGCATCATTCTGTTTGGTTGAAGTTGGTAATCTAGTGATGAAATCCATGGATATGGTTTCCCATTTCCATTCTGGGATTGGCAAAGGTTGCAATAACCCTGTTGGATGTCGGTGTTCTACTTTAACCTCCTGGCACTCTATGCATTTGGCCAAGTACTCCACTATGTCTTTCTTCATTCCAGGCCAATAGAACTATCTCCTAGTGGCCGTGATCATATTTTGATATCCTGGATGACCAAAATAGGGTCTTTTATGTAGTTCATCCAGTATGAACCTCTTCAAGTCGTCACAATCTGGAATATAAAATCTGTTTCTGTAAGTGAGCAGACCTCCTTCGGTCATCTAGTAACCTTCATATTTGGCTCCGGCAGGTTCTTCCTGTAGGTATAAGGTCATGGTCTAAACCAAGGGATCTGTTTCTTGTGTATTTCTGATTCTTTCCTTGACATCTGTTTCTCAGGTGCTCACCACTGCCAGGTGAATTGTTTTCATACTTCTGCTAAGGGCATCAACAACCCTATTTTCTTTTCCTTTAATGTGTTTGATTTCGAAATCAAATTCGCTAAGGAGGGCCATCCATCTATCCTGTCTGGATTTGATATTTGGTTGATCAAACAGGTATCACAATCCACAGTGATCTGTCATAAGTGCAAACTTTCTTCCCGGGAGGTAATGCCTCCACATTTTCAAGGCATGCACTATGGCAACTAGCTCTAGATCATGGGTCACAAAGTTGACTTCGTGCTCATTCAATTTTTGGGATTCATAGCAGATCACACTTTCTTTCTGCATAAGGACTCCTTCGAGCCCTTCCTTACAGGCATATGTTCACACAAGGAAGTCAACTTCTAGGTCGGCGATTTTCAGCACGGGTGCATGGGTCAGCAGATGTTTCAGGGTTTGAAATCTTTCTTCACATTTCTGTGTCCACGGGAATTTTGTCCCCTTCTTCTGGAGGGTAGTGATTGGACAACCAATCTTGGAGAATCCTTCTATAAATCTCTTTTAATATCCCGCTAATCCAATAAAGGATCTGATATCCAAAACATCCCTTGGGGTAGGCCATTCCATGATAGACCTGATTTTGTCAGGGTCCACTACCACCCCTTCTTCAGATAGAACATGACCCAAGCAATGTATTTGCTTCTGGAAAAAGTCACATTCTCTGAATTTAGCATAGAGTTGATGCTCTCTGAGTACTTGTAGCACAAGCCTAAGATGTTCTTCATGCTCTTCTCTATTCTTAGAGTAAATTAATATATCATCAACAAAAACTAGCACAAATTTATTTAGAAATTTACTGAGTACATTGTTAATCAAGCACATAAAAGTGGTAGGGGCATTGGTCAACCCAAATGGCACTACCACGAACTCACAGTGACCATACCTCATCTGGAAGGCAGTTTTATGGATGTCTTCACCCTTTATTCGGGCTTGATGGTATCCCGACCTCAAATCAATCTTTGAGAAAATAGATACACCCCCCAATTGATCGAACAAGTCATCGATCCTGGGCAAGGGGTACTTGTTCTTTATGGTTACCTTATTGAGTTGTCTATAATCTATACATAGTCTAAGGGTGTCGTCCTTATTTTTCACAAATAGGACTAGTTCTCCCCATGGAGATACGCTGGGTTGAATATAACCCTTATCCATCATTTCTTTTAATTTCAATTTGAGTTCAACTAACTCGGGTGTGCTCATCCGGTAGGGTGTCCTAGACACCGGCACCACTCTCGGTTTGAGTTCTATCGAGAAGTCTATGTCTCTTCTCGGAGGTAGACCCAGTACCTCTTCCAAAAACACATCTCTATATTCCCTCAGGGTAGGATGATCTTCAAGGCTGGGTTTGTCACCTTCTATGGTTTCCGACAATTGTATTTCATATAGGGGACATCCCTTTCGACAATACTTTCTCATTTTCAGAGCTGATATTTGTCTCACTGAGACAGGTTTTCGGATCCCTTGAAGGGTCATCCTTTTTCCTTCTTTGCTCACACATTCTAAGGTTTTATGGTAACATTCCAATCTATCTTTATGGGCGGCTAGCCAGTCCATACCAATCAATAGATCGTATGATCTGAAGGGGTAATACGCTAAGGGTTGCTTGGGTGGAAAATTCTCCCAACATCAATTGGCAAGCTAGTATGACCTCTTCTACCCTTCTTTTGGTGCTAGTCGCTAACTGTACCAACCATGGCTTGGTTTGTTTTTGTGGTTGTATTTTACACTTATCAACAACTTTAGGGTCTATATAACTCAAATTTGAACCAGGGTCAATCAAAATAGACACTAGATGGTTGGAGATCATACCTTCTATGTCCACCACTGAAGCTTGATGGTCAACTTGGTTATTATCCAAGGCTGCATAAATATGCGGCACACTCCTGGCCACATCATTAACTATAGTAGCTTCCTGAATGTTATAAATCCTCCGACTATTCTGTTGTTGGTGTGGATAGTCTCTCAGGAGATGTTCTTCTCCACAACCCCAGCATTTCAAAGGTTCTCTCTTTGGGTTATCAGTCTTTACTGGTATAGGTCCAGAAGTTTTACTTCTGCCCGATGAGGGAAAGTTTTGCTAGAGTACACTCCGGGCTAGAAAGTTCATTCTTGGGTTCTTCTTATAGTTCTTAAATCCTGGGGATTTAGTTCCCCTTTTCTAAAATCTTGAACTATTCTTATGTTTCTATCCTTTGCGAGGTTCTGCACGATGCCCAAACTGTTCATGACAATAGGTTGCCTTTCGGATAGTGTCTTCTAGAGTCTTTGTCTCATCAAATTCGATTCTATTTCGATAGTCCTTGGGTAGCCCACTGATGAAGTGCTGCACCTTTGCCTTTTCTACTTTTATATAAGGCACATATCTCAACAAGTTGAGGAATTTGTTGACATATTCCTCTATAGTGAGTTGCCCCAGTTTGAGTTCATAAAACTCTTTTGTCTTCTCATCGAAATATTTTTCCGACAAATACTTCTTCCAGAAGTATTTCTCAAACTATTTCCAGGACATATCCTATTCACGAACCCCTTTCACATTCTTAATATCTTCCCACCAAATGGAATCCTTTCCATTTAGATTGAAGGTGGCTACTCAGGCCTTCAAATTTTCTAAAAAATCATGGACTCTGAAATATTTCTTTAGTCCAAGCAGCCATGCCTCTGCTTCCATTCCCTTCTTTATCTCACCATCGAAGGAGGGTGGTTTGGCCTTTCTAAATTCCTCAAATTTATGACCCTTGGAAGTCTTTTTCTTCTTTTGTTTTCTTTCAGAATAGGAACTAGCTTTGCTGCTGGAAGAGTCTTCTAAATCGCCATCTCCCTTCTCAGAGGAATCACTCGGCACCGGTCCTTTACCTCTGGGGTGGACTTTTTTCGAGGTGCTCCTCTCAGTGTGGCCACTGATATGACCATGTTTTTGAGTTTCAGGTTCATGCTGCATTTGTTTTTGTAGATCGGATAAACTCTGTAGTAAAACTGTGTTTTCTTTTCTTGTTCTTTCATCATCCTTTCATTGTCAGCCTTACATCTTTGTAATTCGACCATGAGACTCCTCATAGTCTCGGCTAGATCTGGAGGGGTCCCTACTTCCCTTCTTTCATTAGACTCTTCGTCTCTATTGTGGGATCCTTCTCCCACTTCTTGGTGAGTCACCATACTATGCGTTGATAATTTCCCATGGTTGATCTATCGCTTGTGTGCAAAAGGAGAAATGCTGGTTGTTAGTCAATATTTATATTTATTTACAACCAATACATAATTTATATTTTCACATGTACACACACACAATAGGGTTTTTTTTTTCATTCTTAACTTCATTTTTTTTTTGTTTTGATTAGGAAGGTTAAGACAGTGGGATTTACTCTTTTTAAGAGTGTTCTAAATGCAGCTTCTTCACAACTCATTCATCGGCCCAAGTAGGCCAAGTGTTGTAACCATGATCTAATACCAATTTTTCAGACACCCACTATGGCATAGTAAAAAAAATTATTTTCCTCAAGGGACATAATCCCCAAAGTTCTACGGGGGCCTAGCGTAGGCTAGTTCTTCCCTATTCACCTCCCTCTGGTCGTGGGTTCTGACCACGGGCCAATAAAATCAAGTTCCTTTTTCATGTTTTGTGACTCAACGATACAAGTGAGTCCAATCTCCAAGGTAGGATGGAGAGGGGGCTTCGGAATGAAACCCTGGCTATAGATCCGGGCACACAGATTCTGGCCATCTAGATCCACCTGCCACTTAATGACAAAGCGCTAGCTTCCTTTTCTTTAGTCCCTATCTCACTAGGACCACGTACGTGCCTAAATGCAAGTGCCTTTCACAACTCACGACCTCACAACTTGAGTTGTTGGTCCTTTGTGCTCCTTTCTTACGATAACCTGAAGTACGAGAAATCAATAGGATGTTGACTCTCGTTTCAAACGACACATATCCACCACCTGTCACTACTTCTTCCTCTCTCTGGGCATCTTATCGTTACACCACCTGTCAACCATGTGGGTCCTACCAAGAGGATGTGCCACGTGTTTCACAAGCTCTCGCAAGTTGTAATCTCGGGACTTCTACAGTCGAAACCGATTCCCCTCAACCTTCGAGATGTGAAAGTCAGCGATGGTTTGACTTCTTTTTCACACTTCTCGCAACTCGCAACCTCGTGAGTTGGGGTGTCGAGCCTTCGTGCTCCTATCTCACGAACCTCCGAGACATAAGAAGTCAACAGATTGTTAACTCCTTCCCAGGTGACGTGTGTCCTCCCGTTGGCCACACAGGCCCCACCTGATAGATGTGCCACGTGTTCTCACGAGCCTCGACTCTCGGCACTTCGTGACTTCATGGGTTGAAGCACCCAACCCTTGCGCTCTCTTCTTATGAAAATCCAAGATGTGAGATCCCAAACTCGGACCTCTCCTAGACTGCACCAACCCTAACCACCTTCCAACTCTGCAAGATCCAACGGTTATCGATTGTTCGCCACTTCTATCTCGAAGTGTCCCTGCCGTCCGTTTCTTCTCTCTTCTGCGCACGTCTGGACATACATTTTCGACGACCCATATCTACTTCTCTCTAGATATTCTAACGACAGTTGTAGCTCTTCCTTGAGCATGCACTTCTCTTTCTTCTCCTTGGAAGATTTCTTAAGTATCAAAGGTCTCGGCCTTTGCTTCTCCTTTGCGACCTTCACAGCTATGGCTCCATGCAAAAAATGGCACTATCCCTCCCGGGATTCTCTACTCTAAAGCCATGAAAGATTTCCTCGACCTCTGTGAATTCCTACAGGGTATGTGCATCTGACCAGGTGCTATCTGTCCTGAACTTCATCAACTATGAGGGACTTGGGAGCTTTGCGCTCTTTCTCCTGGCTTTGACTCTTAGAAGAGTCTTCAGCACATCTATTGCTCTCCTTCATCAAGTCTAGGACTTGAGTGGGTCTCGGTCTCTACACTACTCGTGAAAACAAAGGAAATGGGTTGAGGCATTTAACACACCCTCTTCTCCTTCCAATCTAATGGCCTTGAGTGACCGCAGATATTTCGATAGGATCTCGCCCATTAAATGATACTTGTCCCTACATAGCCATCTCAGGATTTCAAGAGGATCGTTCCTCCTCTTGCAGGGTTACTAAGGCCTTGCGCCTTCACATCCTCTTTCCAGGTTCTTGATGGGATTTTCAAGGAGGGTATCTCTATGGGGAGGTTTACCCAAGGTACTATCTGAGGCAGATATGGGTATCTCTCTCTTGAGAACGAGATGTGAAGTCTGAATTAGATCAGTATGCATATAAATAGCAATTTATGAAAACATAAGACATACATAGTCTTTCCATTATACACATGCAACTACCAGTACTGATCAAAACACCATACAGACATTCTTGCACTGAAATCATTCACAATTTCACAGCTTATGAACATAAATGTCTGAATATCTATATTTCAAGATGCCAAAGACAAAACACTTATCAAAGAAAAACACCAGAGGTGATGCAACTGTTGAGAGGGGTGCTCGTTTCCACCCAACCGTAGGCTTCAGTGACTCCAAACAGATTTACCACTAGCCAGCCCCGAACTGATACCACGATACTGCGAGACAACATCTTTGTCTACCAGTGACCGAGAACAAAAGTTACTCTCCTTCTTCTCTGCTATCACTCACTCTGCATATTTTTCCAGAGTTCTTCTTCTCTCGCGTCCTTCCATCCATTATCGCACACTCCTCCTACCCTTTTCCTTTCCAGCGAGGTTACGTGTGGCATGATCTCTCTCGCGGTGGTCAGGTGTTAGGACCCCATGGATGGGCGATTTTACCCCCATCCCTCATTACGCATGAGGAGCCATCCACCTACCAACCTGCGAGTAATTAATTTTGGGGCAGTGAAGACCAAGTACAGTATTGGTTTTCGGTGGAAGTTAACACCACCATTCCAGGTGCCTTCCACCACCTTTATCCAACCATCGTGGTCTCTTTTTCAACATATTCCCCTCTCAGCAGTCCTGCAATATATATATTCATAATATTATTCGCATTCATCGACCTTTTTCACAAGGTCTATTCACATCACACATTCACATTTTTGAGTTTGCCACAATACTTGGCCAGTATAGTTATTTTTATAGACTGGGGGAAATAGGGTGCTACAGATACTTTATGTTATTAGTTGATGATTATACAAGAATGACTGCAATTTTCTTTCTCAAGAACAAGTCATAAGATTTTGAAAACTTCAAGATCTACATGGAAATGGTTGAAAATGAGATGGATTCAAGAATCAAATGATTGAGATATGATAATGGAGGAGAGTTCACTTCAAAGGAATTTATGGACTACTATGGTAGTCATGGAATAAAAAGGCAATTCTTCGTTGCTAGGACACCTCAACAGAATGGAGTTGTTGAAAGAAAGAATAGGACTGTATAGGAAATGGATCAAACAATGATAATGGATTTGAAATTGATAGATATATTTTGGACACAGTTAGTACATACAATAATTCACAGTCAAAATAGAGTAATGCCCAGAAACAACACTGATAAAAATCCCTACGAACTATGGAAAGGAAGAGCATCAAATGTGAAGCACTTCGGAGTTTTTGGAAGAAAATGCTACATCAAAAGAGAAGATGGTAGAATGGTAAAGTTTGACTCTCGTGTGGACAAAGGAGTACTTGTTTGTTACTCAAGTACAAGGAAACCATAGAAGTGTTACAATCTAATATTGAACAAAGTTGTGGAAAGCATCAATGTAACAATTGATGAAACAGGAAGACCATAATCAAAGGAATAAGAAAACAAATCAATGGAACAAATTTTCGAAGAAGAAGAAGCATAAGATGAAGTAGAATATGAAGATAAATACAATCTGACAGAAACAAAGGAAAAATTCGACAAGTATCTCCAAAGGCACCTAGCAAACGAGTATAGAAAAAGCATCCTTTAGATCAGATTATTGGAAAAAATGATGTAGGAGTTGAGACTAGAAGAAAAATCCATTCACCAGAACAAACACACCTAACACTCTTATCTAGAATTGAACCAAACTGTTTTGAACAAGCCAACAATGATTCATTTTGGAATAAATCCATGAATGAAGAATTGTATCAAATAGAGAAAAATGACACTTGGGAACTAGATCCAAGACCAAAGAATAAGAATGTGATCGACACAAAATGGGTTTTCAGAAATAAATTAAATGAATATGGACAAGTTGCAAGGAACAAAGCTAGATTGGTATGTAAATTATATGCACATATTGAAGGAATCAACTTTGAAGAGACATTTGCCCCAGTTGCCAGAATGGAAGCAATTCAGTTTCTTTTAGCCTGTGCATGCTCCAAAAATGTTAAAGTATATCAGATGGATGTAAAATCATCTTTTCTAAATGGGGAACTTGAAGAAGAAGTGTACATTGAACAACCAGAAGGATTTCAGTTGTCAAAGAACATAAATTATGTGTGTAAATTAAATCAGGCCTTATATGGTCTAAAATAGGTTCCTAAATCATGGTACTCTAGACTAGATAAGTATCTGCAGTAGGTAGGTTTCAGAAAAGGAAGTGCAGACAACAACCTCTACATCAAGGTAAGTCAAGGTAATATTTTATTAATTGAAGTTTATGTTGATGATATTATTTTTGGTAGTGATGATGACAGGTTAAGCTGAAAATTTGAAAAAGATATGCAGAATGAATTTGAAATGTCATTACTTCGAGAACTATCCTTATTTTTGGGACTTTAGATACATCAAAGAAACCATGGAGTATTTATTTCTCAAACCAAGTATATCACAGAAATGTTAAAGAGGTTCATAATGGAAGATTGCAAACCAGTTATCACACCCATGCAAACCAGTTGCAAGTTGAGAAAACATGATAATTCGAAGTCTACAGATTAGAGGCAATAAAGGTCAATGATTAGAAGCCTATTATATGTGACAACATCTAGACCAAATGTAATGCATGCATTTGGACAGGTGGCATGATTTCAAGTAGCACCAAAGGAGTCACATGTGTTAGTAGTGAAGAGGATTCTCAAATATCTCAAAGGAACAAAAGAGTTTGGATTATGGTATCCAAAAGGAAAGGATATATCACTTATTTCCTACATAGAAGCAGATTGGGTAGGTTGTATTGATGACCAACAAAGCACAAATGGAGCAGCATTATACTTGGGTGAGTGTTTAGTATCATGGCTAGGAAAGAAACAATCATCAATATCTCTATCTAGTCGAGGCAGAGTATATTGCAACAACATCATGTTGTACACAGGTTCTGTGGATGAAACAAACTCTAACAGATATACAAGTTGAGTATGATGAGCCCATTCCAATATATTGTGATAATAAAAGCACCATTAGTATCTCGAAGAACACAGTTATGCACTCCAAGAAAAAGAACTTTCCAATCAAATATCACTTTCTACGATAATAGGTTGCATAAAAGAATATCAGAGTTGAGTATGTGGGAACAAAAGAACAAGTGGCATACATCTTCACAAAACCACTTCGATGAGAATCCTTTGAATATATTCACCAAAGACTTCGAGTTATTTCTACTCCAAAATGAATTCTTTTTGAATTCTTATCTTATATGTCTTAGATTTACATGAGGAAGCACCATAAGAGGATAGTTTAGTCAGGGGGAGAAACCCCAGATGGAAATATACCTTTGCCATTTATGCCAAAGGGGGAGATATTTATCAGATGCAAAGGACAGAGGTAGAGGACAGAGGCATGGTTCCATGGGAAGCATATTTATCAGATATAAAGGACAGAGGCATGGTTCCATGGGGAGCATGAGTGATATGATTTCAGTATTTCATCAGAGTGTTTCCATCAATGCCAAAGGGGGAGATTGTTTATTAAGGTTCGTTGTCATTGATGTCAACCCTTGAAGAAATCCCCATAGCAAAAGGTTTGGGTAATGGACCCAATATTGTTTGATTTAAAGAAGACTCATTATTGTCTTGTCATGCTTGATAAGAAGTAAAAATGGATGAACTCCAAAGTGGTCCCCTTATGGTGAAAGCCGTCATGGGAAGACGCTTTGCAGATTGATATAACCCATGATTATTTGAGGAATAATGAGATGAAGAATAGTGAATTTGTGAGTGAAACTATCCTAGATGGATAGTTCTTGTCATTTCATTTCCGGTGGTATGTGGAACGTCACATAACTCCTCACGGTTAGAGAGTTATGACCATATGAAGTTGGAGAACCCTCATGAGTCTTATAGAAGCCCCCAAGAGCCAAAGTGCTTTGCAAAAAGAAATTATTTTAAATGACGAAGCCCCAAAATAAGGAAAGTGTAAGGCTACATGAAGATATAAATAAGAGACAAAGTTCACTCATAAAACACACTTGTACATATTGTATGTCTATTTTCTTGTGTAAAGCTACTTGTAGATACTTGTGGATACATTTGAAGTAGAGAATGTTTGAGGTATCATGAAGGGTTGAAGGAGAAATTTTTGGATTTACAGAAAACCCTATTTTCTGGTGCATACTCGGGATTTTTGTGTATAGGGTGCATATATGCAAGTTGGCTGTGTATAGGGTGCATACACTACATTATATCCATGTGGGTTGTCTATGTATAGGGTGTGTATACGCAGGCTGTCTGTGTATAAGGAGCGTGCATGCTGATAAAGTCATGGAAACTTGAGAAGATGAAGATGAAAAGGTTCTAGATTCTGAGATCAAGCTCCCTGGATGGTCTAAAGTGATTAGATACATCAGATCCATCCATTGGTTCAAAAGGTATGTCTTATTTCTATGAATAGTTGGATTTTGATGTATGCATGAGGAATGGAAATGGAGATTTGAAGATTCTTTCTAGAAATACTAGTGGCTACATGTGATCTTCTACATAATTTAGATCTACAGAATTATAGTGATGGTATGTTCATCATCGATACTGATTTTGAGGCACATTTTCTATTTCTTGGCATATGGCTAAGGGTTTTTATGGTACATGGTCGAGAGCTTGTATTTGTGTAGTAGTTGATGCATTGAGAGACTGAATATCAGAATGGGGTTGATGACTAAGATCATGTGAGGTATATTATACTTGTTCATGATTACACATACCTATATGACACATGACTAGAGAGAGACATACTTTCCTTGAGCAAATGTTATATATGAGGATGCATGCACAGGGTATATTTACAGTCCAGATACAGTGACATGTTACATATCTATGTGAAAGAAGTTGTAGAAGGTTAGAAGTTTTCAAGAAAAGGAAACCCTAGTTTTCAGAAGGCATATGCAGGCTTCATAACAGTTTGGTAGCATACATACATGGGCTGCATTACAGATAGGGTGAGTACATACACGGGCTGCAACACTACAAGTTGCGTATCTGTTGTAATTTTTGTATATACATGTTCAGTTCAGGTACAAATTGATTATAGGGTAGTTGTACAGATTGGATATAGGTCATTGGTATAGATTGTTACAGTTGTACAACAGTATATTTCGCAGTGACAGATTGACAGTGGTTCCATCTTTATATTTATACTTCAGGGCAGTTGGACAGGGCAAGGATAGGTGGTTGTAGCCACCTTCTAGTTGTAGCCGGAGAACTTAGGGGGTTGTAGCCTCCTTTTGGTTGTAGCTAGAGAATTGGGGAGTTGGAGCTTCCCTCAGGTTGTAGCCTTAGAAACTAGGGGGTTGGAGCCTCCTTCCAGTTGTAACTGGAAAACAAAGGAAGTTGGTGCTTCCAATGAATGTAATTCTTCAATACATATAAGAAAAAAAAAATGTGGTTCTCTCCTGATTTGGGTTTCCACGTAAAACACTAGTGTACTGTGTATGTGTGTGATTGTTCATTTCTTATTGCTCATTATTGGATAATAATTCTACATTGATATAACACTTGAATTGTTTGGAGAAAAAGGATTATAATTACGCTATTACTGATTCACCCCCCCTCTCAGTAATTGAAAATGGAAAAGGCTAATATTAACTATATTTAAACCTCCAAGATCCAATATAGGATATGCTATTCCCATTAAAGAAATCCAAAATGAGAATCTATTTTAATATCATGGGATGATGCAGGAGCATTGCTCCAAGCCAGCTAAGCGCCAGCCAGCCAGCACATCAAGCGTGCATTCAATGGAAGGAGAGAGGCAAAGCCCTCTTGTTTTCAAATTTTGAAAATGTATTAAATGTTTGTAAGGCTGGTAGAGCCAAGCCGTGCCTTTGAGCAGGCTGTAGTTAGTGTCACCTTTAATGGCTGACATGTTGATGGGGATCTAGATCCAATTCGGATTAGATGGCCCATTCAATGTAATTCATTGTAGTTAATGAGATTTGGTCAGGATGGAGGGAAGAGCTCGAGGAGCCCCTCTTTGTAAAAAAATATCTTCTTTGTATCTAGTTAGTTGGTAGGAAGAAGAGTAAGGAGATAGATAATAATAGAGAGAGAATAGGGAGAGGAGAGGAGAGGAGAGACTCTATCGCAGTCTGAGCTCGAACACATTGTAAAGAGACATTTCATATTAATACAATCAGAGAATTTTTTCCTGCATGTTATTCTATGTATGTTGATGAATGTCTTTATGTGTTGATGATTTGTTGTAGATGTATGTTAGAGGTGCATTTGCAGGGATAGATAAATTTCCCTATCTGTTGAGTTCTTAGATTTTCATTTTTGGGTTCTTTGTGGTTTCATGCAAGAGGTTGCATGACAGAATAATGTGGGTTCTATAAGCCAGTGCAAGGAGTGCACTTCTGAATTCTACAGAATTTCAGAAAAAGACGTGCCAGGAGGGCACACCAGCTGAAGTCATTGACTCAAGGAAGAAGCCTCAAGGTTGTTGAACACCTTGAAGGAAGAACTATGCAGAGGATAGCACAAAGAGGAGAAGCAAAATTGTTGATAATTCTATAAAGGCTTTGCCAGGAGGGCATTGAGAAAATGCACGAGATGCATTGAGCCAGTGCATAGAATGCACTTCTGAATTCTATTGAATTTGGAAAGAGTTGTGCCAGGAGGGCGCACCAGAGGAAGTATTATACCCAGGGAGAAACCTTGAGGTTGTTGAACACCTTGGAGGTAAGACTATGCAGAGGAAGGCACATAGATAACATAATCATTGAAGGTTCTATAGAGCTCTGCTAGGAGGGCATTGAGCAAGTGTAAGGAGTGCACAGGAGGAGATCTATTTCAAGTTTAGGGAAGACAAAACATCTGAATTTCTATGAAACTTCATGAGGAGGGCATCTAGAAGTTGCATAGAGTACACAGAATGACTATTTTCGAGTTTTGTTGGGGAAGAGAAGTTTCAAAGAGAGACACTCACAGAGTTATTGAATACTCTATTAAGCCAGCAAGGAAGGCTTGAGAAGAAGGTCGTCAGGAGGACACCATATTTCCCTTTGAGGACACAAAAGGGCGAGTCCCCTAGAGGCTCAGGTAAATAAATCTCAGGATGGATAGCACAGTTGTGTGCAGGGACCCTGCAAGGAGTGCAGAGGTCATGAAACCTTTGAGGTTTCAGAGTGAACAAAGCTCAGGAGGGATAGAGTTCATAGAACGCAGGCAATATCCAAAGTAATTGATCTCGTGGAGGAAGCAAAGGCCGAGGCCTTTGAAGATTTGAAAATATTCCAAGAGGAAGGGAAGAAGTGCATGCTCAGGAAGGAGTAACAGCAATCGTTGGATCAGTAGCATAGATAACTGCTGGCCACAATATCAGGGAAAACTACACAGAGGTTACACCCGTAGAGGTGACGTAGTGGAAGAGATGAAATGGATGGTGGAGACACTTCATATAAGAAGTGAAAAATGTCGTGAGTCGTTCGATGAGAAGCAACAACAGCCAATAAAACCATTTGGAGTGGGATTTCAGCATTTTGGCATTTCGGGGTTATGCATTTTGAAAATCTCAATGACAAGGAGTTGGGGCACTTTGCATTGAAAACCTCGAAGTCATGAAATGCGACATGTCCTTGGAGAAGGGATGTGTCATAGAGGAAGCAACCATTTCAGAGTTCAGCATTTTGGCATTTCGGGGTCCAGGAGATTGAAGGACAAAGAACCATCTGCATCCGAAATTGCAGGATCGTGAATTTCGAAATCCCATAAAAGTTGACCGTGGTCATGGGTAGATTTCAGTATTTCAGGAATTCGGGGATTCAGACACCGAGGATTGGAAAGACAGAGAACAGGGGGAACACTTGCATCAGGGTTTCCTGAATTGTGAAAGTCAGTAGAGATTTGACGTGGACTGTCATTTCGTCATTCTGGGACTTGGTTGTTCAAGAGGCTAGGAGTCAAGATACGTGGAGTCCCGACTCGCAATATCTTGAAATGCCAAAAGAATTCAGAGGAATAACACCCCTTTTTGGCACTTCGACATTTCAGGGTTTGGAAGGTAGAGGAGGTAGTGGTTTGGGTCGCTTCATTTCAAACTTCCGGCTACCGAAATCCCTATATAGCCAGGATCGTTAGGTCGAGGGATAACTCTGTTTCAGGTTCGATGAGAAAGAGGTGAAGACTCACGCCTGGTACATGTTTGCGGAAGTGGGGTTTTCAGAAAAGGACCTGTGGATCGAATTCATGGGGTTTTAGTGAGGGCCCAAAAGAACTAATTCAGTTTTGTGGATTCGAAGAAGAACGATCCTGTGTGGATCTCAGCTCGAGGGTTGGGGGTCTACATAAGTTTGGTATCAGAGCTGATATTTTCGTCTGTAGACTTCAAGTGAAGGGGAAAGCAGGTGAAGGAGGAGAAATTTTGGTAACAACAAGTGGAATCAGAAGCAAAGATTCATTTGTATACAACAGGTGAGAGAAGTAGGGTGTAAATTCTCTGTGGTGATTGTTTGCAGGTGTGCAACAGTCAATAGACAATGCGATGGGCTGTAGGAGGAGATGGAGATGCTCTCAGACATAGAGTGATCCATAAGTTTTCCAGGAGGGTAGACAGAAGATAAAGATATATATGGCTACTAAAGGCCATGAGAGTGGTGGAAGAGGAGACCACCAGCAGAAAACCAAAGCAGAATTTGGTGAGGAACTCGCTGAGATAAGGGCGAGAATGGAAGATCTTGCACTGCATGTGCAACATAACACAAAGACACATTGGGTGTATGAATGGCCTCTGAAGAGAAAGGTGAAGTGGCCAGTCAAGAAATTGTCATTCAGAAGGCTACGAAGACTGTTGAGAAGATGGTTGAGGTATGTTGAAATCCTCAGCGATGAAGAGGAGATGGTTCATATCTGTGAACCAGAGACTAGGAAGAATCTTAGCAATGAGGAAGGGAGATCGGTTACAGATTTGATGAACTGACATGAGGACAGAGATGAATTTTCCAATTTCCAGGTGGGCAATGAGATGAGACCATTGGAGGATCTCATAGACTATCAGGAGGACAGCACTGAAAATTCATATTGCTAGGAGGGCAATGGTATGAGATTAGCTTAAGATCTCGTAAAATGCCAGGTGGGCAGAGTATAAATCCCATATTTCCAAGTGGGAAAGGGAGAGTAGATGAGACTGTCTGAAAGTATCATGAACTCAGGGATGAGTTCGGGTCAGCAAGGAGTGTTGATGGAGATTGGATCGATTAATCTCATGAACTGCCAGGTGGGTAGAAGTGAATTTTCAATTTTTCAGGTGGGCAAGGGGAAAGAGATGAGACTATTTGAAAGTCTCATAAACTTAGAGGAGAGTTCATATTAGCAAGGAGTGTTGATAGGAGAGAACCAGAAGAGAATTCTGATAATTGGGGGAATTGAAGTATTCCTACCAATCAACCCACTTGATACTAGAGAATGCATTGCAAATGTAGAAACAAAAGAAAGGCAGTCAACAGAGACTATCATGGAGGAAGAAATGGAGCAGACACTGATGTTTTCCCAAGGATAAAAGGAGGAGAATTCAACAGAATGGCTCAAAATGTTCAGCCGGGAAGTTGAACAGGAGATCACTGCAGTACTTAGAGTTGTAGAAGGAGAAGAAGAAGAAGAAGAGGAAACAGATAGCATAGACTTTGTTGTTCTGTGTGAAGAATTGGAAGCCCTAGAGAGAAGGGTGATGGTGAAAATATTTCACATCCGACGGGATAAGTTGGAAGAAAATAGTCTGGGGGATTGGGATGATCTACCCATTTGTAGGGAAGAAGTGCAACGGAGCAGGCTGCAAAAGGAGAGCCAACCATGGGAGAAGTTGGACGAGGTGATTAAGGAGATCAGGAGGCTGATGATGAGATCAGCACAAGAAGCAGTCAGAAAAGGGAAGATGAGCAGAGGAGAACCTACCATAGTAGCAGGGTAGTAGCAACAACAACAACAAGGAAATGGAGCAGGACAACTCCAAATAACTGTTTAGGATCTAGGTGGATTTCGACAGCCATGTTGGGAAGCTCATGAGTAGGAGCTCATGAAATTTTCACAGTAGAGGAGTATGATGCAGGAGCATCGCTCCAAGCCAGCTAAGCACCATCCAACCATCACATCAAGCACGCAATCAATGGAAGGAGAGAGGCAAAGCCCTCTCGTTTTCAAATTTTTGAAAATGTATTAAATGTTTGTAAGGCTGGTAGAGCCAAGCCGTGCCTTTGAGTAGGATATAGTTAGTGTCGCCTTTAATGGCTGACATGTTGATGGGGATCTAGATCCAATTCAGATTAGATGGCCCATTCAATGTAATTCATTGTAATTAATGAGAGTTGGTGAGGATGGAGGGA
This sequence comes from Picea glauca, assembly GCA_000966675.3. NCBI lineage: Eukaryota > Viridiplantae > Streptophyta > Pinopsida > Pinales > Pinaceae > Picea > Picea glauca. The sequence goes on from JZKD02S1667517.1 coordinate 325,454, forward strand.
AGAGCTCGAGGAGCCCCTCTTTGTAAAAAAAGATCTTCTTTGTATCTGGTTAGTTGGTAGGAAGAAGAGTACGGAGATAGAGAAGAATAGAGAGAGAATAGGGAGAGCAGAGGAGAGCCGAGACTTTGTTGCAGTCCGAGATCAAACACATTGTAAAGAGGCATTTCATATTAATACAATCAGAGAAGTTTTTCCTGCATGTTATTCTATGTATGTTGATGAATCTCTTTATGTGTTGATGATATGTTGTATATGTATGTTAGAGGTGCATTTCCAGGGATAGATAAATTTCCCTATCTATTGAGTTCTTGGATTTTCAAGTTTGGGTTCTTTGTGGTTTCATGCAAGAGGTTGCATGACAAAATACTGTGGGTTCTGTAAGTCAGTGCAAGGAGTGCACTTCTGAATTCTATGGAATTTCAGACTAAGACGTGCCAGGAGGGCATACCAGCTGAAGTCATTGACTCAAGGAAGAAGCCTCAAGGTTGTTGAACACCTTGAAGGAGGAACTGTGCAGAGGAGAGCACAGAGAGGAGAAAAATTACTAAGAATTTTGTAAAGGCTCTGCCAGGAGGGAATGGAGCAAATGCACGAGATGCATTGAGTCAGTGCATAGAATGCACTTCTGAATTCTATAGAATTTGGATAGAGTTGTGCCAGAAGGGTGCACCAGAGGAAGTATTAGACCCAGGGAGAAACCTCAAGGTTGTTGAACACCTTGGACGTAAGAATGTGCAGAGGAAGGCACATAGATAATAGAATCATTGAAGGTTCTGTAGAGCTCTGCCAGGAGGGCATCAATCGAGTGTAAGGAGTGCACAGGAGGAGTTGTATTTCAAGTTCAGGGAAGACAAAACATCTAAAGTTTTGTGAAACTCTACCAGGAGGGCATCGAGCAGTTGCATAGAGTGCACAGAAGGACTCTTTTCGAGTTCTGTTGGGGAAGAGAAGTGTCAAAGAGAGACACTCACAGAGTTATTGAATACTCTATTAAGCCAGCAAGGAAGGCTTGAGTAGAAGGTCGTCAGGAGGACACCAGATTTCCCTTTGAGGACACAGAAGGGCGTGTCCCCTAGAGGCTCAGGTAAATAAATCTCAGGATGGATAACACAGTTGTGTGCAGGGACCCTGCAAGGAGTGTAGAGGTCATGAAACCTTTGAGGTTTCAAAGTGAAAAAATATTAGGAGGGATAGCGTTCCTAGAATGCAAGTGATATCCAAAGTAATTGAGCTCGCAGAGGAAGTAAGGGCCGAGGCCTTTGAAAATTTTTAAATCTTCCAAGAGGAAGGGAAGAAGTGCATGCTCAGGAAGCAGTAACAACTATCATTGGATCAGTAGCGCAGATAACCACTGGTCACAAGATCAGGGAAAACTACGCAGAGGTTACACCCATAGAGGTGACGTAGTGGAAGAGATGAAATAGATGGTGGAGACACTTCGTAGAAGAAGTGCGAAATGCCATGATCCATTGGATGAGAGGCAGCAAGATTCGCTAAAACCATTTGGAGTAGGATTTAGGAATTTTGGCATTTCGGGGTTCGACATTTCGGAAATCTCGATGACAAGGAGTTGGGAAACTTTGCATTGAAAACCCTGAAGTTGCGAAATGCAACATGTCCTTGGAGCAGGGCTATGTCATGGAGGAAGCAACCATTTTTGAGTTCAACATTTCAACATTTCAGGGTCTGGGAGATCGAAGGACCAAGAACTATTTACATCCTGAATTGTGGGATTGCGAATTCTGAAATCTTGAAAATGTTGACTGTGGTCATGGGTAGATTTCATCATTTCAGGAATTCAGGGATTGGAAAGACAGAGAACAAGGGGAACGCTTGCATCGTGGTTTCCTGAATCACAAAATCCGGTAGCACTTTTACGTGGACCGTAATTTTGGCATTCCGGGACTCGAGTGTTTGAGAGGCCAGGAGTCGGGAGCCGTGGAGTCCCAACTCGCGATAGTGCGAAATCACGAAAACATTTAGAGGAATAACACCCCTTTTTGGCATTTCGTCATTTCGGGGTTCAGAAGGTAGAGGAGGCAGTGGTTTAGGTCATTACATTTCAAACTCTCGGGTACCGAAATCTCGATACAGCCATAACCTTTAGGTCAAGGGAGAACTCTGTTTCAGGTTCGGTGAGAAAGAGGTGAAGACTCACGCCTGGTGCATGTTTTCACAGGTGGAGATTCGAAGAAAAATGATCTTGTGCAGATACTGGCTCGAGGGTCAGGGGTCTGCATCACGAGATCAATATTGTCACTCCAAATTTGAAATCCGCAAGAAATCCCCAAAGTCGTGGGATAAATATTGTTGCTCCAATGAATCTTGAAGACTTTTTTTCCTCTAAGGTAACATCTCCTAGAGTAGCAGTCCTTAAACCTTCCGTATTTTCTTCAACGATTCCCCAAATGCAAACTCACAATTCCATCCATGCATATATGCATTTTCTAAACTAGATGTTACCTCCCATAAATTCACAGACATTTTCTTAACCAATTACATAGATGCAACATGTTGCAATACCCCAGGTCCTTGGTCATTGTTTGATGCAATCACCTTCCCAATATTCCCCATATGGTTTGGGATACCTTAGTATAATGTCACCTCATTGTGGGGTTGTGGACCATCATAATGCATGTGGGTCTCTCTTATCACTAGTTATGGTTGCAACCTTCAATTCAAGAATTGCTACTTTTTCCCAGAGTGAAAAATAGATCCACAGTTCTTGTGACTTGACAGCTCATGTGAATCCCAATTCATGGTCTGATTGGGGTAAATAACAAAAAGTTGGCCTCAAGGAGAATATTTTAGCAAATAAAAATATTTGACCTCATTTGGCCCTCACAGTTATGAAGAACTAGATTTGTATTGGGTACAAACAATGGTACAGAAACTACACCATATCAAAAATATGGAGGAAATGTAGGTTGTTCTAAAGAAACACCAAAAAAGGGGAAATATAAAATGTTGAACGTTTAGTTTTGGGTTCTTGGATTGAACATATGCAACTTGATCAGATTGTAACATGAGATTGGAATTATTTATTTGGAGTTGTGGTAGGGTGGGATGGGCTCATTTAAAATTCTTTTTTTTTTAGTTTTTTACTATTTCTGTTATAAAATTCCCTATTTTAGTTTAGGAAATAGTCTAGTTTTCTACCTTTTATTGGAATTACACTAGCAAGAAATTTGGTAGGGAAGCGTGAAAAAAGAAAATAGGGAAATTTGAACACACAAAATGGAATTCCTGGTGGTCGACAAACTGAATATCTCTTAGGTGGTAGACTATAGAATTATTATTTGTTTGTCAACATGGAAATTAAAGATGTTATTTTGTTTACTTATCATTAAAAACTATATATATATTTTCTTTCAAAGAATTGAGTAGAGAAATGTTGTCTATTGGTTCCTCTGCATAAGGCCTTGGAAGAAATCCAAGATGTGGCATATTGTACCATTTTTAATTTATCAAACATGAAATCCATAATAGGTTTTAGAGAGTAACCTCTAAGGTTGTAACTGGAAAAAACTATGATTTCCATTGTCTACTGTTATTTTTTTGTGCCTAAAATATCAACTAAATTTTGTAGGTGGCAATTTTGGGGTAACATTTTTGTAGATTGAAGTGAATGGTTGTTATTTTGGACTTACTATAGAAGCTTTCAAGTTTGTAGAATCTAATGGAACAACATGATTTTATAGTTAATATATTTGGTAAGCTTTACAATAATGATGGCATGTACATTTTGAAAAATTTTAAGGATGGAAATCCATTATTTGTCAAGTAGCTTCACTTTATTGACTAGGTGGAATTTGTTTTTGGGACACTCCAATTTATGCATACTTTTTTTTTGAACTACAATATTAGGTTCTTGTGACGTCCTTACAACTATTATGCTCTAAAGGGATTTCCTAAAACCATAAGTGTCCTTTGCTAAGGTACCATTGTATTACCTTTTATTGTTTGAATACTTTTATTTATTGAAAATGAATTTATTTCATAATTTTGTTAGAGCCAAGGGAGCTCCTTCCTTGCTTCCTTTGTCTTTGGGTAGTAGAATATTTTCTTTTCCTATAAACATTTTTTAATGAACGATTATCTTAAACATTCCATGTTGATATCCTTGCATCATATATTGAATATATAAGAAATATGGATTTTTATTAAATTTCTTTTTAATATCATTTCAAAGACATTATTTACTATGATCGGAGACTATTTTCTTAAATTTAAGAAAATCAATGAAATTCCTCTTCTCTAATGTTTTAAAGGGTGCTAGCTCAATCGAAGAGCACCTGCCTTACAAGAAGGAGGTTGGCGGTTTGATTCCTCCTTTCCCTAACATAAATTAGCATAAGATATTATAATTTATTTTAAGAAAATGATCTTTATATTAATTTATATAAGTGGTTAGCCATTTTTTTTATACATTTGCATAGACTTGTTAATTTATATAAGTGGTTAGCCATTTGTTTTTACACATTTGCATAGACTTGTAAATTTTTCTATTCTAATTTGGCATGCAAAGTCAT
>JZKD02S1667517.1:336414-360892 GCA_000966675.3 Picea glauca
GAGAGAATCCATGCTTTCGTCTGTTGCATCTCTCTTTGATTTCTACAAAGTGTCACAAGCATGTTTTGGTTTCCTTTTGATTTCTGACTTCGTTCAGTTCTGTCTCTTCTGAGGCTCTTTAAGTTTGTTTCTATATGTTCTTATTTCTTCCCATATGGAATTTGTTGCAAGCATTGTGTCATATTTATAAACTTTTATGACAGCTTCCGTAAAAATATTTCACAAGGGTACTTGCCTGGAAATACATATTCATGATAGCCTTAATGGAATAACTTGCCTCAGAAAACAAGAACAACATTTTTTTTATACAACATATTGCATATGAAGGATAGTTTTTTCGTAGCATTAGTAAGATGATATAGTCTGAGAACAAGAAAAAGAAATATATCCTAGAATAGGTGTTAGTTTATATTTGCAAATAAGTACAATAAAATATATATCAATAGTATTCATATGCATTTGATTATTCATTAGACCTAGAAATAATAGAATCTTTCAAAGACTTCTTTCATAATTTGTGATGTAGTAACTATCACCTTTGGTATACACAAATTTGAATCTTAACAATTTAATCAAACCTGGAACCCGAAGCATTAAATTCTATTGAGGGCGCACTTGTTCTTCTGAATGAAATAAATCTAAGATTACATCTTGGACAATATCTCTAGTACTTTCCCTGCAAACACACTTATGTTTTGCTAGATTATATAACTTAGATAACATATACAAGTGCAAACCTTTGAAACCTTGTAGCATCATCCAACTTGTCTTCCAATATGAAACTAGATACCATATTGACAAGAAGAGATTTGAAACACAATCATAAGATTCAATGATTAGAACAAGATAGAAACTCTAAAATTTCAACTTTGACCACAAAAATAATTTGACCAGAATTTGACTTTGACTTTGATCTTGACCAAAGATTCAAACTTGATGTTTTTGCTAGATGAAAGTACCAAGAGGTGAGATAGGCTAGGGCGCACTAGGATTTCAAGGAATTAGGTCAAATGATTCACCAAAAGTGCTCAAACACAAGGGTTATGGTTTTTTGCAGCTGCATAATTAGAAAACCTAGATGAAACTATAATTGGTGCCATAACGAGCTTAAAAAATAAATTCCCAATCTATCTTCTAGTGGTTAGACTCTATGAATATAGTGTGTTCCCATAACCTATAAGAAATAAAAGTTATATTCTCATTTTTCCATAGACAACATAGAAATATTTTCATCCAACCATAGGCACAAAGGCCACCCCCGAGCACCTTAACCTTGACAGATAGAACAATTCTGGTAGCAAACCAATAACCAACCAATGCTAGCGCAACTTTATCCAAGGGTAGTGAACCAAGAAAGAATAACCAGAAACCAAGAAGAAAGTCTAAACCATAACCAAGAGAAAGTCCAAAACATAGCCAAGAATGTTGTTTGCTGCAACTGCAGCCCCACTCCCTCTCCAAACTTTCTCACCACTAGTCCTTATGCAGTTGTGAGAGTGAGAGTGACAAATGATCTCTAAGACCCTCTATTTATACTTCTCTATCTCACTTGATTGGGTCGACTTCTCTTTCTGGAGGGTAATAACTCAATATTAAATATTCTCTGGTGACTTGTCTCCTAGGATTATTATCCAACGTTGTAGGGTTTCTCTTGCTTCCCAAAATATTGTAGTCTTGTCAATGGTTACACATAGAGGTTAATAACTCCCATAGCTACCATAATATAAACAATGATGGTATAGGAAATTTTGGAAAATCCTTCGATAAACCATTAGTAATAACCTGTAGTTCCCATAAATGATCATATATCTTATACGTTCTTAGGTACATGCCATTCGATAATAGCCTTAATCTTTCCTACATCTACTGCAATTCCATCGTCTAATATTCCATGTCCTAGATATTGTATTTTTCTTAGATAAAAGTCGCATTTGTCGAGCTTAGCATATAAATTTTTCTCCCTTAGAGTTTGTAATACTATTTTGAAGTATTGTTCATACTCTTCTTCCATCTTCAAATAGATTAGTATATCATCAATAAAGATTAACAAAATTTTATCGAAGTATTAGTTGAATATACTGTTCATTAGGTAAATAAAAGTTGTTTGTGCATTAGTGAGTCCAAAGGGAATCGCCACCAACTCGTAATGTCCATAATGTGTTCTAAAAGTTGTTTTATTAATATCTCCATCCTTTATTCTCATTTGGTGATAACCAGACCTTAGGTCCAACTTAGAGAAGATTTTTTATCCTCCAACTTGGTCAAATAAATCATTAATCATGGGTAATGGATATTTATTTTTAGTTGTCAATTTATTCAGTTGATCATAATTAATGCACAATCAGAGAGTTCCATCTTTATTTTTATGAATAAAACCAGTGCTCCCCATGGAAAAACACTTGGTTTGATGTATTCTTTAACCATTAATTCTTGTAGTTGAATTTTTAATTCAGTCAATTCAGGGATACTCATTCTATAGGGTTCCTTGGATACTAGTGTAGATTTAGGTAATAAATCGATCGAAAAGTCTATCTCTCTTTTTCATAGGTAACTAAAGTAATTTTTCAACAAATACATCCTCAAATCCTTGAGGAATAGAAAAATATTCTAATCTTGGTTTATTTTCTTCAGTTAGCATATTTGTTACTTGAATAATATATATTTTGTATCCTTTACTGATGCATTTCTTTAACTATAATGTTGATATTTGTCTGATAGAGACATGTTTACTAATTCCTTTCACTTTTCTTGACATTCCACTTTCATCTTTGTAAGTAAATGATTTTTCATAACAATTTAGTACAACTTTATGCTATTCTAACCAATCCATACCTATAAGTATGACATATGAACCTAAAGGTAATATATTTAAATTTAGCTTTGTATCTTCACCATTTATATCTAGGTTACCGTCTGGAATGAATTCAATTACTTTTCTTTTTGTGTCTATTGTTAATTGTACTAACCCGGATTTTGTATGTTTTACCATTTTTAGATTTCTTGAGTCTACCAAACATGGAGTAACATAACTTAAACTATTTCCTAGGTCAATTAAAATAGAAACTTTTATGTCATGAATTTTACCTTCAATTTCCAGAATGGTGGATTGATGATGTTCTTTCCTTCCATATAAAGTTGTGTTGATTCTATGGATACTTTTTCCAATATCTCCAATTGTTGAAGATTCTTGTATGTTCTGGATAGTTTTTTTTGTATCATTTCTGTATGGACAATTTCTTGACAAATGTGGTTCGCCACATCCCCAACATTTCAATGGTTCTCTAGGATTATCAATTGTTTTCTTAAATCCCAAATTAACAGACTTATTTTCCCCTTGTACTTGTGGTGAATTCCTGTACAAGTTGTTTTCTTGGTGTCCTTTAGGAATATTATGAAACGGTGATGGCTTGAGACCTTTCTTTCTTTGATTGAGTTTCTTTTGTTTCTTGTCTCTCTGTGCCTTTGGGTTTTCATATCGTTGCCTATATTGTTCATAGAATATTATTTCCTTTCTTATCACTTCATTCAAGGTCTTTGGATTATCAAACTCTATTCTATCCTTATATGACTGAGGTAAGAAACTTACAAATATTTGAAATTTTACCTTATATTCTTTTATATAAGGCATGAACCTCAATAGTTCCAAAAATTTGGTAATTAGATCTTTCCTAACCTTAATTCATAGAATTGTTTGGTCTTTCTTTCATAATAACATTCATACAAATATTGTTTCTTAAAATATTTATTGAAAACCTCCCATTCCATTTTCTTTTCTTTTAGGCCTTTAGTTGTTTTTAAGTCCTGCCACCATATACTATCTTTACCCTTTAGATTATATATAGTCATCCTAACTTTCATATTACTAGATTAATTGTGAATATGGAATTATTTATTTATGTCAAGTAAGCTAGCTTCTTCCTCTTTACCAGTTTTGGAGTCTTTGTCAAAAGTTGAAGGTTTAATTTTCTTAAACTCTCCATCTAAGTGATCCATCTATTTTTGTTTCTTCACTATAGAGACTTTGTTTCCAATCATGTGCATGTCATTAGAAGAACCATTTTATTTCTTTGTTCGTTTGATTGAATCCTTTGAAGAGTTTTTACTAACTTCTTAATCCACATCATTTTTCTTTGGGCTCTTCTTCATTTCTATACTTCATAACAACATGTCATTTGTTTCTTGTTGATCTTCCTGTGCTTTCTTTAATTTCTCATTATCATCCTTGAATGTTTGTAACTCTACTATTATATTTCTCATTGTTTTCAAAACCCATGTTTCTTGACTAATTTCAATGGGATGTTTTGCATTTCTATGAGGTTGTTGATTATTATTTCCTTCAGGTCTATCTTCTTCTCAATTTTGTGCGGACATGATTAAAAAAATTTGAAACAGTTTGTTTGTAACAATGAACAATTTATTCATTAGTTCTTCATCATACATTTCATATATTGATGGTCATTCCCATTAGGACCTAAGTGATGTAACCTACAACTCTGATACCATATGTAGCATACCTATTATTCTACAATAAATTTTTTTTTTTTTTTATTAGAATAGATTATAATATTTTTTAGTCATTGATCAAAAAATTATACTATGTCATGTATAATGACTTAGTTTGATAGGATCTACTAAAAGAACCCATACATCATGCTTAGTAAAATTCAAGGCAAAACTCAAATTTACCAAGAGATGGATCACTTATGTATTTTATATGTTATAACTTTCTCTAGTGATTAAATATATAAACTAACTCTTGTTTACTTTATTTAATATGCCAGGACAAAAGGGAATCCTAAGTTAGATCCTTCACAACTCTTGTACCCAACTAGGAAAAGGATATCGGTAAAATTTGTAAGGGAGTGGTTATTAAAACAAATTATTGTTAGCGGGATGACGTTCCGTAACTTGGGAAATGAAACGAGTTGGCATAGCCTTGAATGGAACTCCTAATCAACTTAAAAACAAAGGTACCAGAAGGAGATAAGTGTTATAGAAATATTTGCCTCACCCTATGCAAACTTGCATAGAAGGCCTTGTTCCATTTCCCTATGTAGACTTGAAGTCCCTATTTTTAAATCCCAAAGATAAAAAAATTATTTTTGCACATATACTCACCATAACAACTATACATCATGTGTATACGCAGGTTGCACCACTACATCCCGTGTACATCATGATTTGTGCCCAAAATTAAAAAATGGTGTTAGGTTTCCATGTCACGTCATGAGATCCATGATCCTTGGACTTTCATATACTGGAAACATTCCAACTTGGCCCTTCAATTCACTATAAATGGGCCAAATCCAAGCTATGGAAAATACAAGAAGAATTCAACTTTAAGAGCAAAGTTACTCTAGAGAAATTATCCACTTCATATTGAGTCTGCATCCCTTTGTCCTTTTAAGTCTTAACACATTGTTCAGCCCCCAAGATCTTCCCTACTTGATTGAGAACCTCATTGTTTCTCTTATATGAGCTTGCCTTTGGTGGAGGATTGAAGTGGTGAAGGCCCATATGGAAGGGACTTAGTTTCTCAGTTCCGAACTGTGCCAACATGAAAGTTTGTAATTCATTCACTTCTGCTAATTACATTTTAATAGAAATACTCTTTTCTCGTCAAATTAATATCTTGAAAATATTTGAATTGTTATTCAATGGGAGTATTTGTTATGAATGTTGATGGACTATGTTATTAAATGTGCTAACTGTATATATTATCACCATATGCTTGTGTTTCTTGGTTGTTGAGGACAAGTTGCAGGTGTATTGCGTTGAGTCAAGTGCTCAATGGTGGACTTCATCAAACGTCTAGACGAGGTAGGCCTTTTATCTTGTCTTGCTAGAATATTTGTTTATATAGCATACCTGATATTAGAGTTAATATTTGCAGTCATTTCTGTCTATTGTGGTTTAACCCTAGCCATAGAGAGATTTTCCTCGTAATGAAAATGGCGACCATACTGGGGATAGAATCTTCTTTTTAGGGGTTTCGAGTGTTTTTGTCCTTCGATTTCTCTCGTTTATATTGAGTTTCTTGTCATCTTATTACTTGATGATGCAGTCGTACCCTCACTGGCACGTCCGCTTCCACAAGACCTTCTTTCCTTCTCGGCCCGAAGAACTCAAAGGTTCTTCTATTTCCCTACCGGGAAATATCTACCCATAGATTCCTTCGCACGACTTCCCTTTGCTCACTTTGTCGGGAAATCGGAACTCGCAGCTTCACGAGCTCACTATCGATTACTATAATTTCGAGTCCCCGAGACCCGATGTGTCAGTTAATCGCTGACTTTGTTCTTCCCTTATCGGAACTTCACTCTATCGCGATCTCACCACTCGCGATACCCAACACTTGAGTTTCCAACCTTCGATACGCGATACGCCGAAATGTCGAAACTCGCGATCTCGCTCCCTCACAACTTCGCTACTCGCGAGGTCAATTAACTCCTTTGTCATCTCCTGATGCCCGAGATGCCGAAACATCGATATCTCACGTCACCTGCCACGTCACCCTGCTATGGCCCACACTATTTATACGATCCGTCGGGACTTCGCTTCTCGCACTATCACGACTTCCGTGGCCAAATCTTCGATCCCTTTCTCGTGAAACCCCGATAGGTGATCTCACGATGGATCCAATGACCCTAACTGCTTGGATCAACGACTCTTCTCTCCTGAACTTCTAGCTTCTCCACACTTGCGCTGTAACGTTCTCGCACTCCTGGGAGATCTAACGATCCACGGTAACTCATGGATTTTCCCCGGAGAATACTGACCGTCCCCTCTCCTTTACACAACCTACGAAAAAGAAGTGTCCCTCCATGAGACTTGTTCGCCAACCTGCGATGCTTCCATTCAACCTGTTCACACACAACTTCTTTCTTGTTCCTTCACTGAATTGGAAGGACTACCCCTCTTGATCTTCCCTAACTTTAAGTCTTCTCAGGAAACCTTTTGCATGCACTCCTTGCGGCGACCCTTCAACAATGTCTAAGTGTTGAAGCCTTCAACCCTGCACACTTCTGCAGAAGAAATCTTTCAATCCCTTTTGCTCAGAATCACAACTCTGAGTCTTCATCTATCCTGTGCACACCTTGCACGGCTCTGGTGCCAAATCTGCACTTCTGAGATGAATGAGAATAAAAGCTAACTCTAATTGAACCCTTTTGTCAATGCACTCCTTGCGGAAAATTCAACTGCACTCCTTGCAGGAATCTCTTGGCTCAATTAGAGAAATAATTGAAACTCATTCACAGCCCCCCTCAGACTTCTATTCAACCATGAAATCACATACAAAACACATAAAAGCAAATGTATGACAGAAAAAAAACATTCATGAGCATAACATCATAAATACACAAACAATAACACAAACCATGGATTTGAATCAAAGTTCTCTTCTATTAATTCAAATGCATGTACATGGGTGTTTTCATACACTTCTCTGCATGCTCTTCTCTCTTTCTTCTTCAATAATAATCTTACAATGTACAAAGGAGGGTGTCTATATCTTGTTTCCCTCTTGGACTCTAAAGCTATCAAATCTAGAATTAAATTCCTATCTACTTGCATTAACTCTATTAAATGCCTCATCTACCTAAGGACGAGAGCTATCTGCTCAAGGTCCATTACAATATACGAAGTGCGCTTCATTAAATCCACACATTAATGTTTGCGCAACAATATCAAGGTGAAATTCAAAAAAGAAATTATGCTGGCTTGTCCAGCTGTCTCCCGCTTCTATGTTGCTCGCTTGACGTGGGCGATGCTCCTGCATCATACTCCCTCACTTGAAAAATTCCATGGGCTCCTGTCCATGAGCTCCTGCATGGTTTGCCCATGCTTTTGTATTTCTTCTTCGGTCTCCCAGCTAGCATCTTCCACTGGGTGATTTCTCCACTTGACCAGATAGTCAAAGTATTCCTTCGTTCGGGTCTTCTTACCCACTCTCTTGTCCAGTATGCATTCCATCTGTGGCTTATCTGCTACTGGAAATTGTTTCATCCACTGGATTACTGGCTCTTCAGTTCCAGACTCTACTTATCCAGCCCTGTACGGGTATAAGTCTGCGATATTGAATATCAGAGATATCCCGATGCCATCCGGCAACTCAATCTCATAAGCATTTTCTCCAAATTTTCTCAAGACCTTGCATGGCTCGATCTTCTTCATCTTGAGCTTATTGTATGTTCCCCTTGGGAACCTTTCTTTCCTCAAGTGTGCCAGAACTAGATCACCAACTTCAAACTGAAGTTGTCTCCGATGCTGATCTACTCTGCACTTGTACTCCTGATTTGATTTCAGCAGTCGCTCCTTCACTGTATCCATCATCACTGGGCTAATTCCACTAAAATTCTTGATGGACTTCCGGTAGAAACTAGCTAAACCATGAAAACTTCTCACCTCGAAAATATTTCTTGGTGATGGCCAATTCTTAATTACTTCCACCTTATCCGGGTCCATCCTTAATTCATTCGCCGAAATAAAAAAACCCAAATAGATGAGTTATGTCTTCATAAACGAAGATTTCTTCACATTAATCGACAACTTCTCCTACTGTAGCTTCCTCATCACTATGGCCAAATGCTTCAAATGCTCTGCCACTGATTTACTATAAATCAGTATGTCATCCAAGTAAACAATGACAAATTTCCTGATGAATTCCCTCAGGACTTCATTCATCAACCTCATAAAAGTACTCGGTGCATTCGTCAAACCAAATAGCATGACTAGCCATTCATACAAACCTTTGCTTGTCTTGAATGTTGTTTTCCACTCATCGCCTTCTCTCATGTGAATCTGGTGGTATCCTCTCTTCAGATCAATCTTTGAAAAATACCGTGCCCCACTCAGGCAATCCATCAGATCATCCATTCTCGACAGTGGAAACCTGTATCTAATGGTTATCTTATTGATCGCTCTTGAATTGGACTGAGTACCGTTGGAACGACACATGGAATCAAGCTTTCTCTGACCAATACTTTGTCCATCAAATCCTGGACCTACTTCTTGACCTCCTCATTTTCCTGCGGCATCAACCTGTACATGGCTTTATTTGGAAAACTAGCTCCTGGTATGAGGTCTATGTGATGAATCACACTTCTCATCGGTGGAAACGAATGAGATAATTCATCCACTATGATGTCACCGAACTCTTCCAGCAATTCCTGAGCTTCATCTGGTAAATCATCCACTCTTGTACTAGTCAGAACAATTTTCAGCTTCCTAACCACAAAGAATTGTGGATCTTCCTTCTTCTTCACCTTCGTAAGAAGATCCTTCCCACTCATGAGAAGTATTGTATTGTTTACTTCCAGCTTTACCTCTTTATCCTTTATCGGAAGCAACATATGGGTTCTCCCATTCTTCTCCAAGGTATATGTGTTCATTCTCCCATCATGAATCACATTTCTGTCATATTTCCATGGTCTACCCAGCAATAGATGAAATACATCCATGGGAATAATGTCACATAAAATCTTATCATTATATCCCCCAATTTTGAATTCGAACAACCATTGTTTAGTAACAGTTACCTGGTGTCCCTTCTGTAGCCACAGAACTCTATATGGATTGGGATGATCATTCGTCTCCAGCTCCAGCTTCTCTATCATCTCTGTGGATACGAGATTATCCGTGCTACCACTGTCAACAATAACCTTGCATACCCTATCCTTGGTCTTGCAAGCTGTCCTGAACAGTCTGTTCCTTTGAACCGAGTTTTCCACCTCCTTCTCGGGTGTCAAAAGGACTTTTCGCATCATAAGAGACCTTCTTCTGCATCTTTGGCCTCAACATCTCTCCTCTGTGCTTCTGTGATGTGAGCTTCTCCAGTATCTTTATTTTTCTCTGGACACTTGTATGACTTGTGCTCATTATTCCCACATGTGAAGCATATGATAACTCCTCCTTGGCCTCTTCCTCTACCTCTAGTACGGGGAAAAGTATTTGCATCAGCATAATCTCCCCTCTGATCATTATGCTTTCCTCTCTGTTCAGTATATGGATGCCTCTGCGAGGTTCCACCTCTTTCAACCTTGCCCTGAGGTTTTTTCCATTCCTCCTTATCTTCTGGATCAGGTGACTGCCTTTGTCTTCTTGGCGGCATGGTGAATTCTCTTCTCTGCTATAGAAAGCAAGAGATAATCCCCGCTCTGATACCACTTGATGCAGCCGCACCCTAACTGGCACGTCCTCTTCCACAGGACCTTCTTTCCTTCTCGGCCCGAAGAACTCAAAGGTTCTTCGATTTCCCTACCGGGAAATATCTACCCACAGATTCCTTCGTGCGACTTCCCTTTGCTCACTTTGTCGGGAAATCAGAACTTGCAGCTTCACGAGCTCACTGTCGATCACTATACTTTCGAGTCCCCGAGACCCGATGTGTCAGTCAATCGCTGACTTCATTCTTCCCTTATCGGAAGTTCGCTCTATCGTTATCTCGCCACTCGCGATACCCAACACTTGAGTTTCCAACCTTCGATACGCGATATGCTGAAATGCTGAAACTCACGATCTCGCTCCCTCATGAATTCACTACTCACGAGGTCAATTAGCTCCTTTGTCAGGTCCCGATGCTCGAGATGCCGAAACACTGATATCTCGCGTCACCTGCAACGTCACCCTACTGTGGCCCACACTAATTACGCGATCCATCGGGACTTCGATTCTCGCACTATCGCGACTCCCATGGCCAAATATTCGATCCCTTTCTTTCGAAACCCTAATAGGCGATATCACGATGGATCCAACAGCCCTAACTGCTTGGATCAACGACTCTGCTCTCCTTAACTTGTAGCTTCTCCACACTTGCGCTGTAACGTTCTCGCACTCCTGGGAGATCTAACGATCCATGGTAACTCACGTATTCTCCCCGGAGAATACCGACCGTCCCCTGTCCTTTACACAACCTACGAACAAGAAGTGTATCTCCAGAAGACTTGTTCGCCAACCTGCGATGCTTCCGTTCAACCTACTCACGTGCAACTTCTTTCTTGTTCCTTCACCGAATTGGAATGGCTATCCCTCTTGAGCTTCCCTGACTTTAAGTCTTCTCAGGAAACCTTTTTCATGCACTCCTTGCAGCGAACCTTCAACAACGTCTAAGTGTTGAAGCCTTCGACCCTGCGCACTCCTACAGCAGAAATGTTTCAATCCATTTTGCTCAGAATCGCAACTCTGAGTCTTCGTCTAGCCTGCACACACCTTGCACAGCTCTGGTGCCAAATCTTCACTTCTAAGATGAATAAGAACAAAAGCTAACTCTAATTGAACCCTTCTGTCAATGCACTCCTTGTGGAAATTTCAACTGCACTCCTTGCAGGAATCTCTTGGCTCAATTAGAGAAACAATTGAAACTCATTCACAGTCCTCCTCAGACTTCTATTCAACCATGAAATCACATACACAACACATAAAATCAAATGTATGACAAAAATCAAACATTCATGAGCATAGCATCATAAATACACAGAGAATAACACAAACCATGGATTTGAATCAAAGTTCTCTTCTATTAATTCAAATGCCTGTACATGGGTGTTTTCATACACTTCTTTGCATGCTCTTCTCTCTTTCTGCTTCAATAATAATCTTACAATGTACAAAGGAGGGTGTCTATATCCCGTTTCCCTCTTGGACTCTAAAGTTATCAAATATAGAATTAAATTCCTATCTACTTGCATTAAGTCTATTAAATGCCTCATCTACCTAAGGACGAGAGCTATCTTCTCAAGGTCCGTTACAATATACAAAGTGCGCTTCATTAAATCCACACATTAATTTTTGCGCAACAATATCAAGGTGAAATTCAAAAAAGAAATTATGTTGGCTTGTCCAGCTGTCTCTCGCTTCCGCGCTGCTCGCTTGACGTGGGCGATGCTTCTGCATCACTTGACAGCCTTAGTTCATTCTAGTTATGAGTTACTTATCTTTCCTCTTAGCCTGGATATGTTTTAACACATATACATGGGTTTTTTCTTGACAGTCACATACATACACGAGTTGTCCTCCTGAAAGTGGCATATATATGTTCATTTCCCTTGAACAGTCGCGTACATCACTCTTTGTTTCTTGGTTTCCAGGTTTTATGATTGTTGGGTGGTTTTTAATGATTGTTGAGTCTTCTTAGGTCTATATTATGACTGTTAAGTGTTTGTCGAATGATAGGAACCCTTTCTTTGTTTGAATTTTTGGGCGGTGCCTTTCTCATCATATTTTTCATTTGATTGTCCTTGCATATTGGGATGGGTGTTTTCTCTTTCATATCCTACTTGGTTTGTCTTTGTTTACATATAGTAGAGTCTTTATATCAAGTTGTTGTTTAGTTCTTGCATTGGAAATCCTTTATACTGAAAATAAAAAAATATTAGGCATTTTACATTGATGGAATTTGATTTTTAGGTCTTTATCATTGATCTTAGTACATGTAAAGAAATATTGCATATTATTTATAATTACATAACTGAATTGAAAATTTCATTTTGAAAAGCATATCATGTATTGGGAATTGAATTTAGGACTTTACATTGTCTTCATATTCATTTATTTTACTTGCTGAGTCATAACATCAATAGTGTCATGACAACAACTTTTTGAGTAAGAAAGGCCACTAAAAGTAACGCTTATAATTTAAAATTGATTAGTATTGATTTTATTTTTTAGGGTACACAAACTAGCTTAGGATTTAGAGCCTTGGAATAGGATTTTGCGAGTAAGCTTCTCTAAGGCTATTAAATCAACATATGTGTCTGACTAAGAGAGTGGAGAAATCCATTGTATAATCGGTAATATCAGGAGGCTTCGCTTACACCGGAGTTAAGCACAAGGTCGCGTAAGGTTGGTTGAAGGGATATCCCCTCGATACCTTCATAGCATCATATATATTTCTGGGGATCTTGCTAGTACCTTTACCTCTGTGAGAGGTGGCTCTTTTGAGGTTTCAGTATTTTTTAAACTGCCTGTACGGTGGACCTGGCTTACAACTCTTCTCATGTGCATTAATTATATCGTGGTTTCTTAGTTGCTTGACTTAGGTATCACATAGGTTACTTGCATGGGTTATTCTGTAGGTACCCTGGGTCAGACAAGGGTCAGACAACACATAACGTTTATGGAGGATTACTTCCCTGGATGGGCTGTGATTCCCCAACAACAATCTTTCAAAGGAGCTCGGGGAAAAATTTTGCAACCCCGTCTCCCTTTTATGTCCACACCCAATATGCTAAACTTGTCTAAGTTAATGAAAAGCCCCATGTGTGATGATATGTCATGGTCGTCCATCCCCAATAAGCTTCCTTTGGATATTCCAAAATTCGAGGGTAGAACTGGTGAGGATCCTGGTGATCACGTTACAACTTTTCACTTTTGGTGCTCTTCGAATTCCCTTAATGATGATTCTATTCGGTTAATATTTTTTCAACACACCCTCATGGGGGTTTCTGAAAAATGTTATATCGAGATACCTAGGGGGGCATACAAAAAATTTTAATCAGTTAGTTTTATTCTTCCTCAACCACTTCCAATTGTCAGTTTGTTACGATGCTGGCATATAACTTCTGTCCAAATTACGTCAAGACAAGGCCACTCATATCTCGGATCACATCCAGGAGTGGTGTACACAGAAGAGGTTGATCAAGGCCTACATATCCCCATAATTCCTTCTTGAGCGGTTCCTTAAATCTCTCTTGTCTTATATTTAGAAGGATGTTACTACATCTGGGGTTACATATGAGGAAGAATCATTTTTAAAGCCCATCAATTAGATCTTATATATGCTCAGTATGGAATGTTATACGAGATTCTTCCAGATGCATCGAGGTCAACCTATGACCCTAGAAAAAAGCCTGGGCCTCATTCTGATCGCATTGTAGGCTCCGCCAATATGAAATCCGCAAACTCGATGACAAGCCATTTGAGAGAATTGTATTTAACCCAGTCTCTAGGAGGGACAACTTCATCTATTTCCTGCAATCCCACTAAGTTGGTAGATGTAAATTATGTGCAATATTTGACCAACCCAAATGGTAACCAACAACCAGGAGGGAATAAAAAGAAAGGACATAATTATAATCGCAAGGGTGGGAAGAATAATAATAAACCCAAGGACAATGGTAATGATGAGAAGATGAATAATAATGTTGGGGAGGGAAAGAAAGAAAGGAAGAAGGTGAAGTTTCCCTGTAATCTTTTTACAGACGATCACCTTACCCATTTATGCCCCAAACTTGTGGAAGATGTGAGGATTTTATCTCTATCACCCGTCGTGCTGACTAATCCTTTTCCACATAACTAGAACATGTCCTCGAGCTCCTTAAATGTCTGAAATGTGCCAGGCGTGAGTCAAAACCCACTGACGCAAGACAATGACCACTTATGCATTAATATGGTTAAATATGGGATTAATGTAGCCACTCAGCTTTCGATTACAGTTATTCATAGACTATTCCCAGTCTAGAGTCTCTGCCTCCTCTGGAGACACTCTTACAGATCAAAAAACCAGATCCCCCACCTCGTATTCCGAAAGGAGTACTCAAGCACTCTACCCACAAACCTAATGCTAGAGCTTCCCAGAATTTCTCTGTTGTTGAGGATTTGGGTCAAACCCCTTGTGTGATGTCAGATCTAGAGGTACTCCAGACATGTCCTTCACAGAGTAATTCCTTTCTTTATGTGTTAGGATCTCTATATCCTTGTGGCTAGAAAGTTATCAAGTTTGATGTCAAATATGTGAAGCCTCACTTTCCTTAGCATGTGGCATTCCAAATCCTCGTGGCTTACTCGAAGTATATTATCAATCATATTGTTGTTAATCAAGGTGTTGCAACATGTGTGATGTCCCTGGTATGTTTGAAAGCCCTTGGCTCTCTGAGCCTTTCTCATTATCCGACCATGTTGACTGATTTTGAGAGTCGTTTCTTCCACCTTCACAATATTCTTCATGCCTTTCCAGTCTAGTTAGGTGGGAATATGGTAGAGGTGGATGTCGAGGTGGTTTATTGGCCCCTCAATTAATACTTGTTACTAGGACGCGATTGGACTTATGCTATGACTGCAATCGTATCGTCCATATTCAACATTTTTTTCTTTCCTCATGATGAGAAGATCATGATGATTGACAAGTTATCCTTTGCATACACTGTCCCCAGTGCATCTGTTGCACTATCGATCCTTGTGATCGAAAATTCTCAGCCAGTAACTAAGAATATCAGTGTTGGAATGTGTTCATCCTTTATGGGTACCTTCTAATTCATCGCACCAATTCTTCATATATACACCATGTCCAGTAGGCCTGTTTCATCAAAAAGGTTTGTTCCTTTCCGCACTTCCTATTTTAATGATCCTTGGAACCTACCTTCCTCGATTGTGTCTTTTGAAGGTCAGTTACATTATGGAATTTCCATGCCACTATCGACAACAAATATTATGTATCAATATGTTCTTGAATCTTCTGTCGATCCTGATCCTGTTAGCTCGCAGACGAATGAGGAGGATCATGCTCTAAAGCCCATCTGGTCCACTTCATCATCTTGTTCACATGACTACCTCATTGAGAATTTACCTTCAGATGAAGCTATCATAGAGGCCATGAATGGTTCTAACAAGCCTTGGGATGATATGCATCACCTCTCTTATTTTCTCCCAGAGATTTCCAGAATCGAACAAGATGATTTTAGATCTAGTTTGAGCGAGATAGTTGGTAACGCCATAGTTCCACCTGTTACACACGACATTTATGCCAAAGGAAACATGCAGAGTATCTCCCCTACCATCACGATCGATATCTCTCGTATCCATGGAAAGAAAATGTATACATCGGTGCAGATTGTTCACCAGAAGAAATTTTGATCTACACTGAACTCTTCAAAGAATTATGAGATGTATTCTCTTAGTAATATGAAGAGATGCCAGGAATCAACCCTCGAATTTTTGAACATGAGATTAAAACCTACCTGTATGCTAATCTTGTTTGACAATGTCTTAGAGTTGTCAATCATAGGAAGGCCCTGCTATTAAGGCAAAGGTAGAAAAACTTCTTAGTGTTGTCTTTATCTACCCGGTTCCCTTGACTGGATGGGTATCCAATCCCATTAATGTGAATAAAAAGAAAAGAACCATCCGCATATGCATGGATTTTCGTGACCTGAATAAGTAATGTCCTAAATATAACTTCCCAACACCTTTCATCGATCATATTCTCGACGAGTGTGTGGGAAGCAAAGTTTTTTTCTTTCATGGAAAAAACTTTCAGGGTATAACCAAATTCATATTAAACCCAACGACCAACATAAGATGACATTTATATTCCCTTGGGGTACTTTCACATATCAGAAGATGCCTTTCAGCCTTAAAAACGTCGGAGCAACCTTCCAACAAGCTATGACCTTCGCATTTCATGATATCAAGCATATAGTCGAAGCCTATCTTGATGATATTACTACTCACTCTCATAAGAGAGTGGATCACCCTTGGGCTAGTCTTCTAAAGATGTTTCCATTATCACATATGGTTGAACCCTAGTAAATGAATCTAATGCATTAGGTCTGGTCATCTTCTAGGATTTTTAGTCTCTAAGACTAGGATCATGGTATATCCGTTAAAGGTTGAGGCAATACTTTGATTTCCTCCCCCATGTACTATTCACCAACTTCAAGGTTTACAGGGGAAAGATAACTTTTTATGATGATTTATAGAGAACTATGCCAATATTACTAAGGGTTTCATGCATCTCTTAAAGAAGGACACTCCTTTTATTTGGGATGAGAAGGGATCCTTTGATGCTTTCAAGAAAGCCTTGGTATCGACGCCTCTACTGAAGTCACTCGAGTACAATAGAGATTACTTCCTCTCTGTCGTCGCGTCTAAAGAGACTATTGGTATGGTTTTGGTTTAGGAGGATGATGAGCTCCATGAGCACATCATTTACTATATTATTCAAAACTTGGTTGGCTTGAACTCAAGTGTTCTCATGGTGAAAAGACAGCTTTGGCTATTGTTCACGCACTCCAATGATTATGACATTATATATTGTTTTGCAAGAGTAATGTGGTTTTCGATGTCAATCCATTTCAATACGTCCTTACAAGGAATATCATAGGGGGAAATTAAAATAAATGGATTTACATTCTACAAGAACTTGTTCTCGATTTCGCTTCTGGGAAATCCAAGAAATCACTAGTCTTTGCAGAGTTAATATCCAACTTCCCTGATATTTATGAGGATGTTATTCATGTTGATTCATTTGAGTATGAAAACACCTTTCTTGTCTCATCGTTAGACCCCTAGCATGGAGATATTGTTCTCTATATTCAAACTTTGAAGTTTTCTCAGCATCTTTGGCGAGATAACCGAGGACGTATATGATACCAAGCTAATAACTACCTTATCTTCGATGACACTCTGTATCGCCGAGGAGTAGACAATATCCTGCATCATTTTTTAACTCACAAAGAAGATGATTTTTTTCTAAACGACTGTCGCTGTGGGGCTTGTGGTGGTCACCTATCTAGGCTTGTGACAACCCAGAAACATTTGCAAGCCCATTATTTTTGGCCATCTGTATTTAAATATTGCGTTGAAGAGGTTAGGAAGTGTCACCCCTACCAGGTGTTCACTCGAAAAATGAGGTCGCATCCATCCCCTCTCCATCCATTCATTACCGTATGTCCCTTCACCAACTGGGGGGTGGACTTTGTGGATTACAACCCAACTTCGGCTGTGGGGCATCATCAAATTATCGTGGTCGTAGAATACTTTACTAAGTGGGTTGACACCATGCCTACAGTTAAATACGATAGGAAGAATACCTCCTTCTTCGTATTCAATCAAATTATAGCCAGGTTCAAAATCTTGAGTGAGATTTTCACTGATCATGGTAGTCACTTTCAGACTAAGATGATGAAAGAAGTAGCATCTAAAGTGGGGTTTAAGCATGTTCATTCTTCCCCTTACTACCCCCAGGAAAATGGACAAGTAGAGGCCGTGAACAAGGTTCGGTATCCAACACTTTGGGCATAATGAACCTTGATTAAGACTTCCATTGGGTTTTCTCCTTTCCAGTTAGTACATAGTTTCGAGTCAATACTACCTATTAAATGTGAAATCCCTTAGCTTATATTGGAAGTCACACTCCTACCTGACATTTCTTATATCGAGCAACACCTCGTACACCTAGAGAGTTTAGATGAGCAACGTCGAGATGCCTCTATGACCATCGAAGTGAATAAAAGATGTGTCAAGGTCCAATACGATAAGTCTTTTTGTCCTCGACAATATGCTGAGGGTGACTTGGTCCTTCTATATGATCAAGCCAAAGGACCACTAGGGGAAGGAAAGTTCAAACCCATGTGGCATGGTCCACATATCATGCAATGTGTCTTAGTAAAAGGAGCCTATGAATTAGAAGATTACGAAGGGAAAATGTTGGCTTAGCCTAGGAATGGGATCTATTTGAAAATATATTATGCTTGAGCCCCAATCTTGGGCATAAATCTTTGTATACTAATGTAATTTAGTGTATATATCTTTTGTCTTTATTTTATCTTCAACTTGCTTATCGCATTTTCCCTTGGTTGGCAGATGTCAATGGAGTCTTCGGTCTACTTAGGATTCACAGACATGGCCAGTCTTCATACACAAAACTTGGCTTCCTCCTCTTCGTTGGTTTACTCACCCAAGGATCTACTGGTGTCTTTAGGTGGCGTATGCCTTGGGACATCCATGAATAATGTGGCCAAATATAGCATCGTTATAGAACTTTTGCGCGATATTATTTCACATGGTATTCACTCTTTAGAGGTTCTCCTAGACTCCCAATTAGTAGTATGTTAGTTTAACAACAGTTACCATGTGTTTGACCTTACTCTACTCGTACGATTCCTACGGGTACGAATTTTGGAACGCCAGTTTAATTTTATTACTTATCATCACATACCTAGAAGTTCTAATTATGTATCCAATGCATATGCTAATTTTTTTTTACATTGACATTTGTCACATAACTAAATAAAGAAAACATTTTCATCAATGTACACATTGTAACATAAGTTAAGCCGAAGAACCATGTTTATATATATATTTCAAAAAATATGATGTTCATAGTACAAAATTGGGGCTAACACCCTCAATATACACATAGGGTCAATCATACAATAAGTCACAACATCTATGCCTATGGCATAGAATGAGTGTCATGATAGAAGACTATGGAATTTGCGAGACACCGAAATAGTCGTACCCAAGCACGGGGTAGTCCTACCACCTGTCGTTGCATAGCCTCTAACAAATCCTCCGCCTGAACCATAGGGATCCTCTGCATCAAACGAGAAAGGTTGTCCTGTATGTTTTGAAGAACTCTCTCAGCATCCCCTTCCACTACTTCATCTCCCCGGTGCCTCTGATGATGTCGTGGAAGACCGTTCAGCCATCATGGACCTACATTTACGTCACATACATGCTTAATTAGTACTTAACATCATCCAAATTTTTTTGTCTCTTTATACAAAAATACAAAAAAAATGAAATATTTAAAAAACTTTGACATACCTATGTCTCTGTAGGCAAATCTTGGTAGTAATGGCATGTCAGGATCTCCTCTTAAGTCGATCCCTCCATAAGGGTAGTCATATAGAGCTATGAATTTTTGTCTCCCCCAAAAGAAGAAGTCATCATTGTAGGGTGTTGGCACCATACCTCCCCCCTGCCACATCATTACCTCGGTCCATCGTGCCATGGATATATCGCGAGGTCCATGTGAAATAGTCTCAGCTCTAGGTCCCAAGCCTAGAACCCACTCAAAGAAAAAAATACAAAGGATAGAGGTGAACCCGAAGTTTCTTTTACTACCTTGTTTTCATTCTGTCAATTGGCTCTTCATGTTGGCCAACATCGAGGTGCACCAGTCGTACACCATGGGTCTCAAGCACTCCACTGGGTAGAACATAAGAAACCTCGATGTCTGGTGCAAAGAGGTAGATCTTTTGATCTGTTTCAAAATGAGGACAATAATATTGAGGCTTAGATTGTTTATCTCTATAATGGGGAGTTGGCTCCCTACCTTGTTGGTCCCTACAATGCAATGAGAGACTATGTATTCCTCAATTTTCATGCCACTCCCAGCTCCCTGGGCTTTGAGGTTGACCACCTCACCCCGACGTGACAATCCTGTCAAGAAATAAGTGTCCTCGACTTCAATCCTTAATGGTTTTCCATCAAGATTAAAGCTCTCACTATCCAGATCCCAGTAATCCATGAGGAAATATAGCAATCTAACTTGGGACCTCATACATTTGAGAGCCCAAAAATTATATATCCCACATATTTTTAAGGCCATTTGGGCCCTCATATCTCTCTCCACTGTAACATCCACCTCCTCGTGCTCTCTTTCTCTCCACTGTAACACCATCCTGCAAGAGTTAAACCATTTTTTGAGTTAGCAACCTTTAAAAAAAATTATCCACAGATGTATACGTGAGTTGTAGTAAAAAATATCACATATAGGGTTGCTTATACGTTGTATTTATTTTAAGATAGTCGCGTATAAGTAGGCGTATACAAGACCCAATAAACTATAGCCCGTGTAAACCTAAGTTTTCAATTTGTACCCTAAATAACTTAAAACATGAGCCTTAATTACAAATTTTAATCCAATGAAAATAAAGAGGAGAGCAAGAGGAACTACCTAGTCCATACAGTCGTCGATTTAGTTGCTCATAGCTCCTGCAATCAATAGTTGAAACTCAAAGGCAATTTGGTCCAAAATTCACTATTTGCATAAAAAATACAAATGGTATAGTAAAATTGTTTTTTTTTTACTATTTATAGCAAATTTGTACCCACTTTGTATAGTTTTGTACAATACTTTGGCCTAATGGAATAATATGAGAGTGGATGGAGATGGTTTTTGTAATTTGATCTAGAGATTCTTGCAGTTTTTAGTGCCATATCGCTCATTCGTAGATTTGGACAGGTATTTCCGTTACCCATCATATAGGGTAGGTATCCACTCCATCATGCACACTTGCATCGTCCTATGACTATCACTCATTTGCCTTAGGTACGAACCCATTTTATAGTGACACAGAGCCTTCTATCTACAACTAGAAATGTCATCATCGAATGATAGAGACTTACCAAACATGGGTATCCTAGTTAGATCCCCTGCTTCATTTGGTGCCCATGCATAGATTTTTTTTGTAGGGTTGTGAGTCCCTTATAGATAATACATGAATTTATGTTTGAACCTCACTTATTACTCATAAACATGCTGACCGATACCTAGAGGACTCCCAACCGAGTTTGATTTAAGCTCTTTTTGAATTGTTTCAAAAAGAGAAAATATTGTCGATTGAACTTGTCTCTTTCGCGCTCATAAATTGGATTTGAAAGGACATCTATTTGGTGCAATTTTATCCCCTTTTCAAACCAAGTAGGCTAAGATTACGAAAAAGGACATTTTTTGGCATTAAGTTGCAATTGCATCTCATGCCCTTGCTTGCAGTATTGAGCCTACTGTTGGTTCTCACTTTTGTGTTATAATCCTTTCACCTCAGCAGTTTGCATCATCAGCCAAGCATATAATTGTTTATATCCTTTGCATATTGACGTAATATACCCAATATTAAACATTTCCCCGAGTGTCCATATCCCTCATGCATCTCCTTGCATTGAGCATAGGCATGTTCCATTGTTGGAACTAGTTTTTCTTAATTGCGACACTCGTTTCCTCCTCTGTATCATAGGATTCATTTGACTATGAAAAAACAAAAAAAAGACGGGCGGGAAAATAATATTATCTTATATTGTCAATAGTCGTATCTCCTTTGAACATAGCACAAATGTTTTGATTCCACTTGTCATCAAAATTTTGGGTTTAGGATGAACTTAGGAAGCTGAGCTCATTACAGAGAGTTTACTCCCCCGACTGGTTACGCTTCCAGTCCCTATGGATATTTTGATTGATGCCTCCTACATCTCAAAGTTTCATCATTGATTCTATGTTTCCAGAGTCTTCCATATGTCTCATGCTCTTGTTGAAAGGATGTCTATCAACCTATGTCGTCCATTCCTATGAACTCTTGGCTTTGCATGTCCACCATACCCTCAATGTGTCTCAGAATCACATGGATTTGTAGTCCTATCATGCACCCTGGCTCTACTTTCCTCATTGGTAGGTAACCTTGAACTCAACAATTGAAATTTCATCATTGGTCACTGACTGGGTGGTTTCCCTTGTGTTCAATGGCAAGACATCTATTCACACATTAGGATTTGTGCAGTTTCTTGGATGCCATTATCCTTATTGGTGGTTTCCTCACCTTTGTCAGCAATTTTCCTTATTGGTTGTTATTCATAGGGTCTTTTTCGTGTACCGCTTGCATATGGCACACGTGAAAGACACACAGGGTCATTGGTTTGTGAACATGTTCTTCATCCAGTTTCCTTCAAATCATCAAGCTCCTACTTTTTACCTCATGCTGAATGATGAGAGATGCCTTATTTCTCTCCTTTCAGTGGGTCTCCTTCCATCGACTTCAACTCATTTATTTTGGAGATGAGACCTAGAGTCTTATGAGTACCTTGAGGCTTTCATTCATTGGTGGTAGGTTCTCCCACCATCGATAGTTGGGAATACATCAATGTCTCATGATTGATGGATTCTTCAAGTGTTCGACCCCGACACCTCTACTCACACTTGTAAGAATGTACTCGATGCCTTGATACCTACTTTCATTATCAGTAGGTTGTCTCATATTCCTTAATGGTATACCTTAGTGACTTGTAATCAAACAATGTCTCATTGTGTTCAACCTCAACTTCTTTATTCACACAATGTAGACTTGCACCTTTGGTGGATTGTGTATAAGACTTGAAGACATCACTTCATAGTCACATATTTCATGAGTTGTTGCTACCTTTCATTAGACCAACACATATGTGACTTCAGTGATCATGGGAGATCAAATTGTACTCCATTGTATACAAATATCTTCAAATTGATTTTGAGACTAGTTTTAATGGGCCTTGTTGATGCAGCCCCCATCCCCTCCTGGGGGTTCTGCGACCTCTTGATCTAGGATCTTTCAATTTGTTGAGTCAGGTCGACTCTTTGGGCCCTTTCTAGAACCCAATTAACTTAACCGGGTCCCCTTTTATCTTTATGTGCAGGTCCTGTGATATCCGCGACCTCTTTCTGTGTGTTATTGAAATGTTGAGTTTCAGATGCTAGCTCATTTATCATTATCCCCTTCCTGCATATGTCTCTAGGATATGATTTCATGTAATTATGTGATTGCGGGTGTGGCCAAGAGTCATTTGAGACCAACCCTCTTTTCTCCCTGCAATTCACCTCTAGTTTCCATGCGTCCTTCTGGCGATACCATGGTTTCAAATGTGACTTGCTCTAAGAATTTTAAAGTCTGAGCATCTTCTAGCCCCGCAATGTGAGGTGACCGTTGATCTCACAATCTTGACGGTGTTTCGTGATCAACAATTGAGATCTTTTCTCTCTTTCTTCTTTCTCTCCTCCTTTCACGTGCCTTCCCAGACCTTATGATCTGTTGACACGTACCCCCCTTTCAAATAAATGACTATGGTTGATTCTGACAATCTAGAATTCAGGAGTTTCAACTCTCAAACTCTTCACTTCCTTTGCAGTGGTTATCTCCCAGAGTGGAAGATCTGCTGACACCTATCCCTTGCAAATGGATGGTTCATATGAACACTGGCCCTTCGACCTTCGGGAGTTATTGTTCAATACCTTCTCTTTCTTCCAGAGTGATTTCTCTCAGAGTGGGAGATCATTTTCCACACATCTCACCTTCATGGACGGTTCTAATGGACTTCAGAACTCCGTGCTCTGACTGTTCTCAAATATTCACAAACACAAATCTCTGGAGTGAATTTTTCCAGAGTGTCAGATCTTCTAGCACTTGTCCTCCCTGATCCAACAACTGTCTAACAAAGTGAATATCCATCCTCCACGCGTCCTTTCGTATATCAACAATCCACATTTTTGCCTTGGGATCAATGACCCCCGTCCACTTCAAAACTTCATACCTTTCAACCAAATCAACGGTCCTTCTCTACTTTCTCGATCAACAATCGAGATCTCCTTCAGGACTTCAATGTTCTCCCCCTCCGCTTTCCTCCAGATTTCTAGATCTAGCACTGCATGTCCACCTTCAAATCGATGGCTCTCATCTACTTCAAGACTTCAACCTTCAAGATTCTCAAATATCAACTTCTCCCCCTTCGCTTTTCTCCTAGAGTTCTTTCACTCGGAGTTCACGATATGACATCACATGTCCTCCCTGATCCGGATTTATGTAGGAACACAATGAAATACAGAAATACACATAAACCCAGAGATGCAGTGGAAATAATACTTCATTTCATTAATAACAAATGACTGAAATATGCTTACAGACAGAATGGAAATAAACTAGCTAGGGCGCTGGTAGCTTATCTCTGAGAAGAG
>JZKD02S1667517.1:360902-374236 GCA_000966675.3 Picea glauca
TTAGTACATCAACTTCTCGGGGTCGTAACTTTTGCATACGATCTCCGTTTTAGGCGTGTGATAGCTCGTTGGAAAGGTATCGTCGAGGAGATTCATTTTGGGGGCTCAATCATGACTTAGGCTATCATTGAGAACCTAGATCTCAAAAAACCTTCATTTAGGCCCTCAAAATGGCCCCAGAAGTTAAAACCTACTAAAAATAGTAAATTGCCAAAACTGCCAGAAAACTATTTTGAGCTAGTCGAAAAAGGTGGGTGGCCACCGATATCCACCTGGATCACTCCCGTAGATCGATGATTGAGATTTCCTTTGGGTATTTACCTGGAGTAAAAATACTAACGCCAGTTGTCGTCTTAGATATAATGATTGGGATTTACTTCAGCACCCCGAGCTTCAGGAGTTTCAATTCTCAACTGAACCCCTCGAAGTGATTTCCCCAAAGTTCACAATCTATCTCCATGTGTCCTTTGGATCTGATGGTCCAGATCTTCTTCGACTCTCTAAGCTTCAGGAGCTTCAACTCTTGTGCACTCATTCCTCCCAGAGTGATTTCACTCGGAGATATACTGACCTGTATCTCCTTGGTGATCAATGACCGAGACCCACTTTGCGTATTCACTAATTATTCTCTCTCCTCCTTCACAAATGTCTGAAGTTTTTCCACTCTGGAGTTGGAGATATTTCACCACCTATCCCCCTAGACGATGGATGATACCTAATCACTTTAGGACTTCGGGACTTTAGAAATTTTGCACTCCTGTACACACAAAGTGTTAATGCTCATGCACTTTACCTTAGATTAGATGACTGTCGATCCTCTGTGCTCGGATCCAACGACTAGGATATTTTCTTCTCCTCAACGCTCTCCTTTGATATCTGGACATAGATCGAATGGTCCAGATCTCTTCCCACAATAGATTTGATGTCTGTCATCGCTCCTCCTCCTGAGATGTTAACTTCTTCTGAATTAAAATATTTTCTAAGTGTTCAAAGGCCTAGACCTTTTCTCCTCCTACGAACCCAGTTATCTTGGGTCCCGTCCACTTTTCTTTTAACACTATCTTTCTTGAGATTTGGAACTTGGAATAAGTCTGTCACTTCTCGTTGTTTGTGCTATCTCTTCTGAGATTTTTAACTAACTCAGAACTCTAAAGGGTCTCAGTCCTTCTATTTTCTTTCAAAGGAAAACTTCATGCCCACCTAGAAACCTCCTCCTCATTCACACCTTGTCGAGATCTTTCTTACATAGTGTTCTATAACTCTGTCTCTCTTTGTTCCTTCTCTACACAGTTCCTCCTCCAAGGTATTCAGTAACCCCGAGGTTCCTCTTGAGTTTGTGATCGCTTTGGCGAGCCCTCCTGGCATGTTCTTTTCTGACTCCACAGAGTTCATATGAAAACTCCTTGTGTTGGCTACAAAACCTCCAATGTTCTGTAATGCACTCCTTGCATAGCCTAAAGAACCCATAACGATATTTTGAACTCAATGAATATAAAGAAATATATATTCCTACTACATATGAAATATATCATGCATCTACAACATACATAAACACACATATAACATTCACAGAATACAGATAATTCATAAACACACCAGGTGCATGAAAACATGTTTTTCTTTGTATTAGATGAATGCCTATTTACAAATGTTTACATAGACTCAACTACAACAAAGTCTCAGTTCATGTTTCTCCTACTCCTATTCCTAATCTTTCGAGATTATCAATCTCTCCTCTCCTAACTCCCATCAGTCTCTTTGAAATATGATACCAAGATCTTTTTACAAAAGAGGGGCTCTACGGGCCTATCCTATCCTTCACCTAAACTCATATATTGCATATAAGTTTCATAAATGGCCATGTAGTTTGAATTGAACCTAGATCCATCAACCCGTTAGCCATTAAAGGCAACCTTATCTTCTTCCTGTGCAAAAGAATGGCTTTGTTTTCATTCAACCTTACAACATTAATCCCTATAGGATCAGATTTTGAATTTAAAAATGGGAGGATCGATGCCTCTCCCTCTCTTGAATGCACGCTGATGTGTTGGCTTGTTGGTGCATTGGTGAGGTGGAGCAATGCTCCTTCATCACTTGTCCATGACTATGATAGCCTATGGAATGTAGTCACCTTTGTATTGCCTATTCATGGCCATGGACAATTGTTTGGTATATTTTCACATGGATCTAGAGTGTAATTAAAATTTACAACCATATGTACAAAGCCAATACAAATTGTAATATTCTCATGAGGAACTAGTTCGTCTAGCTGGGTCTCCATTACTCCACTTATGGGTATTATAATGTATTTTGTCCATCGAAAATACTCCTCTGACCTCACACATTAGGGGGCATCTATTATAAAAAGATTTTCCTAACCCTATGCAAACTTGCACAGAAGGCCTTGTTCCATTTCCCTATGCATACTTGAAGTCCCCTTTTGCAAATCCCACAGACAAAAACATTATTTTTCCACATATACGCACCCTAAAAACTATAGAACATGAGTATACACAGGTTGCACCACTACAACCCGCGTACATCGGGATTTGTGCCCAAAATTAAAAAATGGTGTTGAGTTTCCATGTCATGTCATGAGATCCATGATCCTTGGCCTTCCATATACTAGAAACATTCCGACTCAGACCTTCAGTTCCACTTGAAGGCTATAAATGGGCCAAATCCAAGCTATGGAAAAGAGGAGAAAAATTCAATTTTGATAGCAAAGTTACTCTGGAGAAATTATTCACTTCACATTGAGTCTACATCCCTTTGTCCTTTTAAGTTTGAACACATTGTTGAGCCCCCAAGCTCTTCCCTAATTGATTGAGAACCTTATTTTTTCTCTTATATGAGCTTGCCTTTGGTGGAGGATTGAAGGGGTGGAGGCCCAGTTGGAAGCGACTTACTTTCTCCGTTCTGAACCGTGTCAACACATAAGTTTGTAATTCATTCACTTTTGTTGATTACATTTTAATAGAAATACTCTTTTCACGTCCAATTAATATCTTGCAAATATTTTAATTGTTATTCCATGAGAGTATTTGTTATGAATGTTGATGGATTATGCTATGAAATTTTGACTCATGTGCTCAACGGTGCACTTCATCGAATGTCTGGATGAGGTAGTCTTTTTATCTTGTCTTGTTAGCATATTTGTTTATATAGTATACCTAAGATTAAAGTTGATTTCTGGACTCATTTCCATTTGTTGTGGTTTACCCCTAGACATAGAGAGATTTTCCTCATAACAAGAAGGTATTTTTTCTTTACTTAACCTTATGTACTCGCGAACTGTCACTCGAATATTTTACCGAACCCAACCATTCCACCTTTCTGACTTTACTTGGCTCATTGAAAGGAGTGCTATGTCATTTAATGCGTAGTATGAGTGATGGGATCGAGGCACCATGTCACTTGATGAAAGAGAAAGTTTTTCATTTTTTACCAAAACCTTCCTCTGTACTATTATTCATTCTGTAATTTTCACTAAGTAGTAGAACAATGGGTTCCAACTTCTGAGTGTAAGACTACATCTTGATTTTCATACTTGGAAGGTAAAAATTTGTAGTAGTGAGCCAAGGTGGTTGTAAGGGTTTAACAAGCCTGGTGTAATCCAAGGTAATAAATTATACACTGTATATTAGTTTAAGTTGGAAATCATTATGGCTTGAATGTGTATCTCTGTTTTCTTTTCGTTTACAGTTTCCTCTGTATGCATTGCAAGTTCTGGTGCAATTTTTTTTAAATATTTAGAAGTCATTCCCACAAGGTGGGAGTAGCAACTCTATAATATCTATAAGTAAAAGGGTTAAGTAACATTATCTCTCCTTTCCATCAATTAAAGGTCGAATATCAAAGTTTAAAAGTTAGCCCAATTTTGTTTAATAAGAAGGGTCAATCTAACTAGTAAATCCCAAAATTTCCGTTCATTTTACAAGGACATGACACTATATGGGAAGGGTCTACGTCCTAGATTAAGGAAACCCCAACCACCTAAAACCCCAACCACCCACCCAACTCCTGTTTCTAACAAATAAAATATATTTTTTCAGTACTTTTTTCTTTAGTGATTGAAAGTTTTCCCACAACAGTTCAAGCTAGATATAGAAAAAGTCCGCAAAGATTTCCACTCTGGTTTTACGAGTCCTCGTGATGTTTTTCTGTAGTTGGTAATGAGATCTTGAGGTTGTTTGTAAGAGTTTATATCATATATTCTTTTCTTTCACTTGAAAATCTAATTTTATATAACGACTTGCAGTTCAAGATTAAGGTTCAAAATCAAGTTTCTTACTTATTCCATATGCTGCAGAAAAGGGTTTTGTGTATATTTATTTGAATGTCGCCCGAATCTTTGGTAGTTCTTCCATAACGATTTTCCTTGTTTACGGGGATTCAAAATTCTGTAACATTTTTCAATTTCATTCCTAAGGCATTGCATGTATTCAAGGATATTTAATAATACATTTTTTCCCAAAAATTTTAGGATTCGACTTGATGATAACTTAAGTATTGCTTTCTTACTAGATAGCATAAAAATATTACTCAATTTCAGTTCGTTCATAGTACATTTACCCATGTTTATTGTATTTATTAGTAATTTACTCGGGTAAATTTTTTAATGATGGGTTCCTTTTGTGTCATGATGGAACCCATCAGATATTGTAAGACAACCTTCTATATCTTGCTTTCGATGGTTCCAACAAGGTTTAGCTCAGCATAACCAGGGCCGACACAGGTACATAATTGACACGTTTTTTTTTTTTAATAAAAATTGCAATTACTTCATTAACTTCATCTATACATAAATAAGGTTTCTCAAACTATTTCTCAGTTGTGTTCATCCTACAGGGATGGAATGTACAGTATCTAGATTCACAACAAATCTTGAGATAAGTTCCTGCTATCTCCTTTGTTCTATTCACTTATTTCTTTCTAGAGTAAGTTTTACCTACACTAAGATCTTTATTTATTCCTTGCAGGTTGAAATATCAATATTATGAATTTGGATTGTAACCCTATAGAAGGTATTCGAGTTCCAGACTGAATTATTTATTTATAAATCCCTCTACATTTATGTCTAGATTACAAACCGTAAACTATCCTCAATCTACCACTCCAAGGGGTATGGTATGTTTCAACAAAGATATGAATCTCATTTCTTTGACAATAAATATGAAGAGAGATATCGGTGTCCGTGTATAACCTATTTCCCACTATCTAGCATTTTTCTCTTATTCAAAACACAAAATATCAGTAATATTGTCCATAGTTATTATATGTTGAATATTTGAATATTTTTTATTTTCAAATCTTATCTTCCATCTCTTTCTATGTTATATTATGGTAGCATAATGAATAAAATATTTGATTGATTACTATCAACGATACTACATAATATATTGTACTTTGGCAGTTGTACTTGAAATTTTATACTACTTGGAAGGAAGAATTCCACAACTCAAGAGGTTAGTATAGGATATACCAATATCTAAATTAAGGTGAAAAATCCATCAGAAGAAGATTTATAAGTAAAGAATGAAATTTAAATCATACATATATGAGCCAATAGGCTGGAAACAAATGGAACAACCAAGTTCCATCCAACCATAGATTCATAAAATCCAATGTTACATGTCCTGATCATCCCAATCCTCAATATGACTCCATAAGGGAAAACCTAGCTCCACTCCTTAACCAATGTACCTTTGTACAATTTAGGAACTATTTTCCTAACACATGTGTGATCACACAAGAAATAAACCTTCTTTCCTCCGAAGTAAGTAGTGTCCACTCTCCCACATTTGTTGTATTTATCCTCTTTGTGCCTAGGACTTTTCATGGAATTCATTTCCCTCCTTTGAAATTCCATAATTTAAATAATAACAATTAAATTTCTTAATAAAATAAAGTATGAATTTCCATAATTGGAAATTATTCAGCAAAATGTTTAATAATTTGAGGATATTACAAAACCATCCAAACAATATCCCTTTAATAGTAAATTAATTATCACAACTCACAAGCAAATTTTAGCAGTAGAAAAGTGGAGAAATTGTATATGAAAGAGTGTTTGTTGCAACCCTAATTGTTGTAGCTTAAAGTTTATTACAACAGACTAATCACTCGATAAAACAAGACACCCTTGATGTAGAAGACAATCTAAAGAATGTATAATTCAAATCCAACTTAATCAATTTCAATCCCTCAATTTTCATGTTTATCAATGCAACATATACAATTTTCAATCAAAATATTAGCTCCATGTTATTAGGTGAATGGAGTCTCTTCCTTGGAAGGAAAACTAACGAAAGAGGAAAAAAAAAAATTCTTTAGAGTTAAACCCTTATAAAACCCCAAAAAACAACAACCCTTCCAAATTGTCTAGCTTGGAATCCAAGATGAACTAGAGTTTAATGATTTGTCTAGGGATGTAAACCCTCTTCCTTCCTAGAGAAAACAAACCCCAGACAAATGTTTCTACAAGGGTGTACGTCCTCTTAATGCTTGTAGAAATCCTTTTAGCTTTCCAAAAGAAAATAAAAATAAACTTGATGGAGGTTGTAAACCCTTATACTCCTCCTATGGTTTGAGATTATTTCCTTAAAATTTAACAAGTAAAACATAAGAAATTGCAAAAATTACTCACCAAATCCAAGAGAAAGGATGAAAAACCCCCCACTATCAAGGGATTTGTTATTTTTTCCCACATAGGCTACAAAATGATAAAAAATAGTGAAATGATGGCAGGTAATCCCATGAGGCTCCTCTCTAAGGTGACACATGTGAAATTGATCCTCCAAAGGATAGGGTGTCAATATAGGAAGGTGCCACATTGTAACGACCCCATCGTTACGACTACAAGGGACGCAAAAAAGTGCATTTTTTTTTTTGAAGAAGGAAGGCAACAACGACAACAGTTAAACAACACAACTTGACAATGAACACAATGCACATAGATCAAGCAACAGATAACAATGACTCAACACACTAGCACATCATGCAACTGGATGAAACATGCGATAATCAATAGACAGATAAAAATGACTACCCGCCCGACACAAGAAAGATAACACCTACAAGTTAAAGGACAACATAAACAACTACAAGTTAAAGGACAACATAAACAACCCGACATAGTGGTTTCATCGACCAAGAACTAGAAACCTATACATCACAAAGAACCCTATGCCTTAAGGTGTTACAAAACAAAGTACCGTGATGCCGACGCACGCTCCCTTCACAACTCGCAGGTCGAAAGGTCCACATACGCACAGGATCTTTCCTTTGTTCCAACCCGAAGAACTCTAAAACGTTCCTCTATTTTCCTTTCAAAAAATCTGCACCCACAGTAAACTCTCACAGAATCCCCCCCTTTTTCACTTAGGATATCGGATTTCGCACTTTCACGAATCCAATGGTCAAGCGCGTTGGTTTCTCGAATCCCCGAAACCTGAAACAATCAATGTTGACCTTTCTCTTTCCTTTTAGGAACATCCCTTATCACAATTTTGACGATCGCGATGTCGAGCGACTCACCTCCTCGACTCCCGAATCCCGATATGTCGAAACTCTGATGAGCTCGCAGCTTTGACTTTTTAGCGGTCCTTCACTCCATCGTCACTTCAAACTTCGCGGTATCGAGAATCCTAATGCAAAGGTTTCAGAACTTCAATCCATGAAGTCCCGAAATGTAAATGGACTTTCGCTCCGTACCAATAGTATGCCACCTGTCCACTTGCTAGCTCCTCCGTGGCCCACACAATCCTTTTAACTTTCGGGATATAGCGGTTTGGAATATCGCGATTCCCGTTGCAAATTTTATGGATCTTTCACCCACGAAACCCAAATACAAATATCCACATGTAAATCCAATGGCCCTTGTGGCTTGGATCTACAGTTCTACTCCTCCTTAGCATAGAGCCTCCAGGAATACTCGTCGTATCTTCCCTGCTCTTCCACGAGATCTAAAGGCTCACGAAACTTCACGAAATCTCCTCAGAGAATTTTAGTCGTTCGTTCCTCGTTAACGATTTTCCACGAATGAACTAAGTGTTCCTCCACAAACTTGTCCACCTGTGGCGCGAACTTACGACGCCTTCTTGAATCTTCCAGTCACAACTCCACCTGGATGTCCTATGAACGATTTTGAAAGCCTTATCCTTCCTGAGATTTTCTACGGCTTTCAAATCCTCAGAAAGAAAACCCTTTGCACGCACTCCTTGCGGAAACCTTCAAACAATTTCCAGTGCTTGAACCCCTTCAACCCTACGCACTCCTGCAACAACAGTCTCTAAATGCTTCACTCAATTTCGCAACCCTGAGGCTTAACTCGGTCTGTGCACTCCTTGCATGGCTCCTGTGTCTGACTGCACGTCTTGGAAATAAGAACAAAAGTTACCCTATCTGAACCCTTTTCAATGCACTCCTTGTGAACAACTTCAATTGTACTCCTTGCAGGAACTCTTGCTCAGATAGAGAAACAATTGAAACTAATTTCCCCTACTCTCTCCCTCAGATTTCAAATATTCAAAAAGAAATCATTCGTACATAGCATAAAAGAAATTGCATGACATAAAGAGTAAAACAACCATTCATGAGCATAATATTCAAAGATGCATTCACAGAGAATATATGAACACCATGGGTCTGAATTACAACTTTCTTTGTATTAATTCAGAACTTCTCTACATGGATTTTGCTACACATCTCTCTCTGCTTCTCCTCTATGCTCTTCTCAATAATGTTGTCTACTAATGTTACAATGTACAATGAGGGTGTCTATATCCCATTTCCCTCTTGCGCTCTCAAGCTATCTAATCTAGAATTGAATTCAATTTACATTACATTAACCACCATAAATGCCTTCTACCTACTAAAGGATGAGAGGAAATGGCTCAAGGTTCGTTTACACTATACAAAGGCACTCCTTCTTAATTATCTTATTTAAGATGGTGCATCAATGTTAAGGTAATTTTAAAATTTGTGTTGGCTTGTCCAGCTGTCTTTTGCTTCTGCGCTGGCTCGCTTGAGATGCTCCTGCATCATACTCCCTCGCTTGAAAACTTTCATGGGCTCCTATCCATGAGCTCATGCATGGTTTATCCATGCATCTGGATCACTGCTTCGCTCTCCTAGCTGGCATCTTCAACTTGATGGTCCTTCCATTTGACCAAATACTCAAAGTATTCCTTTCTTCTGGTCCTCTTGCTCACTCTCTTGTCCAGTATGCGCTCCATCTATGGCATCTTCTTTTTCCACTGGATCACTGGCTGCTCATTTTTTGTCCCTACTTCTTCAGCTTTATATGGGTACAAATCTGAGATATTGAATATCAGAGAAATTCTGATCCCATCGGGTAATTCAATCTCATAAGCATTCACCCCAAATTTTCTCAAGACCTTACATGGTCCGATTTTCTTCATTTTTAGCTTATTGTATGTTCCCCTTGGGAACCTTTCCTTTCTTAAATGTGCCAGAATCCAATCACCAACCTCGAACTGAAGTTGTCTCCTATGTTGATATGCTCTATGCTTGTATTCCTGGCTTGAATTCTGTAGTCGCTCCTTCACCTGGCTGTGAAGTTCTTTCATCGCCTCTGCGAAATATTCTGCACTAACGCTCCTAGTTGTAGTCTGTTATGAATCCCTCAATTTAGAAACTCCTCTTGGTTGCATGCCATAGACAACCTGAAATGGACTCTGGCCTGTGCTTCTGTTAACTGAGTCTTTATAAGAAAACTCTGCCTACAGCAATATATTGTCCCACTGGCAGTGGTGTTCTGTGACCAAGCTTCTCAGCAAGTCTCCCAGACTTCTGTTCATCACTTCTGTCTGTCCATCCGTTTGAGGATGATACGCTGAACTAAACAACAATTTTGTTCCCAGCTTCTTCCACAATGTCCTCCAGAAGTGTCCTATCAACTTTGTGTCTCTATCTGAAACTATACTTCTTGGTAAGTCGTGAAGTTGAACGACTTCTTTGAAAAACATGTTTGCAATGTGAGTTGCATCAATGGTATTCTGACATGGAATGAAGTGTGCCACCTTGGAAAATCTATCCACCACCACAAAGACTGAATCAAAACCTCTTTGCATTCTTGGCAACCCCAAAATGAAATCCATGCTAATTGCATCCCACGGCTTCTTAGGTATGGGAAATGGTTGATAAAACCCCACATTTTGTTTCCTTCCCTTCGAATGCTGGCAAACTCTACATCTGTTCACGAATATCTTGACGTCTTCTCACATTCTCGGCCAAAAATATGACTCATTCAACTTTGTGAACGTCTTGTGATGACCAAAGTGCCCTGCCAATCCTCCACTACGTTTCTCCTTCAGCATATTCTCCCTCATGGAGAATTTCAGAATACACAGTTGATTACCCTTAAACAATAATCCTTCCTGGATCATATATTCTATCCATTGGCTCCTGTCTCTAAGAATTATATTCTCAGCTGCTTCATATGCCTCCTTGAAATCCTGATCATCTGCGTACATGTCCCTGAGATCATCAAAACCCAATGTTTTGACACGGAACTCCTGCAACAACAAACACTTCCTGCTCAAAGCATCAACAACTTTGTTAGCAGTACCAGAAATATGTTTAATCACAAATGTGAAATTCTGCATATACTCAACCCATTTGACATGCCTCTGATTCAACTTTTTCTGTTGAGTCACAAACTGCAATGCATGATTGTCACTGTATAAGACAAATTCTTTCGGAATCAAATAATACCTCCATTTCTTCAATGCCTGAATAATAGCATAAAAATCCTTATCATAAGTGGATTATTTCACTTTGTCTTCGTTCATATTATCGCTTAAGTATGATATCGGCCTGTCATATTGACTTAAGACTACCCCGATTGCAAACCCACTTGCATCGCATTTCACCTGAAATGTCTTTCGGAAATCCGGCAACACCAAAACTGGTTGTTCCGTAATCTTCCTCTTCAACAGATTAAAACTTTTCTCAACTTCTTCAGTCCAGTGAAAAGACTTGTGTCTTTTCTTCACTGTATCCATCATCGTTGCACTAATTCCACTGAAATTCTTGATGAACTTTCGGTAGAAACTAGCCAATCCGTGAAAACTTCTCACCTCAAAAATATTTTTCGGTGATGGCCAATTCTTAACTACCTCCACCTTATTTGGATCCATCCTCAAATCATCTTAAGAAATAACAAATCCCAAGTAAATGAGATCTGTTTTCATGAATGAGGATTTCTTCATATTTATCAACAACTTTTCCTGCTGTAATTTCTGCATCACTATAGCCAAATTCTTCGGATGCTCTGCCACTGTTTTACTGAAAACCAGTATGTCATCCAAATATACAATGAAAAATTTTCCGATGAACTCCCTCAGGACTTCGTTCATCAACCTCATGAAGGTACTTGGCGCATTTTTTAAGACAAACAGCATAACAATCCATTCATACAACCCTTCGTTGGTTTTGAATGTTGTCTTCCATTCATCACCTTCTTTCATGTGAATTTGATGGTAACCGCTTTTCAAATCAATCTTTGAAAAATACTTTGCTCCACTCAAGCAATCCATCAGATCATCCATCCTTGGTAATGGAAATATGTACCTGATGGTTATCTTATTAATCATCCTCGATTCAGTACACATCCTCCAGCCTCCGTCTTTCTTCGGACTGAGTACTGTTGGAACAACACATGGACTCAAGCTTTCCCTGACCAATCCTTTGTCCAATAACTCTTGGACTTGCCTCTTAACCTCTTCATTCTCCTGTGGCGTCAATCTGTACGTGGATTTGTTTGGAAAACTAGCTCCTGGTATGAGATCAATATGATGACTCACACTTCTGATCGGTGGCAACGATCGAGGTAATTTGTCCACTACTATATCAGTGAACTCTTCCAGCAGTTCCTGAATTTCTTCTGGTAAATCATCCACTCTGGTGCTGGTCAAAACAATCTTCGGTTTCCTGACCACAAAGAATTGTGGATCCTCCTTATTCTTAACCTCTGTAAGAAGTTCCTTCCCACTCATGAGAAGTACAGTGTTACTTACTTCAGGCTTCACCTTCTTATCCTTGATTGGAAGCAACATGTGAGTTCTCCCATTCTTCTCCAGGGTGTATGTGTTCATTCTCCCATCATGAATCACATTCATGTCATATTTCCATGGTCTACGTAGCAATAGATGACAAACATCCATGGGAATAACATCACACAATATCTTAGCATTATATCCTCCTATCTTAAATTCAACTAAACATTGTTTAGTGATAGTTACCTGATGTCCTTTTTGTAGCCATGAAATTCGGTATGGGCTTGGATGATCAATCGTCTCTAGCTCCATCTTTTCTACCATCTCAGTTGAAAGAAGATTATCTGTGCTACCACTGTCTACAATGACCTTGCATACCCTGTCCTTGGTATTTCAAGAAGTCCTGAAAAGTTTGGTTCTTTGGAATGAACTCTCCACCTCCTTCTCTGGTGTCAAAAGAGATTTTTGCATCATTAGCGATCTTCCGCCTTTAGCGTCTTTTGCCTCAACATATCACCTCTGTGCTTCGGCGATGTGAGTTTCTCCACTCTCTTTCTTTTTATCAGGACACTCATAAGACTTGTGCCTATTCTTTCCACATGTGAAGCATGTTATTACTCCACCTCTTCCTCTTCCCCTACCTCTAGTATGAGGAAAAGCATTGTTATCTGCATAATCTCCTCTCCGCTCAGTATGCTACCCTCTATGTGAGGTTCCACCTCTCTCAGTTTGAGTCTGAGGTTTCTTCCAATCCTCCTTGGGCTTCCGATATTTATCCTGGGAAACTGATTTGCCTTTGGGCTGACTTCTACCTTGGCCTCTCTGATCCTGCTTTCGGCTCAGCTTCTCTTCAACTTTCAGAGCCATATGATAAGCATCATCCACCGTTCGGATGGTTACCATGCTCATCTCATTCAGAATATCATATCTCAGGCCATTCAGGTATCTGGAAAATTTTTCATCATCACTCTCCCGATGACCTACCCTGATGTTCAGCTTGTAGAATTCCTCAGTGTATTCTTTCACTGACATCAGCTTCTGTCTCAGGTTCTGCATTCTCCTGAACAGACTAATATGGTAATCTTTGGGGATGAATTTCACCTTGATCTTTGTGATCATTCTGTCCCAGCTCTTGATCTTCTTCTTGCCTTTGCAGCATCTGTCAGCTTGTAGTTCATCCCACCACAATGTTGCATGTTGTAATGTCCCCACTTTGGGACATCATCACAGGGCAGAGATTTATGATGACCAGAGTAGCCAGATGGATGCTAGAGAGAGTACAGGGGTATTTGAGAGGCATTGTGGGGTCCA
>JZKD02S1667517.1:378928-390173 GCA_000966675.3 Picea glauca
AACACATCTAAAAGGTAGATCAGCAAAGTGTTTGACGAAATACCTCACTCAGAAAAAGTGTTAAAAAGACACCAAAACAGTGATGATCCTTGCATAATGGCTTGGGATCATTACACATGTCCCTTCAATCTTGTGACAGGATGCTTGACCTTATTGTCCTCTTCAACATCTTCATAGTCAAAGTATGTGTCTAGAGCTCTAATCCAATCTAGAAGCTCCTCTGCATCCAGATTTCCCTCATAAACTGGAATGTCCATTTTTCCTCTTACACCCATTCTTGCAATAGCTCTGATCAAGCATTCGTTTGCTGCATCTTTTGCTACAACTTCTTCTTCATGTTCAGCCTCAATCTCACTTTCAGAATCACTAAGATCCCCATCACTAACTGTACACCTTTTTGTTGTTTCCATGTCTTCGAGTCTGGCTCGCAAATCACGCATCTCTCTCTCCATAGCTGGATCAGTCATCTGCCTACCTCTTCTTCTCAGCATTTCCCTCTTCTCTTGCGGATTGGGTGATTGTCTATCCCTTCTCCTTGGCGGCATGGTGAATTCTCTTTCTTCTCTGCTACAGAAAGCAAAGAACCTTTCTTTGCCCTGATACCAAATGATGCCGACGCACCCTCCCTTCACAACCCGCAGGTCGAAAGGTCCACGTCCACATAGGATCTTTCCTTTGTTCCGACCCGAAGAACTCCAAAATGTTCCTCTATTTTCCTTTTGGAAAATCTGCACCCACAGTAAACTCTCACGGGATCCCCCCCTTTTTCACTTAGGAGATCGGATTTCGCACTTTCGCGAATCCAATGGTCAAGCGCGTTGGTTTCTCGAATCCCCGAACCCCGAAATAGTCAACGCTGACCTTTCTCTTTCCTTTTCGGAACTTCCCTTATCATGATTTTGGCGATCGCGATGTCGAGCAACTTGCCTCCTCGACTCCCGAATCCCGATATGCCGAAACTCCGATGATCTCACAGCTTTGACTTTTCAGCGGTCCTTCACTCCATCGACACTTCGGACTTTGCGGTATCACAAATCCTAATGAAAAGGTTTCGTAACTTCAATCCACAAAGTCCCAAAACATAAATGGAATTTTGCTCCATGCCAATAGTACGCCACCTA
The DNA here is from genome assembly GCA_000966675.3 of Picea glauca. NCBI lineage: Eukaryota > Viridiplantae > Streptophyta > Pinopsida > Pinales > Pinaceae > Picea > Picea glauca. The sequence continues at coordinate 380,050 of JZKD02S1667517.1, forward strand.
TCCACTTGCTGGCTCCTCTATGGCCCACACAATCCTTTTAACTTTTGGGATATCGTGGTTCAGAATATTGCGATTCTCATTGCAAAGTTTACAGGTCTTTCACCCACAAAACCCTGATACAAATATCCGCGTGTAAATCCAATGACCCTTGTGGCTTGGATCTAAGGTCCTACTCCTCCTCAGCTTAGAGCCTCCAGGAATACTCATCGTATATTCCCTTCTCTTCCACGAGATCTAACGGCTCACAGAACTTTGTGAAATCTGCTCAGAAAATTGTAGTCGTCCATTCCTCCTTAACGATTTTCCACGAATGAACTAAATGTTCCTCCACAAACTTTTCCACCTGTGGCACGAACTTATGACGCCTTCTTCAATCTTCCAGTCACAACTCCACCTGGATGTCCTACAAACGATTTCAAAAGCCTTATCCTTCCTGAGCTTTTCTACGGCTTTCAAGTCCTCAGAAAGAAAACCCTTTTCACACACTCCTTGTGGCAACCTTCAAACACTTTCCAGTGCTTGAACCCCTTCGACCCTGTGCACTCCTATAGCAGCAATCTCTAAATGCTTCACTCAAGTTCGTAACCCTGAGGCTTAACTTGGCCTGCGCACCCCTTGCACGGCTCCTGTGCCTGACTGCGCTTCTTGGAAATAAGAACAAAAGTTACCCTATCTGAACCCTTTGTCAATGCACTCCTTGCGGACAACTTCAACTGCACTCCTTGCAGGAACTCTTGCTCAGATAGAGAAACAATTGAAACTAATTCCCCCTACTCTCTCCCTCAGATTTCAAATATTCAACAAGAAATCATTCATACATAGCATAAAATAAATTGCATGACATAAAGAGTAAAACAACCATTCATGAGAATAACATTCAAAGATGCATTCATAGAGAATATATGAACACCATGGGTCTGAATTACAACTTTCTTTGTATTAATTCATAACTTCTGTACATGGAGTTTTCTACATAGCTCTCTCTGCTTCTCCTCTATGCTCTTCTCAATAATGCTATCTGCTAATGTTACAATGTACAATGAGGGTGTCTATATCCCGTTTCCCTCTTGCGCTCTCAAGCTGTCTAATCTAGAATTGAATTCTATCTACTTTACATTAACCACCATAAATTCCTTCTACCTACTAAAGGACGAGAGCAAATGGCTCAAGGTCCGTCTACACTATACAAAGGCGCTCCTTCTTAATTATCGTATTTAAGATGGCGCATCAATGTCAAGGTAATTTCAAAATTTGTGTTGGCTTTTCTAGATGTATTTTGCTTCAACGCTAGCTCGCTTGAGATGCTCCTCCATCATACCAACATCCATTACAAGAAACAATACGTCCACACCGGGAAACACAAGAATCCATCCAGGTTATCATTTGCGTCTATCCATCAGAGCATGCAATGATCCCCTCATCAGGAATCATGCCGTCACAAGGCAATAGGTGTGATATTCACCAAGGTGCCACATAATATATCTAGACCAATATCCCAACAAAAATTCAATGCACTACGAGACCGAATTAAATTTCAAACATAAAGACTATACGCAAGCACCCAATCGGCAAGTCAACAAGATGCAAGTGAAATATGACTGCTATAACAATCATACATCATAACAACTTATTGGAAAAACAAATTCTATGTAAACATACATCAATCTGTACACATTAAAAAGTATTATTATCAAAACAATTAGTTCATTGTAACTATTTTTCAATTCCAGATGCCCAATAAGTATTTTCCTAAGGATGAATTCGCTATCTTTTAAAATGAAACAAATCTGAAACATATATTTTAAAACAAAATAAAACATGTCTTCTAAAACTGAAATCGTTATCCTTTAAATTGAAGCAAATATATCGATGTCCTTTAAACAATATAATCGTTGTATTTTAAAACTGAAACAAATATAATAAAATCGCTATCTATGGAACGCATATAGGATCTATAAAATAAAATTGCTATCTAAGTAATCTTTGTAATGAAATCACTATCTATATATTCTATAAAACACATCTCTATCTATGTCAAATGCAGTCTGCAAACAATCGTCGCCTGCATATAAATGGTTGTCTATATAATCAATGTCTTATATGTAATCACTGTCATGCATAGCCACTAACTAAATAATCACCGTCATATATGTAATCTCTCTCTAAGATGAGTTACTGTATTTTGGAAACATCATTGTCATATAAATAATGTAAATAAGTAGTTGCGTAAATAACAATAAGGATGAAATTATCAATATCATAATAATATCGTTGTTATGTATCATTGTGTGAATAACATGTACAAAAAAATCACATGATATAAATCGATATCACTGTGTAGTGATATAAATCGATATGTACCAATATGCTATCGTTGTGTAATAATAGAATCGATATGTACAAATATGATATCGTTGTCCATAACATTTTTTTAACAATTTAAAGGAAATAACAAGGAATCAACTATATATTTCACTGCCCAGAAAAAGGAAACACAGTCTAGTAATGAATGTTACTATGTCTAAATAAATCTCAGAGAAGGGTTGTGTAAGAACTAGGTGAATGGCCAGGTAGAACACTCGCTGTGTAATGATAATCACACGGAATGACTGGGCAAATCGCATAATATAAACAATTATTTATTCCCAGTATATTATTGAAATACAAATAAATCGCATGGCATATACAAATGGTAGAGACAAAATCGTTGCCAAAATATATATACAAGATATACAACATCGATTGCAACGTATACACACACAGTCATATACTCACTGTCATTCAATGTATATATTTAAGTGTATAAAATCGCTAACTAAAATCCTTGTCACATATTATATATAAATCGTTGTCCATAATTATATCTCTATCACACATTAGATACTAAATCTCTGTCACACATACATTATATATAAAAATCACTATCTTTTAATACAAGATATAAAAACGTTGTCTACCATGCATTTAAAATCGTTGTCTATCGTATCTTTATAATCAATGTATATCATATATTTAAAAGGTGTTGTCTATCATAAATTTAAAATTGCAGTCATTCCATATTAACACACTGTCATTCCATATATAAAATGAAATTATGTATGCAATCATAATAAAACACAATCATATTTAAAATCGCTATCATAACTGAACAATATCTCTATAAAATCATTGTCATACACAACAACAAAGAAAATAAATCACTGTCTATAAGATATGGGTAAATGGCTGTAAACACATGGGCGAAATCATTGTCTAAGATCTAGGTAAATGGATTAGAAATTCATGGGGTACATGCTGTGTGAAAATCCAAGAGAAATGGGGTGTGAATGTTGTGATCTAACAATAAAAAATGAAGAATTTTAGCATTTCAAACGTTGGAATCATCAAAAACAAAAATGTAGAGAATTGTCATTCCTCAATGTTGTGCATCATAAAAAAAACACAGAGATTTTCCATTTAAAACACGTGAATTATCATTAAAAAGACATAGAGATATACCATTCCATAATGTTGGGGTTTACCATTCAAACATGCATAGTTTTATCAATCCAAATAAGAAGATATTCGGATTTCAAAACTCAGAGGTTATCATTCACAAACGTAGATTTTTATCAATCCAAAACACAGATATTTACCCAAGTTTAAGAAATTAGAAACATGGAGAAAATCATAGTTTTAATCAATCAAGACACAAAGATACTCATTCACAAGAAGGCACAAATATCAGGGGTTAATCATAAGAGAAAAACGCAAACACAAGTAAGGGTTCGATAACTGGGAGAAATTTATCCTTCACTTATTATACATGCACAAGAAAGCAAGAAATTTGAATCTATAAGTCTTTAAACATCGGACTGATGATCGTCGATTCGGCTCCTAGCTGACTTCTTGGGCATGGAATAATAACTAAAGGGATAAGTGCTAGAAGATAAAAACTCAATTTTTCTTCGCATTAACCAATAAAAACAAACGCAAAGAAGTCATTGCAATAAGAGGTTGGGTGTGCCACGGGAAATCAATTCAGAATACAGCGAGCAAGGGGATTACAAATACCATAGGAAAGCAGTTCCAATAAATCTCATGGAAATGAAATCTTCAACCGAGAACAGTAAAATAACATGTGTAAATTAAATTTCATTGCAAGTAACAACTTTAACAGGCGTACCTTACCCAAACGTGAATTCTATGATGTTGTTGTCTTGCGTGCACTCCATCCATATATGGCTTTCCAACTGATGTGCCCTCACCGGTACCTCCCAGCTAACGATAAGGGTACTCTCCTTCCCCTCGAGCCCCTCGAGCCGCAAAGAGTCCATGCAAACAATACCATATAATGCTATCACCCAACTCACCTCGTAAGGTCCAGCTACCAGTCGTTACCCAAGCTGGCTATCCCAACTCCCAGAAGAGAAAGTTCAGTCAAGAAAAAATTTTTAGCACTGTAACATTACGGAAAAAGATGAGATCCATACTCCTCCTCCTCCATCCTTTTTATAGAGTTTTCAATTAATTAGTTTCCAAAATTCTCATTAAATTCTGTTTTCATTTAATTGATTTCGAAAAGCCTCGCTCGTACACATGTCGCTCAATCCTCTAGTTGCCCAGAAAATCAATTTTATTAATTAATTAAATATTTCTATTTCCCTCACCCACCTAAAGCATTCATAAAAACGCTCCTCGGTGTCCCAAAATTTCCTTACACTTCTTAAATGACTTACACCTTACTTAATTCTTAGTTGAGTTCATAATTAGAAAGTTCTAAAGGCAAGATTTCTTACTAAGTTAGACATTCATCTTTTTCCTGACGTTTCCCCTTTTCTTTAAGTTTCCCTTTTCCTTCGAGTTTCCTATTTCTTTTAAGTTTCCCCCTTTTTCTTTTTTAACTAAAAAAATCAATTTAGCAAGCGTAGATAAAACAACCCTTTTACCCTTTTTCCATTTTAATTAAATTAAATTAGCAAGTGTAGATAAAACAACCCTTTTACCCTTTTTCCATTTTAATTAAAATTAAATTAGCATGTGTAGATAAAACAATCATTAACCCCCTTTTTTTAAAAATTAATCCTCGATTATAATTTAGACTTTAATAAACAAGTTGAATTTCTTACCCTCCTTCTTGTTACATGTTTATTTATTATTATTATTTTTTACCACAAGTTCTACTTAGTCCTAGGTTTTAATTTCACTAGGCTCGATGACATTTTTATTAGGAATTTTTTTTTTTTAAACTTACCTTATGACATCCTTCATTTTAAGGCCGACAGTTTATTCATTTTCCAGTTAAAATCACGACGTTCCATTCAGGATGCGCTAGGTTCTCCAAGGGTGCCAGTTGCCTCTTTCATTTTCCTTTCACAACATGCCCTTCAAGATGCACTACATTCTCCAAGGGTGCCACTCGCCTCTTTCTGTTTTCCTTACGCGACGTTCCCTTCAAGACACACTACGTGCTCCAAGGGCGCCACTTGCCTCTTGACTAAATTTGGTAGACGTCAAACCCCTGGCGTCAATATTCCACCAGGTGATATTGTTGGAGACTAAGGGACTCTAAGGAATAAGGCCCCTGCCTTATTGCGCGCCTCTTAGAACCATTGTGAGCGACTGTCATAGTCTTCCCTCACGACATCGTGCGTCTTCTCGAACTAGGTAATCGTTAACCTACTATTCGAGCCATGAAAGGAGTGATAGTAGGCTGTGGCAGGGCTGCTGCCACACCTTTCCCTCAAAATCTCTGGTTTTCGTGCATGACTCCTCTACTCCACATATGAGTATGGTCAACAAGTTATCGTCAGCATGCATCCATCAATGAATTATGTAAGCAATAATAATGAATCATCATAACATCTAATCATATGTACATGTGTCACTTCAACAACATTCAAACCCAACAGTCCACTCCCTCACTCGATCGAGAGTCCAAGGGTTTTCATCAATGACACTGCATCCTCAATTTCCAAATTCCTACATACTCACGAGAACCCAGTCAATAGCACCTTTCTATGTTAATACAACAAAATAACATATCATCATATCCATAATATCTCATAATCATTATCAAAATGACTAATAGTATAATAACCTGGATCACTTGCACGCAAGTTTCCTCAAAGAATAAGTTCCCTCAGTGCGCATAAGAGTAGGATGTTACATACACCCCCTCTTGGTTTAGACTTCATCCTGAAGTTTCATTGTATATTAATGCCGAGATAAATTGTATTACAATATCATAACTCTATCTATCAAAAAAAAAAATGGAAATTGTTGGTGCATATCATATGCATCCTCTTAGGTCACCGATTGCGGACTATATTTGTCCCACTGGACCTTGACCTGATCTATTGTTCTATGTCATCGTCATCGAATGCGATGGTCCGAAATGCGGATTGTCTCCGCCATGAGCGCACCCCCATCAGATACCTACAAGGAAATCATGTCAATAACATGTGTAGGATCATTGATATAATGTCTCAAAATAGATACATGAAAAACATCATGCATATGCCTCAAAGAATCAGGCAAGACTAGTCGATAGTCCATGGGCCCCTTCTTTTGCACAATCTTGAAAGGTACCATGAACCTAGGAGTTTATCACCCTTTCCAAACTTGATCAAACCCTTATGTGGATTCACCTTTAAGAAGACTCGATCGCCAACTTTGTAACTACAGTCGACATGATGCGCATCGACATAACTCTTCTACCAATCCTGCACTTCCTTGATCCTTTGTCTTATTGTTTTCATTTGATCTTCCATTTATTAGATCGCTTTTGGTCCCACCAGGACCCTATCCTCAAGTCGATCCTAACTCAAAAGTGTCTGACATGGTCGCCCGTAAAGAAACTCGAAAGGTGCCATATTAATGGTGCTTTGATAACTGTTGTTGTATGCAAAATCTACCAGTGGAAAGAACTCTTCCCAATGATTTTGTTGGTCCTTAACATACATACGCAACATATCCTCCAATATTTGGTTTTTTCGTTCAGTCTTCCCGTCTATCTCCGGCTGATACGGGGTACTAAAGTTAAGTTAGGTTCCCAAGGCCTCTTGGAAACTAGTCCAAAATAATCTGGTAAACACCGATCCTCAATCGGATATAATCCTCTTACGTACACCATGCAACTTCACAATCTTGCTGATGAAAACTCTAGCTATGTCAGGTGCCTGATACATCGTACGCACTGGAAAAAATGACCACTCTTCGTCAGAGTGCCAACTACCACAAAAATTGAGTCATGTCTCCTTGCCGTAAGTTGCAATACAACAATGAAATCCATCGAAATGACCTCCCACTTCGATTCCAAAATCACGTGTGGCTGTAGCAATACTGTCATATGTCTAGGTTCAGCCTTCACCTGCTATCATTCTAGACATCTTGCCACGTAGTTGACTATGTCTTCCTTCATACCTTTTGAGAAGAATAAGGGTTTAAGGTATGCCCTCATCTTCGTGACTCCAGGATGATCCATGTACATAGATCTATGACCCTCATTTAGGATCAATCTCCTCAACTCATCATTGGGTAGTACGTAAATTAAATTTTTAAAATCTCAATAATCCATCGTCGTCAAACGTAAATCCTTCAAATCTTGGTACCATCACTGTGTTTTGTCCAATAAAATCCTTGGCCTCCTTGTATTAGTCATCATCATGTTGTAAAGTTATAATCTTTTCATATATATTCGTCTGAAGAAGCATCACTGGAAATATGTTTGGTCTCCAACTCAGCGCATCCGACACTTTATTCATTGTACCTTTTATATAAGTAATCTAGAAATCTTACTCGTTGAGCAATTCTAGCCAACGTCGTTGTCGCGCGTTCAAGTCTCTTTGTGTAAAGATGTGGTGTAGTCCAAAGTGGTCCATTATTAGTTTGAATTTTTGTCCAATAAGGCAGTGTCTCCAAAATCTGAAGGCTTATACAATGGCTAACAACTCCAAATCATGCGTTGCATAGTTCTCCTCATGCCTTCTCAACTTTCGTGAGATGTAAGCGATCACTCAACCATCTTTCATGAAGACTACACCTAAGCCTTTCTTGGATGCATCAATGTATACTAAGAAGTCCACATCCATGTCTGGGACCTTTAGTATCGATGATGTTTTCAACAACTCCTTGAGCCTCCGAAATGCTTCCACACATTTCTTGGTCCAAACAAGCTTCTTTTTCTTCTTCTACAATTACGTGATCATATTTTCTATTTTCTAAAAACTCTCGACGAACCATCGTTAATGTCCTACTAAACCCATGAAGCTACACACTTCAGGGACATTCATCGGTGTAGGCCATTCCATAATAGCCCCGACCTTTGCTGCATCCACAACGATACCTTTGCTGGAGATGACATTCCCTAAGTAGTGAATCTTCGATTGATAAAACAAGCATTTAGACAATTTCTCATACAATTTGTTATCTCGCAGACACCATAGTACCAAGCGCAAGTGCTCGTCATGCTCCTCCATTGTCAGAGAGTAAATCAAAATATCGCCAATGAATACTTGGACAAACTTGTCCAAGTACTCGTGGAACACCCTGTTCATCAAACTCATAAATACCCCTGGGGCGTTCGTCAGTCCAAACGGTAAAACAATAAACTCATAATTTCCAAACCTCATCTTAAAGGTGGTATTAGGGACATCATCCTCCTTGATCCATAATTGGTGATACCTTGATATCAAGTCAATCTTTGAAAACATCGTCACACCTTTCATGTGATCGAACAGGTCATCAATCCTTGGCAACGGGTACTGATTCTTGATCGTTTCCTTGTTCAATTGATGATAGTCAATGTAGAGTCTCCACGACCCATCCTTCTTCCATATGAATATAGCAGGTGCACCCCATAGTGACACACTTGGACGTATAAGTCCTCGGTCCAAAAACTCCTTCAGTTGAATTTTCAACTCCTGTAACTTCAGGGTCGACATCCGATAAGGTGTTCTTGCTATTGGTTCAGTCCCCGGTTTTAGGTCTATGATAAATTTCAATTCCCTCTCTAGTGGCATCCCAAGTAACTCCTCAAAGAAGACATCCGCAAACTCTCTCAACACGAGAAGGTGTTCTAGACCTTCCACTACTCTGTTCTTGTTTAAAGCAAGGATCAAATAAAGCTTTCATCCCTTGCACATGTTATTCCATAGTTGAAGGAAGAGATGAACTTGAGGGAGACTCCCTAGTTCCGACATACAATCACACGTCACTAGCCCTCATCATCAACCAAGCTCAATCGTTACGTCTTACAGTTGAATATCGCCTCATACAATTCCAACTAGTCCATACCGATCACGATGTCATAAGATCCTAAGATCATGACATACAGGTTGGCCCTAGTGACAAACTCTCCCAAGTTAAGGATACAACCCGTAACCTTCCCACCAACCTTCTCTTTGGCTCCCGAAGCCATTTCTACAAAGCTAAACTCATCCTGTTTGACTGCCTTTAACTTAATTCTCTTTAGCGTTGCCCCAAAAATGAAACTCTATGTAGCACTTGGATCTATCAAAATATTAAGGAGCTGGTCAGCGATGGTACTTGACGTCTCGAGAATAGTCGACTAGTTCTCTGCTTGGCGTTCATTCACCGTTGCATGAATCTGATGGGCCTTGCCAAAATATCCCAAGGTAGTGGGTCTGGTTGATCCAAATGCTCTAGTCCTCTCCACTGGGAATTCGCATTGGTAATGTGGCTCCCCACATGTCCAACACCCTTTCTTCAATCCAGTACTCCTGGTACACAAAACAGAAGCTGACGGCCCACCATCCTGGAACCCTAGTCTATTCTGTTGAACAGTCTTAAACTATTGTTGTTGCGATTGACGTTGATGTTGGTGTTGTGGCCCTCAGTAAGGAGTCCACCGCTAAGGCGCTGGTAACTGAGGTGTATTGAAAGTGGATCCTCTATGGAAGCCACGATATCCTCGCGTGTGTTTAGTTGGTGTTTGATGCTGTTGGGCACTAGATGACACATGCCCTGCTGGTCTTGCTAGAGTCCTGCTCTAAACCCCACTGATAAGATCTGTTAAGAACCAATACCAGATCTGAAGATATAATCAACACAATTACTGAATACACAATAGATCCACAAAGCAAGATAGAAGAAACCACACAATATTATTACCAAACCCTTGA
>JZKD02S1667517.1:391137-405670 GCA_000966675.3 Picea glauca
ATAGTGGACCTTATTTAATAATATAGTGGACCCAGTCCACCTTACATTGAATGACCTCCACTATTATCACTATGGGCCCTCTGGGCCCCCCTACTACCTCTCTAGCTACCTTACAAGATCCTCCTCTAGTATGAGGGCCTTCTGAATGACATCTTGCAAGTTTTGAGGCATCATAATCCTAACCTTTGCACGAATGTTGACATTAAGGCCAAACACAAACATGTTGACCTTAATTTTATCAGTATTTAGGTGTGGAGCATATTGAAGCAGCTCCATAAAATGGGCCTCATACTCAGACATTGTACAACCATCCTGTCTAAAGGAGTTGAACTCGTTGAGATGATTCTCAATGAATTCCTATGACAGATACCACTCTCGGAACCGTTCCTCCAACAATTCCCATGACACGTCTTCAATGACCATGTTCAATTGTGGCAGGAGCGTCTTCCACCATAGAAGAGCACTCCCCTTGAGTTCAAAGACTGCCATGCGGACCTTCACGTTGGAGGTATAGTCGTGAAGTGCAAAGAACATCGTCATATTCTCCAACCATGCCTCGGTGGTTGTGCTATCTGGGGAACCAAAGAACTCAAGAAATTTGACCTTCTTAAGTTCGTGGTGAAACGGGGTGTGAATGTTGTGATCTAACAATAAAAAATGTAGAGGTTTAGCATCTCAAACGTTGGAATCATAAAAAAAAACGTAGAGAATTGCCATTCCTCAACGCTAGAAATCATAAAACAAAATGCATAGATTTTCCATTTAAAACGTAGAGAATTATCATTAAAAATATGTAGAGATCGACCATTCCATAATGTTGGGTTTTATCATTCAAACATGCAGAGTTTTATCAATCCAAAAACGCAGAGATTGGGCCTTCAAAACTAAGAGGTTATCATTCAAAAACACAAAGTTTTATCAATCCAAAATGCATATATTTACCCAAGTTTAAGCAATTAAAAACACAGAGAAAACCAGAGTTTTAATTAATCAAAACGCAAAAATACTTATTCACAAGAAGGCACAAAGATCAGGGGTTAATCATAAGAGAAAAACACAAAGATAAGTAAGGGTTCAATAACTGGGAGAAATTGATCCTTCACTTATTATCCATGCAAACGAAAGCAGGGCATTTGAATATATAAGCCTTTAAACACCAGAGTGATGGACGCCGATTTGGCTCATGGCCGACTTCTCAAGCATGGACTAATAACTAAAGGGATAAGGGACAAAAGATAAAAACTCAGTTTTTCTTCACATTAATCAATAAAAACAAATGCAGATAAGTCATTGCAATCAGAGTTTGGGTTCACCACAGGAAATCAATTCATAATACAACGAGTAAGGGGATTACAAATACCGTAGGAAAGTAGGTGCAAGAAAGCTCATGGAAATGGAATATTCAATTGAGAACAGAAAAAGAACATGTGTAAATTAAATTTCATTGCAAGTAACAATTTTTAGTGGCATACATTAGCCAAACATGAATTCTCTAAAGTTGTTGTCTCATGAGTACTCTGTCCAGCTCCCTCTTTCCAGCCAATGTGACCTCACCAATACCTCCCAGTAAACGCTAGTAGTACTCTTCTTCATCGTAAGCCCCTTGAGCCGCAAAGGGGCCACACACACAATACCAGAGAATGCTATCACCCAGATCACCTCGCAAGGTCTAGATACTACTCGTTATTGGAGCTGGTTATCCCAACTCCCACAAGAGAAATTTCAGTCAAGATAAAAATTTCAGCCGTATAATGTTACACAAAAAGATGAGATCCATACTCCTCCTCCTCCATCCTTTTTATAGAGTTTTCAAGTAATTAGTTTCTCAAATTCTCATTAAATTCCTTTTTCATTTAATTAATTTTGAAAAACCTCGCCCGTACATATGTCGCCCGATCCCCTAGTAGCACCAGAAAATCAATTTTATTAATTAATTAAATATTCCTATTTCCCTCACCCACCTAAAGCATTACTAAAAACACTCCTCGGTGTCCCGAAATTCCCTTACACTTCTTAAATGACTTATGCCTTACTTAATTCCTAGTTGAGTTCATAATTAGAAAGTTCTAAAGGCAAGATTCCTTACTAAGTTAGACATTCATCTTTTTCTTTACGTTTCCCCTTTTCTTTAAGTTTCCCTTTTCCTTTGAGTTTCCTATTTCTTTTAAGTTTCCCCCTTTTTCCTTTTTAACTAAAAAAATCAATTTAGCAAGCGTAGATAAAACAACCCTTTTACCCTTTTTCCGTTTTAATTAAATTAAATTAGCAAGTGTAGATAAAATAACCCTTTTACCCTTTTTCCATTTTAATTAAAATTAAATTAACAAGTAAAGATAAAACAATCATTGCCCCGCTTTTTTTAAAATTAATCCTCCATTATAATTTTGACTTCAATAAATAAGTTGAATTTTTTACCCCCCTTCTTGTTACATGTTTATTTTTTATTTTTTTTTACAACAAGTTCTACTTAGTCCTAGGTTTTAATTTCACTAGGCTAGGCGGCATTTTTATTAGTAAAAATTGTTTTTTTAAAACTTACCTATCACATCATTCATTTTAAGGTCGACAGTTTATTCATTTTCCAGTTAAAATCGTGATGTGCCCTTCAAGACGCACTAGGTGCTCCAAGGATGCCACTTGATTCTTTCGTTTCCCTTGTGCAACATGCCCTTCAAGACGCACTATGTGCTACAAGGGTTCCAATCGCCTCTTTCCATTTTCCTTTCGCGATGTTACCTTCAAAATGCACTACGTGCTCCAAAGGTGCCACTCGCCTCTTGACTGAATTTGGTAGACGTCAAACCCATGGAGTCAATATTCTGCCAGGTGATCTTGTGGGAGACTAAGGGTATCTAAGGAATAAGGCCCTTGCCTTTTTGAGTGCCCCTTAGAATCATCGTGAGAGACAACCACAGTCTGCTCTCACGGCATCGTGGGTCTTCTCGAACTATGGAATCGTTAACCTATAGTTCAAGCCACGACGTGAGTGCTAGTAGGTTGTGGCAGGGTTGTTGCCACACCTCTCCCTCAAAGTATCTCATTGTCATGCATGACCCCTCTACTCCACATGTGACTCTAGTCGACAAGCTATCGTCAGTCTGCATCCATCAATGAATCATGTCAGCAATAATAATCAATCATCATAACATCTAATCATATGTACATACATCACATCAACAACATTCAACTCAACAGTCCACTCCCTGACTCGATCCAGAGTCCAAGGGGTTTCATCGATGCCTCTCCATCCTCAATGTCAAAAGTCCTGTACACTCAGGAGAACCGAGTCAATAGCACATGTCTATGTAAATACAACAAAATAACATACCATCATATCAATAATATCTCATAATCATTATCAGAACGACCAATAGTATAATAACTGGGATCACTTGCACACAAGTGTCCTCAAAGAATAAGTTCGCTCAATGCATGCAAGAGTGTGATGTTACACACATCATCCCCAAATCAAGCAATAATATGGGTCTCAATCCAACAACACCACCAAGTGCACCTAAATAGTGAAAGATCCCCTCAAAATTGTGATGTCATGCTCCAAAGGACGAACATTTGAGCATATTAGGGTGATGACATCTCCTCTTCATGATTTTAGGCCTAATTCAAATGTTATAGACACTATACAAGGTGAAATGCTCATCATTCTAGGCATCTAATACATGGGGCACAACATCCATCCAATGGGATTTCAATACCCTATGAAGCTCCAAGTGGCTTAGTCTCCCCATGAATGGATTTAACTAGGAAAGGTCCTAAAAACACAAGAAACTACACCCTCCAAGGGTCTACAAGTCATATAAATCATACCAAGTAAGACACATTTAATCAAACAACCAACCAAACATGTGAATTAAACCCCCACTTTTCAAATTAAACAAATGCTCAAAGACCTTATAAACTTTGCTAAATTTAGGTATGGAGGGGTTTCATGGTGCCCTATTGGGTAGGACAATCCCCACGTCAAGGAATGTTTCCCAAGAAGGCCCTTTCTATACCATGTAATGAGTATGATGTGAATGGGGGGAGAACTCTCGCGCATGGGATTCTTGACATATTGTTGTGGAAAACAACAACCCCCCTTATTTTCTTCTTATGTAGAAGAAAGAATTAAAGTCCCTCTTTGCTTTTAATATGGATTTCCCTTTATATTTTATTGATTTTATTTTATTTGATTGGTCTCTCATATTTTTTATAAATATTTTACCATTAGTTATTTTTATATAAGTGATTGAATTGTTTTTCACTGGATATTTTGATATCATGACAAATGGGCTAATCATTAAAAGCATTCGTTATGTCAATGATTTATTTCATTTTAAATTTCATCACTGTAAGCATGAGATTTATAAGGGATTATGGGGAATGTGTATATAACTTTGAGTAATTAGCATATGATTTGATGACATAGTAAAACATGCTTATGAAGAGGTATGTTTTTTTTATTTGAATGTATTAATGCTATCATCATTGGGACTTGTTTTTTATCATTCTATTTTAAAAGCGGTATGTTTTGAATTCAAGAATATATCTCCTACCTCATATTATCACACATTTATTTTTTATTTCCTAACATGATTTTGAGTTCTTAAATGGTATCTCATTGATTTGGTTTCTCTTAGATTTAGAAAAAGTTATATTATAATTTATACCATTCTCATGAAAATATGAACATAGTTAGGACTAGCTTCTATGTACATGTTTTTCTTATTTATTGCATTGAAAAGGTTGGAAAAACCATCACTTTCTTTGGAATAGTCTTATCAGTTTGGAAATCGACGATACAAGTGCTCATGTCTTTAACTCTGTGGTTATCATTACTCAAATATGACTATAACCTTTGATGTTGAGTGTTGATGCTTGCAATTAAACGATTAATGGTTTCCATGAGGTACCACTAGCGTCGTGGCAATATTGAGTTATATGGTTTATTATGTTTTAAACACTTGAGCTATTGAAATGAAAGGGGATCTTCCTATATACTATCATATCTCTTACACATTAAATTTTTCCATTACTCGAGCCGAGTTCAAAGTACACTATTCATCATGTATCCTGCATAAGCTATGATCACCCATTTCCTTGGCGTTTTCGAGGGTCTATCGAGTTTTGTTTTCATTTCTGAGTGATGGTCGTTTTTCATGCACCCACATTGTTGTTCTCCTGTGACGTAAAAATACTCACTTATGTCAAGTTGTCTATTCTATTCATGGTCCCTGTTGTGCAACATGAACCTTCAGGTACTAAAATAGTTGAAGGTTTTTTTTTTCTCATTCTGTGCCTCTTTTGCGGAAATAGGTTACTGAGAGTTTTTGCAGACTTTTCAGGGACGCAACGTCGAATTTGAAAATAGATTTTCTTAATCTTCCAATGGCTACATAAATCTTATAGGGATTTTAAAATTTCTTGTAGCTAAATCAATTTTATCATTTTTTTTAAACGCATGTTCGACTTTCTGAAGATTTCTTGAAGCGGGAAACACATCACAGGTAGGACAATCTACCTAGGGTTTCGATTGACAGGACTTCTTAAGAGTTTCCACATAGTGAGGCATCATCCCGAGTATTCCGAAATAAAAACCTGAATTGAACTTTACAGTGGTCAATGCAAGCATTGAACCCGTATTCAAGCTTAAATTTCAAGCCCAAATAGTTCGACCTCCATTTCTGAGTCCTGCAATCATAATATTACCATTGAAGAAGTGTTAGAGGAAACTAAAAAAGGAAAGTGACATGTACATAAATTATATATAATTTCCATTAAAAAATTGAAGTAATTCTCAAACCTTGACTCCCCAATCGAAATCGTCAATGTCCAGTGACTCGTCAATTTTTCTTTGTGCAGATATATATATATTTGTAGTTTGTTTGTGTAGATATTCGACTACCGATAAGATAGTTTTAATAAGGATGAATTGAGTTTGTTTTTGTTTTATTTTATTGTTTGATTTTGTATTTGATTGTTTCCTTTGTTTTAAATTAATAGAAAAATCTCTGACTTTAGAGTTACTATAGAATTCTGTAGTCACTCTTAAAATATGTAAGTCGTTAATTTATTTTGTTTTTGTGTACATGTGTCAAAATGTTTGTGACATTTACAAAATTTTTGGATACATGGATATTGACAACCTCTTGTGATATTTTTGGAGGTCTATCTTTTAGTTTTAGTCTTGTTTGATTTTGTTTGATTCAAGAGGCTATTATTCAGAGGATTGGATGTGGCTTAATTCTAAGGAGCTTCTCTTATTTTATATTGTAATTAAGAAATTTATTTTATATTATCAAAAATTTATTTTAGTATAAATAGGGTATGAAGTGACTATTTAAGAAGGGGGAAATTTCATTTTTCTGCAAGAGACGAAATTCTTTGCACTATTGTAAGGGGAAAACATTGTTGTAAGGGGGAAACTTTTTTTTGTAGTAGGAACCCTGGACCAGACTAGAGAAATTTCTTTATTTTGTAATCTTTTTGGCATGTTGTTCAGTTTTGAATAATGAATAAATATTATTCAGTCTTTTTATCCTCTATTCTGGATAGGCTTAATTGTTGATTTAACATTGTTGTTCAAATTTAAGCAATTTATGTTTATTTAAAAATATTGAAAAGATATCTTTACAGGAATGGGAAGAATTATATTTAAATTGAATTTTGTATTTGAGTAGACTTGTATGTGTTGCGTTGTTAACTAATTACCAATCTAATTTCATACTTGTCTTGATCCTTATTATTGTCATACTATGCGAATTATTTCCTTAATATGACAAATATATTTTATCTTTAATGCAATTATGGTGATTTGAATTTTATATTTAAGTAGACTTGTATGTCTGGAGTTGTTAACTAATTACCAATCTAATTTCATACTTGTCTTGATCCTTATTATTGTCATACTATATACTATGAGAACTATTTCCTTAATATGACAAATATATTTTATCTTTAATGCAATTATGGTGATTTGAATCCAAATATATGCATATTGAGATATGATAATTATTTATTAGATTTAATTGTATATGCATATCTTCTTGAATAGTTGTAGGCCATGTGAATTATTTATATGACTTGTTATCTCATCCTTACTTTCGGTTCAATTGCGATCCATTCTTTTTTATCTCTCTTGATTGGGAGTAGGACCATTCCTTTTCTCTATTGAGATAGATTAGATTTCCTTTTGTTGTTATATCATATTGCTGATTTCATTTAGTTTAATTCATTTTTTTAAATCTTTTGTGTGGCCTGGATCACCCCACATTTCATCTAATCCCAAGGATTGTTGTCTCTTATAAGCATGTTGCAAGTAGGTAATTCTTTCCATTCTTCCTATGGATGATAACAAGTAATATCATAAATTAGCATGTAGAGGATAGGTTTAGAGTAATTTTAGGTTAGATTAATTTAGATTAGATTAACACTTAATTTAGATTAGTTTTAGAAAAGGGTAACTAGACCCATTGAACTAGTCACAATAACCACACCAAATGGATAATTGTCTAATTGGGAATATGAATAGGTGATTTTCTTAATGTTAATCATGATCAATTTTATCCAACAAAATTTTTGGTACTAGAAGGAGGGCTACCTACTAGTTGTCCCTTTGGAGTTGTTTGTTTTAACTACATATACATTTCAATGGTTCCTTCTAAAATTTCTATTTAAAGTTGCATCTTTGGATGAAAATATTAAAAAACTCCATTATAAATAGGAAATCACTTGTAAAAGATAAATTTTAATAATAAAGGTAATGCTTCTACATTTGATTATATTCTTCAATTTATTAAAAATTACAATAACTGAGATATTGATGAAAGTGTGATCTGCAAGATCTTTACTCTTACTCTCAAGTGAAAACATGGTGTCAATCAATACTAGTTGCCTCTATACATAATTGGGAATAATTTAGAAAAATGTTCCTTCACGCTTTTCAAAAGTATGACTATGATATGGTATGCTTAGAACTTGAGAATCTACGTAGATTTGAAGGTGAATCTTTTGAATATTTTCTTGCTAGATTTAATTAAATTGTTTACAATTTCAATATCAAGATTTACCTTCTAAATTTGAATCAATGGGATTGTTTTGCCATATTTTTTCTCTTCTTTATATTTTGAATAACCATAATGAATCTGTAAATATAATCTTTCTAAGTACATTTGCTTCTATTGACAATTATTTTGAATCAACTAGTGACATCGTTGTACCTTTTAAGACAAACAATTTAGACAATGTTAACAAACAACTTCAAGAAAGTTATAATATATCCCATGAAATTAATGATGCTTTTAAAATTGTTCTATATCATTATAAAACTTTTGTCTGTAATGAAGAAGATGAACCTGAATTTGTTTCTCAAATTGAAATCATAAGCGAAGATAATGAAAGTCGTCATATTAAAGATGTTTCAAATGCGTTTTCTAATATCACTATTTATGATGTTCAACCACGCAACTCATAACACCTAGACACTCATTCATGGGAATTTACACTAATATATTATCACAGGCTAAAGGAACTATATCCTTAATCAAACAAATTATGAATCTTTTACTAATAACGATCTAATAATAAGTTATTGAATGATAATGCTTTCATTAGTTTTGACAATTTTTGTGTATCTGCATCTAGTTATGCCTCTCGTTCTAAGTTATCATTTATAAAGGAAGAGAACCCTAATAACAATTATGAAGTCATTTATGACAATGACGTGAAGTTTGAGAATATTGAGACACTTCATTAGTTAGTGATGGTTATGTCAAGTTCTCATGTTCTTAATCTTCAAAGTCAATATATATTTCAAAATGAAAGGTGTCTTTTTACTGATAATGCTACATTAAATTTTCATTTTCAATCTTCTAATCATCATGATGATTTCAATTTTCAAAAATAAGAATATAATGCTACATTAAATTTTCCTTTTCAATCTTCTAATCATCATGATGATTTCAATTTTAAAAAATAAGAATCTAATCCAATTTATGATTCTGAAGTTATTCGAATTCCAATGTTTTGTCATGATATTGAACTCTWTACACAAGTAAATGMTATCTCTATTATTRATTATATTATCTTACCCAAAACTTATGAAAATGAAATTCCTGTAAATAAATACTTAGTATCTTTTAACATTCATGCACATAACAATGTAAATTCTTGTTCCAATACTAACAGTTTTATATAGGCTCCAACAATATCAAGAACATCATTTGAGTCTGGTTTGTTATTCTCTTCTTCTTTGAAATTTCTCCAATCTTTTATAGATTTACATCTTCATTTTCATGATCTAACCGAAATATCCTTGGAGAGCTCATTTCAAGTGACGTTTCCTGTGAATAAATTTATTTTCATGTATCTATTAGAAATACATGTACATGATAGGTTTAAGTTTTCTTTTGTTTGTTTAGTATTGATTCAATTATACTACTAGTTTTGGTTGTACATATGATTGCGGGACTAAAACAACTCAAATGGTTACACCGGAAATTTCATTTTACTTAGTTTTTGTTGTCCTTTTAGAATGAGAATTAGGATTGGGATTAGTTTAGTTTAGTTTTCTTTTTCTAGGACTAATCTAGTTATTGAATAAATAAGTAATATTCGATGACTTCATCATAGATTCTTAATCTTTAAATTGGATTTGGATTTGGATTAAGAGTAATTTATTTTATTACTTTTCTTTTAATTAAAGTTATTGTGATGACTTCATCATAGATTGTTAATCTTTAAATTGGATTTGGATTTGGATTAAGAGTAATTTATTTTATTACTTTTCTTTTAATTAAAGTTATTGTGAAAACTTCAAATTAAGATTGAAATATCACCAACGTAATTACTCATCATTATTTTCTTTCTATATTTATTAAGCTATTAAGCTTATTTGTAAAACATTGTAACGACCCTATCGTTATGTTAACACAACGACAAAACAACATTAATTTTTTTGTGCACGAACTACACACCACATTTGAAAGCGATATTATTGACACCTCATCCAAATATCTTCAAGGCTCCATATCATTCTAATAAATCTCATGTAACGTAAATTCTAAGGCGTAAGATAAATAATTTCTAATTAAAACATCATGACACAATAGAGGGCGCAAGTAAAATAATTTTGTTTTATTTCTAGGTGCATGGGCAACATCTATTTTACCGCTCAACCCAACAAGGAAATCAAAATGAATCTACAATTATTCCATGGTGCGCGTTTGATCCCATCACCCGATAGCATAGTCAACGTCACTCGTGGCTCAAGAGTGAAACCATCAAATTCATTGCGCAACAAGCTATCTACTTGACAACTTACACAGTCTTAAACACATACTCATCAATCAACATTTAATTGTGGATGCAACAAATTTTACAAGCATTAATCCAAGGGGGCATTCAACGTTACGCCCAATAGGACTAGAATACTTACTGCACAAGGAAGGAGAATCCACAAGAGATAGAGCGTAGTAGTGAACTAATTACATAGTCGTTCCACATTAAGTTAACACGCAAGAACATAACAGTTCTAAATCAAGCACGCATCCAAGTCATGCTAAGGTCTCAAGTACAACCACTTTATCAATCATCAAACAATAATTAATCACTATACAAGGTTAAAATAAGTTTGATTCAAACCAGCAACATTGCTATTCGGGGTGCAAGGAATCTAGTTATTAAACCATCCACCTAGACAAATTAAAGGCGTTAGAAAAGAGGATGATAAACAAAAGGGAAACCTATATAATGCGAGTGGTCCTTTGGCTAAACCACAACTCCTTACACCAATTCATCGTTGTGCGCAAAATTCATAATGTAAACCCAACATACATATTTAGAACACCGTGCGCACAACGGTTCTATCTATTTGATGAGTCACTCTTCAACACCCAAGGGTCATTGTGCAAGAGGATCTACCAATTCATCATGGCATGCCTGCTTTAACTATAGGCTAACCATTAAGGTACATGTAAACAATCGTCAACAACTTGGGTCATGCATTTCTTTTATAAAGAAAAGGACCAACTAAGGAGTGATGAAGGTGGAATGTCCCAAGATGACATAGCAATTCAAAAAGATAAAATAACACATCTCCACTAAAATAAGTTTGAGCACACCAAAAACAACCATATAATCAACCTAGCTACACTTATCATGGCGCAAGTAACTAATGATTACTTATTAACCATCCACATAGTCTTAAGGTGCATCGAGACAATTTCTCACCATATTATGGAAGAAGATCATAAAGCATTAAAAGACTCAACTATTGCATTAAATAATACAAAGCGATATAGACTCAACTAAAATGAAAACTAAAGCGATAAATCAAAACCCATTAAAAGCGATATATAAAAAATCTCCCCAATCATAAATTAGCTAATACAACTTCTTATTCTTAAACTAGAATCCACCCATGCAAAGATAAGGGGAAACATAGAGGTCACATCCCAATACAGTTGGGTGAAGCATGTGGGAATGTGCTAAGAGAGGAGAAGTGGATCACACTGAGTCTTCCCATAAATCATAGGGAGACACCCATAATTTCGTTGGGAAGGTAAAGTATGAGTTGCAGAGTGAAAATACCCAAAATTCGCTAGCAAAGTGCTCGAATTCGCTGAAGGAGCATGCATGTGCCACGCAATGGCCGAGGCTGCATTTTTCTAAGGTAAGAAGAGGTGGTAAAGTCATGAGGTGTAGAGAGAAGGGAAAAGTTTCCCCACTCTCCAAATTTTGTGAGATGAAATTGCTACAAGAACAACAAAGGTTTAGATAGAGAAAATAATTCCCCAAAATCCCAAATCATGAGAGGAAATCGATACAAGAAAGGTGAAGGTTTAGACAGAGGAAAGAGTTTCCCCAAACTCCCAAATTGTGAGAGGAAATCGCTAGAGTAAAAACGAAGGTTTAGACAGAGGAAAGAGTTTCCACAAAATCCCAAATCATGAGAGGAAATCTCTATAGTAAAAGCGAAGGTTTAGACAGAGGAAAGAGTTCCCCAAACTCCCAATTTGTGAGAGGAAATCGCTACAGGTAAAATGCCCAAGGGATGGTGCCTTCTCATGGGGGAAAACACATAAAAGTCAAGAGGACAATGCAAGAGCCACTTTCCTAAAAATGGTGCCCTCCCTTACAAGGAAAAACTAAGTTCGTCAGAAGAAAACCTAACCCAACTGTTCCTTGTCACGATTTTAAAAATCGCTCTAACCATCCCAACATAGTTAAAAGTAAGTAAAAAGGATAAAAATACAATCATGGTTCATTTACAAGGGAAATTTTAATATAAGGTTAAATTAATGTAAAAATAGGGTGTAACATAAGTCTGAAGTAAAATGAGTAAAAGAAGAAGGAATGCGCAGAGAAAAAATTTACCAAGGTGCGAACAAAATATAACCAATCCGTCAAGATTAATCCCATCTAACCACATCAGGCGATCTTCACAACCATAACATATATTAAATGAATTCAACAACACATGAATCTATATACAAATTCTAACTAAAGTACAACTGCAAATTTAAAGGCGTACTGTAACCATAAGAGAAGAATCTGAAGGGGTTGTCCCGCGCTTGTGCTTGGTCCTGCTCCTATCTTGTTAGCCACTGGGACCTCACCTGTACCTCCTAGAAAATGTTAGGGGTACTCTTTTTCCCCCTTATCCCCTGAGATGCAAGGGGGACACGCACATATGCCAGAGAAAGCTAGCTCCCAGCTCATCTTGCAAGGTCGATCTACCACTCCATTTGTCAAGATAGGCATCCCAACTCCCACAAGTAAAGTTAGCAAAAAAAATATCAGTAGTGTAACCTTACGCCTACCTGTCATGATCCATACTCCTTCTCTGCCATCCTTTTTATAGAGATTTCTTAAAGATTAGTTTCCCAAACCCTCTTTAGATTATTTTTATTAAATTTAATTAGGATAAAACTCCACCATACACATGTCACCTGATCCCTTAGTTGCACCAGAAAATCAATTTATTAACTAATTAAATTTTCCTGTTTCCCTCACCCACCTAAAAGCGTTCCTAAAAACTCTCCTCGGTGTCTCTTTATTCCCTTACATTTCTCAAATGACTAACACCTTTCTTAAAACCTAATTGAGCTCACAATTAGAAGGTTCCAAAGACTAGATTCTCTACTATGTTAGACATTCCCCTTTTCCTTAATTTTTTCGTTCTCTTCTTAATTCATATTTAGCAAGTTTAGATATAAACAACAATTTACCCTTTTAATAATTTAATCCTTCATTAAAATTTTATTTTAATTATTAGTGTTTTAATTTTCTTTACCCCCCCTTCTTGTTATATGTCCATTTAGTGTTTTTTTGTTCACATGTTCTACTTAGACCTAGGTTTTAAATTCCTTAGGATTGGTGACAACTTTTAAGAGAAAATTAGTTATTAAACATTACTCATACCATCATTCATTTTAAGGTCGACGAGGTCCAAAGGAGGCATATTTTTATAGGTACTAGGTTTATTAGCTTACCAGAGTTAAAAATCACGATGTGCCCTTCAAGATGCACTGTGTACTCCAAGGGTGCCACTCATTTGCATTCTTGTTTTATTTGCGCTATGTGACCTTCAAGACATACTATGTGCTCCAAGGGTGCCACTCATCTTTTGACTGATTTTGGTAGTCGTCAAACCCTTGGAGTCAATACTCCATTAGGTGACCTTGTGGGAGACTAAGGGACTCTAAGGAATAAGGAACCTACCTTATTGTGCACCCCTTAGAATCATCACGAGCGACTATCACAGTTTCCCCGCACGACATTGTGGATCTCTTCAACTAAGTAATCGTTAACCTACAATTTGAGCCATGGTGGGAGTGTTAGTAGGTTGTGGGAGGGCTGCTGCCACACTCTTCCCTCATATATCTAGTTTTCATGCATGACCCCTTTACGCCTAATGTGAGTCTGGTTAGAAAGTTATCGTCAGCCTGCATCCATTAATGAAACGTGTCAGCAATAACAATCAACATCATAATATCTAGTCATATGTCACATATGTAATATCAAAACATTAAAACCATAACCGTTCACTCCCTGACTTGATCCAAAGTCCAAGGAGATCGATCGATTCCATTGGCATCCTCAAAAGTCCAAAGTCCTACACATTCAAGAAAACCAGTCAATAGCACTTGTGGATATATATATCATAAAATAGCATATCATCAAATACACAAACATCATCATGCTCCATAATCGAATCAATTACTCATATAGTGAACCGGATAACTTGCACATAAGTGTTCGCAAGAACAAGTCACATTGGGTGCGTGCAAGAGATGATGTTACATAGCTCGACCTTGCGAGGTGAGCTGGGAGCTATCTTTCTCTGGCATATGTGTGTGGACCGTTTGTGGCTTGGGTGGATTATGGGAAAGAAGAGTACCCCTAGCATTGTTTGGGAGGTACTGGTGAGGTCTCAACGATTAGCAAGATAGAAATGGGATGGAGCTCAAGCACGAGACAACCCCTTCAGATCCTTCGCCTATGGTTATGATACACCTTTAAATTTGCAGTTGTA
>JZKD02S1667517.1:405722-422273 GCA_000966675.3 Picea glauca
TATCCATTTGTTGTTGAGTTCGTTGAATATATGTTATGGTTGGGAAGATTGCCTCATATGGTTAGCTGGGATTAATCTTGACAGATTGGTTATATTCTCCCCGTGCCTTGGTAAAATTTTTCTCTGTGCATTCCTTTTTATTTTACTCATTTTACTTCAGGCTTATGTTACACCCTCTTTTTACATCGATTTAACCTTGGATTAATCGTGCCCTTGCAAATGAACCTTGATGTGATTCTTATCCTTTGTATTTACTTTTAACTGTTTTGGGATGGTTAGAGTGATTTTTAAAATTATGACAAGGGAATGTTGGGTTGGGTTTTCTTCTGACGAGCTTAGTTTTTCCTTGCAAGAGAGAGTGCCATTTTTAGGTGAGTGGTTCTTGTGTTGTCCTCCTAAATTTTATGAGTTTTCCCCCATGAGAAGGAACCATTCCTTGGGTGTTTTTCCTGTGGCGATTTTCTCTCATGAATTTGGAGTTTGGGGAACTCTTTCCTCTATCTAAACCTTTGTTTTTCCTGTAGCGATTTCCTCTCACGATTTGGGAGTTTGGGGAAAATATTTCTTGTGTCTAAATCTTTGTTTTTCCTGTAGAAATTTCCTCTCATAATTTGGGAGTTTGGGGAAACTCTTTCCTCTTTATAAACCTTCGCCTTTCCTGTAGCGATTTCCTCTCATGATTTGGGAGTTTGGGGAACTATTTTCTCTGTCTAAAACTTGGGTCTTCTTGTATCGATTTCCTCTCATGAAATTTGGAGTTTGGGGAAAATTTTTCTCTTCTGTCTATACCTCACGAATTTACCACCTATTCTTACCTTAGAAAAATGAGGCCTTAGCCTTTGTGTGGCACATGCATGCTCCTTCAGCGAATTCAGGCACTTTTCCAATGAATTTTGGGTATTTTCACTCCGCAACTCATACTTTACCTGCCTAACGAAATTTTGGGTGTCTCCTTGCGATTTGAGGGAAGACTCAGCATGCTTTACTTCTCCTCCCTTGGTGAAGTCCCACATGGTTTGCCAAGTCGTATTGGGATGCCACCTCTACGTTTTCCCTTATCTTTGCATGGGTGGATTTCAGTTTAAGAGTAAGAAGGTGTATTAGCTAATTTATGATTGATGAGAATTTTGATATATTGCTTTTAATGGGTTTAAATTTATTGCTTTAGTTATCGTTTTAGTTGAGTCTATATCACTTTATATTCTTTAATGAAATAGTTGATTCTTTTAATGCTTTATGCTCTTCATTCATAATATGGTGACAAATTGTCTCGATGTGCCTTAAGACTATTTGGATGGTTAATAAGTAATCATTAGTTACTTTCTCCATCATAAGTGTAGCTAGGTTGATTATATGGTTGTTTTTACTATGCTCAAACTTCTTTTAGTGGAGAGGTGTTATTTTATATTTTTCAATTGTTATGTGGTCTTGGGACATTCCACCTTCATCACTCCTTAGTTGATCCTTTGCTTTATAAAATAAATGCATGACCCAAGTTGTTGACGGTTGTTTACCTGGACCTTAATGGTTAGCGTATAGTTAAATCATATGCGCCACGATTAATGGGTAGCGCCTCTTACACAATGACCCTTGGGTGTTGAAGAGTAACTCGTGAAATAGCTAGAACCGTTGTGTGCACTGTGTTCTAAATATGTATGTTGGGTTCATATTAGAACTTTTGCACACAACGACAACTTGGTGTAAGGAGTTGTGGTTTATCCACAGGATCACTCACGTTATGCAGGTTTCCCTTTTGTTTGTCAACCTCTTTTCTAAGGCCTTTATTTTTTCCAGGTGGGTGGTTTAATAACTAGATTCCTTGCAGCCCTAATAGCAATGTTGTTGAATTTAATCAAACTTATTTTAACCTTGCACAATGATTAATTATTGTTTGATGATTGATAAGGTGGTTTTTCTTGAGACCTTACCATGATGTGGATGTGTGCTTGATTTAGAACTGTTATGTTCTTGCGCCTTAACTTAATGTGGACCGACTATTTAATTAGTTCACTACTACGCTCTATCTCGTGGATTCTCCTTCCTTGTGGAGTAAATCTTCTAGTCCTAGTGTGCGTAATGTTGAATGTGCTCTTGGATTAATGCTTGTAAAATCTGTTGTGTCTAGAATTAAATGTTGATTGATGAGTATGTGTTTCAGACTATGTAAGTTGTCAAGTAGATAGCTTGTTGCACCATGAATTTGATGGTTTCACTCTTGCGCCACGAGTGACGTTCACTATGCTATCTGGTGATGGGATCACGCACTCACCATGGAATAATTGTAGATTCATGTTGATTTCCTTGTTGGGTTAAGAAGGCATCTAGAGTAAAATAGATGTTTCCCATGCACTTGGAAATATAATAAAATTGTTTTACTTGTGGCCTCTATTGTCTCCTTATGTTTGAATTAGAAATTCTTTATCTTACGCCTTGGAATTTAAGTTAAATGTGGATTATTATAATTCTATGGCGCCTTGATGATCTTTGGATGAGGTGTCAATAATATAGCTTTTAATTGTGGTGTCTAGTTCCAATGCAAAAAAAGAAAAAAAGATTACTTGTTGTTTTGTCGTTGTTTTGACATAACGATAGGGTCGTTACATATGGTATCAGAGTGAGTTCAACTCTGCAACTCTGGATAGCCAAACCTTCCACTAAATTATACACTTAAATTAATCACTTATCCCTAATTAAAAATTGATCCTGTCCATGAGTTACTCATGGTTAGAAGACGTCATGAAGGTTCACGATGTAGTGCTAGGAGAGGAGGCATGATGCTTCCAGTAGCACCTGCGCGAGAGGGGTCCAACCCCCAAGGATAAGAACAAGTATTGAGCATGAGCGGATTGTCGCATGAGATGTGTTGGGTATGAATGGGTCCTTATAGGGAAATGTCAGAGGCCTTGACTAACCATTTGTTCTAAGATAAGGCCAGTGTGCTTGTACCCCTAAGGGTCCACAACGTGCCCCCGCCAATACTGGTAGCTTTCACATAAAAATCGAGAGGGTTAAGTTCTCGAGTCCAAGGGTGTCACTGAAAGCTCATTCATTGAGGCATGGCTTGAGAGCTAGGTGATGTGCTTTGTGCTTCGCGATTTCGATCTCCAGCACGAAGGTCTGCATGGAGGTGTTCAGCTAAAGGAGATCACTCTTCTAAGGTGGAAGACACTCCTACATCAACTAAACATAGACATCAAAGCCATGTTATGGGAATGGTTCAATGAACAGTTGCAGGAGAAGTAATTGTGAGAGGAACTCATTGAACGCCAACTCGATGAGCTTCGTTCCTTATGAGAAGGAGTTATACGATGCTATATTACAAGATCATATTTATGAAGATACTGTGGTATGCCCCACATCTGAACATTCAAAAGTGATAGGTTAGAAAGTTTGTGTGTGGCCATAACTCCAGCTTCATGCAAAGGAGAGGTTCTAAATGCCTCGATGTTTCACAATGCAGTCTAATAGGCTTCTTAGCTGAAGAAGAATTTATCGTGGGAGTCAGAGCAGGACTCTTGCAAGACCATATCGACTGTTGACATTTGGTGCGTAACAACATCATACACCAACCAGACAATACTTTGTGGTATCAAGATACGTCTCTATAACCATTATTTACGACACCACGACGATGGTTTTCGAAGTAGAGAATTCCCTACAGGGGACAACCGCTTCAACAACAGTAGCAATTAGGCCTATTCAGTGAAACAAATCAAGCTTTTAGGATGGCGGGCCAACAAATACTAATTTAGGGACCCAAAGTACTAGACCGAAGACCGTATGTTGGATGTGTGGAGAGCCATATTACCAATGTGGTTTTCCTGTCGAGAGGGCCAAAGATGTTGATTCAACAAGACACACTATCGTTGTGAAGATGGGCAAGGCCCATAAGATTCATGACCATGGTGAATAACCACCAGATCGAGCACCAGTCCACTATTCTTGAGGTGTCAGGTACCATCGCCAATCAAAATTTTAGTATTTTTTAGATCCCAGTGCTATAGAGAGATATATTCCTAGTACCGCATTGAAGGGATTCAGGTAAAGGAATTTGACAGGATGAGCTTAAATTCATCGAAATGGCTTCGGGTACCAACCAAATAGTTGGAGGAATGGGTATGAACTATCGGTTTAATCTAGATAATAGTGTAATGAAGTTCTACCTTAACATCGCGATCCTAATATCTTATCACGACATGACTAGTATCGACTCGTGGGTAATCACATGATGTGATGCTCAACGGTAACATGATGTGGTCGATATGGACTGACTTTCAGGGAAAGAGAAGTGTGATTTTATGAAGGAACCAAGGAGTATCCCTGAGGATCATTCTTCCCTGAATGACTAGGATATGACAGAAGGATTAGATAACCTTCCAGTAGTACGGTAGTTTTCATACATGTTTCCAGATGAGTTTCCATCGTTTCCACCTGAAATAAGACTGGAATTTACCATCAACTTGAAGACTAGAAATGAAGCGATAGCAAGAACTCCTTGTTTGATGTCGACAGTTGATTTACAGGAGTTGACCATGCAAATGAAGAGTTGTTGGACCTGGGACTTTTATGTCCAAATGTGTCCCTATGGGGTGCACCTGTTATTTCCTATGGAATAAGGAGGGGTTGTGGACACTCTGCAAATACTACCATCTATTGAACAAGGCAACGATTAGGAACCAATATCTGTTGCAAAGAATAGACGAATAATTGATCAAATGAAAGGTGTGACGGTGTAGTCGAAGATTGATTGGAGATTCAATTATCAGTAGTTGTGATTTGGGGGGAAAATATTCCTTAGCCTCTTTCAAGACATGGTTTAGACACTACGAGTTTACATTTTTTACTGAAAAATTCCCTGGTATATTCATGAGTTGATGAATGGGGTGTTCTGTGAATACTTGGATAAGTTGTTCAAATATTCATTTATTATATTTGATATATTCTCAGATGATCGATGAACGTGACAAACGTTTGTGCCTAGTACTGTAGTGTTTACTAGAGAACAAATTATTAGAGAAACTGTCGAATTTCTCTTTTTATCAATCGAAGAATCATTATAGAGGGCATGTTACATCTAATGAAGGTATCGATGTGGATCCAACGAAGGTAGAGGGTATTATGGAATGGGATGCATTGATGAATGTCCCGGAAGTTCATATCTTCATGGGTTTAGCAATATATTATCGATGGCTCGTCGAGGGTTTTTCGAATATAGAAAATCCGATTACGAAATTGCTAAAGAAGAATAGTAAGTTTGTGTGGACTGAGAAATGATTTGAAGTATTTTGAAGGCTCAAAGAGCTATTGATGACCATGCTGATACTAAAAGTCCCTGACATGGATGCAGACTTCATGGTATGCACTGACACATCCAAGGAAGGCTTAGAATGAGTGTGAGGAAAGATGGTCTAGTGAACACTTACATCTCGAGGAGGTCAAGGAAGCATGAGGAGAACTATGTGACACGTGATTTGAATTTTTTAGTGACAGTGTATTCCCTAAGAGGGTGGAGACACTACTTGATTAGATGCAAATTTGAACTAAAAATGGACCACTATGGTTTACACCACCTTTTTACGCAAAATGACTTGAACATGCATAAGGGCGTTGGTTAGAACTAATTATCGATTATGATTTTATTTTTCCTACTTAAAAGGAACAATGAATAGAGTGGCAGGCGCGTTGAGTTACAGACCACACATATTTTTAGTGATACCTCTTCAAACAAATCTATGTGAAAATATTCTAACTATAGGGTGGCGTTGACTAGTATAAAGAAGGTAAGGAATTGTTCAGGAAAGACACCTTGTTGGTACCAAAATTGAAGGATATATTGTGCACAACGACGGATCTTTAAGATATAATGACTAGATTTACTTACATCCCAATGAAGAATTGAGAATTTTTTATCTTACGCAAGGCTCATAGAGTAGTATACATGGCTCGTCCAGGAG
Organism: Picea glauca; assembly: GCA_000966675.3. Classification (NCBI taxonomy): domain Eukaryota; kingdom Viridiplantae; phylum Streptophyta; class Pinopsida; order Pinales; family Pinaceae; genus Picea; species Picea glauca. The sequence continues at coordinate 411,677 of JZKD02S1667517.1, forward strand.
TCATGAATATGAGGACCAACCTTAAGCCATTATTATATTGGAAGGGATAAAGGTGGAGATCTTCAACTGTGTGGTGAGATGTCTAGAAGGTTGGCAAGTGAAGGCATAAAACAAACATCCAGCATAATTGCTATAGCCAAGCGCTATTCTGAATCAACATGGGAGGTCATTTCGATGGAATTCACTGTTGAATTGCCACTTAAGGTAAGGAGGCATGACTCGATTATCATGACAGTTGACACTCTAATGAAGAGTTCACATTTCTGCCATCTGCAAACTACACATCATGCACTAGGTATAGCTATAGTTTATACCATTAAGATTTTGAGACTGCCAGACGTACCAAAGAAATTGTATATGATCATGGATTCAGTGTTTGCAGGACAAATTGGATGAGTTTCCCAATATGCCTTCGGAACACCAATGAACTTTAGTACAACATGACCTTGAGATAGACATGTTGATTGAAGGAACGAACCATTTTGGGAAGGTTGTTTTGCATAGGTGTGTGTTGGACCAACATAAAATTTGGGAATAGTTCTTGATGTTGGCCGAGTTGAGTGAAAAAACCACCATCAAGGTACCATTATGATGGCACCATTGATTTTCTCTACAGGAAACCGTGTCAGACGCCTTTGAGTAGGGATAGACTCAAGGATGGGGTCTCAGTAGGACCAGAAGCGATCCAAGAAATGGAAGAGAAAGTAAAAACGATAAGAAAAGGGGTTGGAAGAAGCGCAAGATCGACATAAGGGTTTTGAGGATGCGCATCGCTTGAACGTAATTATGAACAGACAAACGAATAGCCATGCCTCATTCTTTGAGGTGTATGCATGATGTTTATGTTGTTTCTATGTAAGATTTAGGGTTAGTGATCCTACACATGAGATTTACTGAGTTCTTGGCAGATGTTGGGTGAGGGTGTGCTCACGACAGAGCCAATTGTCTTTTTGCACCATCACATTCGACAACTAGGACATTGAACTATCGATCAATTCAAGGTCCATTCGGACAATTATAGTCCACACTCAGCTACCTGGGAGGATGCATATGATATGCATAAACTGTTTCAATTTTTGTTTGATAGCTAGACATATAGATATTGTGAGATACTTTATTTTGGTGATTATATACTGTGAAACTTCGGGACGAAGTTTAAAACAAGAGGGGGTGTATGTGACATCCTGCTCTTCCGCACACCTGATGTGAATTATTATTATGGACACTTGTGTGTAAGTGATCTAGTTCACTATATGATTAACTGATTCGATTATGGAGCATGATGATGTTTGTGGATTCGATGACATGTTATTTAATGATATTTATATCGACATGTGACATTGACTGGTTTTCCTAAGTGTGCAGGACTCTGGACATTTGAGGTTGTCAATGGCATCGATGGATCACCTTGGAATTCGAATCGAGTTAGGGAGAAGACATTTATGGTTTGAACATTTTGATATTACATAGTGACATATGACTAGATATTATGATGTTGATTATTATCGCAGACACGTTTCATTGATGGATGCAGGTCGATGATAGCTTGCTAACTAGACTCACATTAGGATTAAAGGGTTCAAGCATGGAAACTAGAGATATTGAGGGAGAGGTATGCCAATAGCCCTACCATAGCCTACTAGCACTCATGTCGTGGCTCGAACTATACGTTAAAGATTACCTAGTTTGAGAGATCCACGATGTCGTGAGGGTAGACTGTGACAATATCTCATGATGATTCTAAAGGAAGTGCAATAAGGCAGGTTCCTTATTCTTTAGAGGCCCTTAGTCTTCAACAAGGTCACCTGATGGAGTATTGACTCCAAGGGTTTGACGACTGCCAAAATCAGTTAAAAGGTGAGTGGCACCCTTGGAGAATGTAGTGTGTCTTGAAGGGAACGTCACACAAATAAAACAAGAATGCAGGTCAGTGGCACCCTTGGAGCACATAGTGCATCTTGAAGGGAACATTGCAATTTTTAACTCTGGTAAGTTAATAAACCTGGTACCTAGAAAACTATGCCTCCTTAGGACTTGGTCGGCCTTAAAATGAATGATGGTAAAAGTAAATTTTAGTAACTAATTTTCCCTTAAATATTATCGCCAAGCCCAGTGAATTTGAAGCCTAGGTCTAAGTAGAACATGTGAACAAAAAAAACTAAATAGACATATAACAACAAGGGGGGGTAAATAAAATTCAAACATTAATAATTAAAGAAATTTTTTGATGAGGGATTAAATTATTAAAAGGGTAAATTGTTGTTTATATCTAAAATTTCTAAATATGAACTAAGAAGAAAAGGGGAAACTTAAGGAAAAGGGGAATGTCTAACATAGTAGGGAATGTAGTCTTTGGAACCTTCTAATTGTGAACTCAACTGGGTTTTAAGGAAGGTGTCATTCATTTAAGAAATGTAAGGGAATAGAGGGACACAAAGGAGCATTTTTACGAACACTTTTGGGTGGGTGAGGGAAATAGGAAAATTCAATTAATTAATAAATTGATTTTTTGGTGCAACTAAGGGATCGAGTGACATCTGTACGAGGGAGGTTTCACCTAATTAAATTTAATAAAATAATCTAAAGAGGGTTTGGAAAAATAATATCTAAGAAAACTCTATAAAAAGGATGGAGGAGGAGGAGTATGTATTAGAACTGGTAGGCGTAAGATTATGTTATCGATATTTTTCTTGACTGGCTTTACTTGTGGGAGTTGGGATGCCCAAATCGAAAAATGGAGTGGTAGCTCGACCTTATGAGGAAATATGGGAGCTAGCTTTCTGTGGCATATGTGTATGGCCCATTTGTATCTTAGGGGGCTAAGGGGGAATAAGATTACCCCTAACATTGGTTGGGAGGTATCGTTGAGGTCTTATCGGTTAGCAAGCTAGGAGTAAGATGAAGCGCAAGTACAGGACAACCCCTTCAGATCCTTCGCCTACAGTTACGTACGGCTTTAAATTTGTAGTTGTACTTTAGTTAGAATTTGTATATAGATTCATGTGTTTTTGAATTCGTTGAATATATGTTATGGTTGGGAAGATCTTCTGATGTGGTTAGTTGGGATTAATCTTGACGTATTTGTTATATTTTCTCCATGCCTTGGTAAAAATTTTCTCTGTGCATTCCTTCTTCTTTTAATCGTTTTACTTCAGAATTATGTTACGCCTGATTTTTACATCGATTTAACCTCAGATAATCATGCCCTTGCAAGTGAACCCTAATATGATTCTCGTCCTTTGTATTTACTTTTAACTGTGTTGGGATGGTTAGAGTGATTTTTAAAATCGTGACACAGGACACTTGGGCTGTGTTTTCTTCTAACGAACTTCATTTTTCCTTGCAAGAGAGGGATTCATTGTTAGATGAGTGGTTGTTGCATTGTCCTCCTGAATTTTATGTGTTTTCCCCAATTAGAAAGAACCATACCTTGGGCGTTTTTCCTGTGGTGAATTCCTCTCACGAATTGGGATTTTGGGGAACTCTTTCCTCTGTCTAAAACTTTGCTTTTCCTGTAGCGATTTCCTCTTACGATTTGGGAGTTTGGGGAAACTCTTTCCTCTGTCTAAACCTTCATTTTTCTTATAGCAATTTCCTCTCACAATTTGGGAGTTTGGGGAAACTCTTTCCTCTGTCTAAACCGTCACCTTTCCTATAGCGATTTCCTCTCACGATTTGGGAGTTTGGGGAACTAGTTTCTATATCTAAACCTCTGTTCTTCTTGTAGCGATTTCCTCTCACGCAATTTGGAGTTTGGGGAAAATTTTCCCTTCTATCTATACCTCACGACTTTACCACCTCTTCTTACCTTAGAAAAATGCAGCCTCATCCCTTGCGTGGCACATGCATTCTCCTTCAGCGAATTCGGGCACTTTTCCAACGAATTTTGGGTATTGTCACTCTGCAACTCATACTATACTTGCCCAGCAAAATTCTGGGTGTCTCCCTGCAATTTCAGGGAAGACTCGGCGTGCTCCACTTCTCCTCCCTCGATGCAGTCCCACATGATTCAATCAGCTGTATTGGGATGCCACCTCTACGTTTTCCCTTATCTTTGCATGGTTGGATTTTATTTTAAGAGTAAGAAGGTGTATTAGCTAATTTATGACTGGGGATAATTTTGACATATCTCTTTGAATGGGTTTTAATTTATCACTTTAGTTATGGTTTTAGTTGAGTATATATCACTTTATATTCTTTAATGCAATAGTTGAGTATTTTAATTCTTTATGCTCTTCTTCCATAATATGGTGAGCATTTGTCTCGATGTGCCTTAAGACTATGTGGATGGTTAATAAGTAATCATTAGTTACTTGCACCATGATAAGTGTAGCTAGGTTGATTATATGGGTTTTTTTAGTGTTCTCGAACTTCTTTTAGTGGAGAGGTGTTATTTTATCTTTTTTAATTATTGTGTGGTCTTGGGACATCCCACCTTCATCACTCCTTAGTTGGTCCTTTTCTTTATAAAATAAATGCATGACCCAAGTTTTTGACGATTGTTTACCTGTACCTTAATGGATAGAGTATATTTAAAGAAGATGTGCCAATATTTAACTGTATCACCTCTTTCACAATGACCCTTGGGTGTCAAAGAGTGACTCGTCAAATATCTAGAACCGTTGCGCACACTGTGTTCTAAATATGTATGTTGGGCTTACATTTGAACATTTGTGCACAACGATAAATTGGTGTAAGGAGTGGTGGTTTAGACACATGACCGCTCGCGTTATTTAGGTTTCCCTTTTGTTTATCAACCCATTTTCTAATGCCTTTAATTTGTCCAGGTGGATGGTTTAATAAATAGATTCCTTGCGCCCCTAATGATCCGGATTAATTTCGGCACAAAATGAGAGCAGAGATATAACACATAAATATTCAGAGATATTGCAAGAGAGACAACAATATAACAGAGATATAGCGGAAATAAAACAAGAGTCCCAGATATACAGTAATACACGATTTCTATTAACAAAATAAATGTACAGAGACTATAAAATACAGAGTGAAAGACTCTCTAGAATGGTGATAGCTTATCTCTAAGAAGAGATGTGACGGCTACTCGCATCTGTGAGCAGATCATTACAATGAGGCTCTAAAGGATTTTTTACAATAAGTAGGAATGCCAAAAGTCCTAGACATCCAAAAACCTAACCCTAGGAGATGAAGCGCCAAAAGTCATGTGGGCCCCACTTCAGTAAGTGAGTACATCAACCTCCCGGGGTCGTAACTTTTGCATATGATCTCCGTTTTAGGCGTGTGATAGCTCGTTGGAAAGGTATTGTTGAGGATATTCATTTTTGGGGCTCAATCATGCCTTCATCTATAATTGAGAACAGCGATCTCAAAAAACCTTCATTTGGACCCTCAAATTGGCCCCGAAAGTTAAAAACTACTAAAAATAGTAAATTGTCAAAATTGCCAAAAAGTCGTTTTGAGCCATTTGGAAAATGTGGGTGGCCACCGATATCCACCTGGATCACATAGTAGCAATGTTGTTGGATTGAATCAAACTTATTTTAACCTTGTGCAGTGATCAATTGTTGTTTGATGATTGATGAGGTGGTTGTACTTGATACCTTAGCATGACGTGGATGCGTTCTTGATTTAGAATTGTTATGTTCTTGCACCTTAACTTAATGTGGACTGACTATGTAATTAGTTCACTACTACGCTCTATCTCTTGTGGATTTTCCTTCCTTGTGGAATAAATATTCTAGTGCTACTGCGTGTAATGTTGAATGTGCCCTTGGATTAATGCTTGTAAAATTTGTTGTGTCCAGAATTACATGTTGAATGATGAGTATCTGTTTAAGATTGAGTAAGCTATCAAGTAGATAGCTTGTTGTGCCATGAATTTGATGGTTTCACTCTTGTTCCACAAGTGACGTTGACTATGCTATATGGTGATGGGATCACATGTGCACCATGGAATAATTGTAGATTCATGTTAATTTCCTTTTTCGGTTAAGCACATGTCTAGAGTAAAATAGATGTTGCCCGTGCACTTGGAAATAAAATAATTTTTTTTACTTGCGCCCTCTATTGTGTCCTTATGTTTAAATTAGAAATTCTTTATCTTACGCCTTGGAATTTAAGTTACATGTGGTTTATTAGAATTCTATGGTACCTTCATCATATTTGGATGAGGTGTCAATAATATCTCTTTTAACTGTGGTTTGTAGTTCCTACGCCAAAAAAAAACTACCTATTTTTTTGTCGTTGTGTTGATGTAAGGATAGGATCGTTACAAACATGATTATTAAATCTTATCCATTTTCCATGAAGCAAGAAATGATAAAAGACAAACTTTGGTTGAGTTCTCATGAATAATCTTATACTCATAACTGCATTTCTAGTTCATATTTTTACTTGTATAATAAAATCATGATTAATATCCTTCCTTACAAGACAAAATTACCATGCTCTTAACATAAAGAAAATAGCATATTAACTTAAAGGATCTTTATTATGTTGAGATACCTTTTATCACTCATTATTGTTGAGGTTTTCATGTATTCATGGCTTATTAAGTTACCTTTTCTTTTAGGTTTGTAGTTTCCTTTTTAGATAGTTTGCAAATTTTAATAAGTTGTTTGATCTCATTTTTTCTTCTATTTTAGATTTGGTTTCTATCACGGCTGTATAGTCTTACGTTTTCACTCTTATATAATATTTTGTTTTTCTTTGTTCTTTCTTTTGATTTGAATTTTGTGATGTATCCAAAGTTTATATGGGGGTAATCTATTTTTAGTAACATCAATTGGTGAACTTGGGAAATGTTTACTCTATCATTACAATAGGATTTCATTTATCTAAAGATAATCATTACCAAGTTTTTATTTTCTCTTACATTAACCAATGAACATGGGGAACATTAAGATATAAATAAAGTATTATAGTTCACTTGTATAAAGGAATGAATCTACTACAGTCTCTTGTTTGAAGCCCCCCCTATCCCTCCACAGTTAAACTAAGTTTTCTACATTGGTAGAAGAAGGGAAAGTTAGTGGGGTCAAATTTTAACTAGTACTATTGTTAGAAAGTAATGGATGTGCTCGTTTAACCATAGACAATATAGCAATATTGTCACCCAACCATAGGTTGAAGCCACCCTCAAGCACCTTAACCTTGTAAGAGAATCATTCCGGAAGCAAACACTAGCTTGGATAGCCAAACAAAGGTGGCACACCTTTCTCCAAGGATAGTGCACCAAGCAAGAGAAATAAGAGATGATAAGAGATTCCAAACCATAGCAAAGAGAGATTCCAAGCCAAAACCGAAATCTGCTAGTTGCAGTAGCTGCAACAACATCTCTCCTCCAAACTTGCACACAAAATGGCCAACTTCAGTGCGCACAAGTATTGCTTCTGCAGTCCTAAGAATGCTACCCAAAATGAAGACTGACCTCTTGTATTTATACTATTTATAGAAGACTGCTTGGGCCAAATTCTCGTTCTGGGTGCTAATTCTTTAGTATATAACATTTCCTTTAGCCTACTTTTTCTTTTAGAGGCTAATAACCTAATACAAGTCATTCTCTTGAGACAACTTGTCTTCTAGGGCTATTAACCAATTAATTAGGGTTTCTTCTTGCTTCCTAGAATATTCTATTCTCGTCAGGTTTGCACGTAGAGGTAAATACCTCCTGCAACTACCATAATATCAATACTCCCTCCTAGCTAGGGAGGTATTGAAGGTAATGGTCTTGAGCACAAACTTACCATTCACCCGGTAGCATCAACATAGTCGTATGGACTATCTCATGATTAGATAATGAGCATCATCATCACTATCAATGTCATCAGTTGCATCATCTCTCGAAACCATACTCCATCTAAGTAATCAGACATGATGTTGGATAATTCACTCACTCCACAGAGTGACACAAGAGCCATTCTTCTAATCTAGACATATGTCCTAGAAGAACAAATGTCCTGGACAATTTTCCTTCTGGGGAAACTCTATCCATTGATCATACATCTAAGTGATAATCATTTCCAACACTATTGATAGTATTCAAGGCAATTAAAACAATGTCATTCAATAGAACACAACTATGTTGATCCATAGTAGTACACAACTATAATCCAATGGTACATTACCACACCAAGTAGGACACAGATACTTTATCAGTGAAATATAGTCACAATAAGTGGGACACATCCACCACAGTAGCATACATCTACTGTCCAGAGACATACAATCTCCATAAAAATCATATCATCTCATGTCATCCTGCACAGAAAACATTGTTATGATATAAACTGAATCATCTGGGCCATTCTTCCACTCACATATGTGAGATCTAGAAGAACATCTTTCCTCAGAAGGTAAAACATCAATGATGAGCTATCTGGACTATTCTTCTCAAGCAAGGAAGAACAATTGTCCCAATTTGTGAGCCTGGACCATTCACCTATCTAGGCCATTCCTCTCGCACTAAACAAAGTGCAACATAGAGAGAATGAGTCTTCCCTAGGGAATTCCTGTCTGTGACTATTGAACCTAGACCATTCACCTATCTGGGCCATTCATCCATCACTAAATAAAGTGCAACTTGGAGAGAATGAATCTACCCTAGGGAATGACTATCCAGACCATTTCCTAAGGAAATGACTGTCATGTACCAACCTCCAAAATAGACCATTCTTTGAAACTACTCACAACTATGAGCTTCGAAAGAATGACTTTCCAGCGAGGTAGACCAGTCTTCTTGACCACTACTGAGAGTGACCGTCAAGAAGAGAGACTATCCTAGACCATTCCCCCACACTAGACATAAGGGAATCACTTTCTATGGTACATCAACAATCGATCGAACCATTTTCATTAAAAAAATGTTCGTTTTATCTGGGCCATTTTACGAACTAGAAAATGCATGTCCATCAGAAATAACAAACCACTTTCCGAACTGGAAAGGAACTGCTAATCTTGGACCATTTTTCGAACTGAAAAATGGTTGTCCATAAAACAATAACACATTAGTGCTCCCTCCCAACCTGGGAGTCATCTCTTCCTTTTTCAATAAGGAAGTCGTCTCCATGAGCTCTGACTTGAGTACGCAAACTCTTTCATCTTGGATAGAGGCTTTACCAAAATGTCTTCTTATCTTCTCATCTGTGGAGATATATATTGGTGAACCACTTTCTCTTTTCTAGACTTCATCATAGAGAATGTAATGCTTGATCTCAATGTACTTCGGTATTTCTGGAATAGTGGTTTTTCTAAAGGATTCATATAGCTCTAATCATTATAGTATATCATTGTTGGATTCATCTTTTCTTCACTGCTAGCTCATAACATTGTGGCAAGATTCAAAATGGAACATATCGATGGGGAACTTCTTCTGTCATCATGAGAGTTTGTCATGGATTAGTAATCCATCATCCTGGACTTTTGAGTAACCAGTCTCATTTTTATCATAGAAGGTTTTCACCATGCTTCTACTGTGCATGATAATATTTGCACCAAGTTATTTCAATCCATACAAATTCTTCTTCCATCTGCATACAAGGATCTCTTTCTGGTATACCTCAAAGCCTTGAGATTTCTCTACATATGCTCGTTGTTCAATTATTCTGGAGAATAGTCTTTTCATTCATCTGATGTCAACTCCAACCCATGGATATTGCAGACCATATAATGTCTCATGTAGAGGTACGTCTAGTTTACTGGAACAAGCAATCATCATAGTCTTCTCCCTCCATCTGGAAGAACCTCTAGTTCTATATCTCGCAATGCTTACATTCATGAGTCTTCCATACATTTTTATTCATCTCAATTTTCATTTCCTCTGCTTGATTGCTTTTAGTGACTTCATATCATGATGGTAGTCTTGTGAATCTCGATACAATGACTAGTTGTTCTGGCTTTTCTTTCTCTCTTGGAACCTTCATGTTCTTCCTCATCTTTCTCTTTATCGCTTGGGTCCATGGACTTTTCTATAGATTCCATGCCCTGAAGATTCCAACTTCTTTATTTCATCATAGGATCATGGATGTGGATGGACAACTAGGGATACTTTAATGATTCGTTTCGATGAAGACTTCTTATAAAGTCACACTGAACACATGCTTCTTTTCATGGTTTCTTCCATGGATAGATACTACATCATCTTCAATGGATCATATAATTTAGGATTAGCTCCCTCCTAATCCTTTATTCATGCATGAATTCATTCTTTTCTTTTGGAAATATATAACTGGCTCCCTCCATCTAACAAAGTCCACGCTTCCATTTGCATTCTTATTGCCTTTTGGAAAGTGTCATAAGTCTTTTTCCAATTTCCTCTTTGATTGTTGACTTCTTTATGTCTTTACTTCTTCTAGGTTTCTTCAAGATTGATTCTGATTTCATCTTATCTTGCAGCTGTTACTTATGTAATAACTTCCACATGAATTGTTACCAGGGGTTGATGATGTACTTCATCCTTTCATGTGTATTGCCTAGCTTGTAGGCATTGTTGTTGATTAAGGTTGATTATCATTGATGTCAACCCTTGAAGAAAGACCCGTAGCACAAAGTTTTGGGTAATGGACCCAATAGTGTTTGATGTAAATATGACTCATTATTGTTTTGTCATGGTTGATAAGAA
>JZKD02S1667517.1:516610-527629 GCA_000966675.3 Picea glauca
TGGCAAAAACTTCCTTAGTATATTTGGGCCATATTATTGGTGTAGGCCATCTGCGAGTGGACCCAACCAAGGTTGTTGTTATCATAAACTGGCCAAGGCCTAATACTGTAACTGAAGTCAGAAGTTTTCTGGGTGCAGTTTAGTATTGGAGGAAATTCATTTATGGGTTTTCTTCCATTGCTGCACCATTACATACTTTGACAAGTATTAAAGATATTTTCTAGTGGGGAGGCAAGCATCAGAAATCCTTTGACACTTTGAAGGAAAATATCAGCACAACACTGGTTCTGACATTGCCAGATTTGCAGCAGCCATTCGAGATCGAAATAGATGCAAGTGGGTTTTCCATGGGAGCAGTTTTGATGCAAGGAAGGAAGCTAGTTTGTTACCATTCAGAGACATTCTCTACTATGGTAAGTAACTATCATACTTATGACAAAGAGTTGTATGCTTTAGTACAAAGTGTGAAGAAGTGGAAACATTATATCATGGGTAAAGAAACAATCATACATACTGATCATCAACCACTTCAATATTTACAATCTCAAACTAAAGTACAACAAAGTAGGCATTTAAGATGGATTGGATTCTTGCAACAGTTTCATCTTGTAATTAAATACAAAAAGGGAATTCATAATAAGGTAGCAGACATGTTATCAAGGCCGCCTACAAATGCTTCAATCATTCTTCAGAACAGTGCATTAGCACATGAAAGTTTTATTGAACAGTATGCAAAAGATAAAGATTTTAAGAAGGTATATGCATCACTAATACATGGTAAATGGGAAGAGAACTATTATTTGCATAATCAACTCTTGTATCATATTGGTAAACTTTGTATTCCAGAGAAAGAAAGAGTGCATGTGATTCGAGAAGAACATAGTTCATTGATTGCAAGACATTTTGGAGTAAGCAAAACATTGTCAGTATTGCAGAATCATTGTTATTGGCCTCAAATGCAAGAAATTGTAGCTAAATACATAAGAGGTTGTGTTATGTGTGCAACAAGTAAGCCTAGCAATAGGAAATTGGGATTGTACACACCTCTTCCAGTTTCTTCTCGTCCTTGGGAAAGCATTTCTATGGACTTTGTAGGAGGACTACCTGTGTCTAGAAAAGGGCATGATTACCTATATGTTGTTGTGGATAGATTTAGAAAAATGTGTATCTTGATGCCATGTAACAAGAAGATCACTGCTGAACAAACAGCTCATCTATTCTTTCAGAATGTTTGGGTACATTTTGGGCTACCCATGTCCATTGTATCTGATCGGGATTCTCGGTTCTTGGGGGAATTTTGGTCAACTTTATGGGAGCTTATGGATACTAAACTTAATAAAAGTACAACTTTTCATCCACAGACTGATGGGAAAACCGAGGTAGTAAACAGGACAATGGTTCAGCTGCTTAGAGGATATTGTAGTAAACATCCTAAACTTTGGGATGAGCAGTTGGAGTATATACAACATGCTTACAATCATGCAGTTCATTCTTCTACGAAAAGATCTCCCTTTGAAACTTGTTTTGGTTATCTGCCAAAAACACCTATGGACTTCTCTTTTGGAAAATATGCAGTGGATGGACATCATGATGCAGATAAATCTCTAAAATTCATTGAGAGAATCCAAGCAGTGCAGCAAGCAGTTCAAGAACAGTTGGAGAAGATCCAGACAAAGTACAAAGCTAGGCATGACAAGCATCGAGTTGATCATCAATTTTAGGTTGGCGACCGAGTCTAGTTACATATCACCAAAGAACGAATGAAAGGTGAAGGTGAAAATCTTAATCCTATCAGGTATGGTCCTTTTGAGATCTTGGAAAAGATTGGTACTAATTCTTTTCGGTTGAATTTACCTCCATACATGCAAATCTATTCATTTGTCAATGTTGAGAATCTTAAATTGCATGAGCCTCCTATGATCATGGATGAGGAAAATAACATGCAGATTCCTTCAGTTGATGATATGGCGCCTGAATATATGAATGAGTTGTAGGATTATGTCATTCTTGACAGAAATGTAAGGACTTCACGAAGGGGGAATGTTGAGTACCTTCGAGTGGGGCTTAAAGGTATGCATCCTAGCAAAGCAAGATGGATGGAAATTGGAAAAATGAGGGAGTTGTACCCTCACTTACTTATAGGGTGATTCAGGCTTTTGGAGGTCCAAAAGCTCTCCAATGGGGAGGAATGATCCAGGGGGTCATTCATCTTCAAAGTTACACTTATCCAATGTCAAAAGAAAAAAATTGTACAATGGTTATTATATAAAAACTAAACCATATACTATGCTATGGTCGACATGAGCTACTTTATGGTGCGAAAAACTAGCCTTAACATATGTTCCATGGGTCGTCACATGTCCTAAGAATGCTAAACGGTGCACGGTCCAATGGTTCATTCGTTAACATTTGAGAATGGGTGCATGGTTAAGTTGGTGGTTATCACATCCATTGTGATGTATTGTGCACAGTCTAGTGTAACATATGGCGGTTAGCTCGTTGGGTGCACAGTTTGTGTATAACATCTGGCGGTTATTGCAACGGTGCGACATTTGTGAAGTTTGGCAGGACAACATAACATTTGGTGGAATTTCCAGTTGGCGGATATCCATTATGTGGCGGGATAGCAATACCAAATATGGTATAGTGGATAGTATATGTGATGTATACAGTCCTGTTGCAAAGTTTTGGTGGATATGGAACAGACTGTCACGTAGGATGGTTGTAACATTTAGCGGGACTTGCACTCAGATGTAACATTTTGGTGAGGTTTTAAAAAAAGTAACATATGGTTATTATAACCATAATATATTCTGTATATGCTAAAACGAGTAGAAAACGAGTCGAACCCGTGATCTATCCTCCCACTGAACGCTTTAACAACACGATTCCAGTCACATTTCTAGGAGGTTCAGCCTTGATTAGAGCACAAAGAATCATTCTGTTGTTGTCAGAATCTCGCAGGGATAGAACAAATGCACCAAAATTGGGTTTGAACGTGAGACCTACAACTTTATAACCAGGGGTTTCAGCCAGTATGCATAGAGGGGAGTTTTTTGTTGTAAAATGTCCAGATGTTGTTATGTTAAGTCGACTGTACTCTGCTATATTTTGGCTTATTTTCCTTTTGAAGGCCAATTTGTAATTTTCAAGAGAGGTCTTGAAGGCTTTTGTCTAGCATTCTGTTCTACAGCTGCTGAAGTTGATTTTCAGAGATTCCAGAACCATTTGTACTATTTTGAAGCTATTAATTGGATCGATACCCATTGGAGAGGGACTTGGAGGCGTAGCCCAGTGAAGGGGGTGAACTCCGTTATCAACTTCTGTTTGTGAATCTCATTTTTCTGCTTCTCTTTCTATGTTTCAGTTTTCTTTACATTTCAGTTTAGAAGCATTCATTTCATTATATTTATGCTATTACATGTGTTAAGCAAAACTAATAAACACAATCTTTAAAACTTTTTAATGCACTAAAGTTAAGATCCGACGAATCACATCCTCTAAGGAGACCATCAACACTGATAGGGGCACAACCACCGGTAGAGCCACAACCTCACGAGAAGGTTAATAGATGATCATTAGTGAAAGGAGGATTCATAGTGACCCTTTGTGGATTCCCTAGGTATGACACAATCAGGATCAAAGGGACTATTTAGGGACAATGTGCCATTTCCTTTATAGATGGTGGGGCAACCCACAATTTCATTGACGTTACACTGGTGTCTAGGAGAGAACTATAAACCAAGGATTTTGGGGGTTTTGATTTTGTAGTAGTTGATGGTCACACGGTAGAGTGTTTGGATCAAGTTCCAGACTTAGACGTACATCTGGGAAACTACATAATGAAGGATACATTTGATGTGGTTGACCTTTCTGACATATATGTGGTATTGGGAGTCTAATGGTTCATCACTTTGGGAAATATTTCTACTAATTACCAAGCACTTGAGATGGGATTCAATTACACTGAGGGGAAGAAGATTTTATTGAGGGTTATGTCAAGAGGGGTACCTAGAAGAGTGTCATCAAAGAGGATGGAGAGGATATCCAGACATGGGGGAGTATCATATGTAATAGAGTGTGTGATCACCATGTGGAGGGATTCGGATAGTCTTCAAAATTCTCACGAAGAGATTGAGGATTTGTTGAGTCAACATGAGCAGGTTTTTCATTTGATGCCACTAGGAATACCCCCAGACAGAGGATTTGAGAACACTATCGAGATGGATATCTCAGCAGATTGGAATTCAAACTTGTTACTATATTATTCCAAGAATAAGTTCACATGTGAGTTATTTGACGGACATGTATAAGATGACAGGTACAAATTCATAGATGAGGTCATATTATATAAAGATCAAGTCTACCTTGTTCCCACATCTAGTCTCAAAAACAATCTCTTTGTGGAAGTACAAAAGTCAGCTTTAGTAGGCCATCGGGGTTTCTTCAAGACATAAAGGAAGGTCAGGGAGAGATTCTCTTGGAAGGGTCTCAAGAAGGATGTGATTAGACATATCAACGAGTGTGTCACTTTCCAGTAGAACAAGTCAGCGTAGACAATCCTAGCAGAGTTTCTTAAACCACTCCCTATTCCAGAGAAAAAATAGGAAAGTATATCCATGTAACTCATTATAGGCCTACCTAAGGCTGAGGGTAAGGACCGCATATTTTTAGTGGTTGACAGATTGACCAAATTTGCACACTTTTTTCAGAGAGATATTCATACTTCATGGGTTTCCATAGAGTATAGCAGTAACAGATTTAGTCAGTTCATCTACACATTTTGGCAGGAGTTATTCATATTGGTTGGTACAAAGTTGACACCCATCACCATTTACCACCCCAAAACTAATGGGAAAACTGAGATAGTCAACAAGTGGATAGAGGGATACTTTAGGAAATATGTAATAAGACAAAAAAAAGTGTGGGTAAGGTCGAGAGCACTGTTACAACACTACCTTCCACATGTCCATGGGTATGACCCAATTTAGAGGATTATATGGATATGATGCTCCCACTTTCATTGATTTGTTTTTTGGGGACAACATGGATCGTAAGACCAAAGAATTGATAGCAGAGAGTCAGGAGATTCTCAAGGTATTAAAGGAGAATCTACTAGTGGTGCAGAATCGAAAGAAGGTGAATGCAGATAGACATAGGATAGAGCATAGATTTGAGGTTGGGGATCTAGTATTCCAGAGGCTACAACCATATAGGTAGTCATATTTGAAGAAGAGTGGGGAAGATAAGCTTAAAACCATATTCTATGGACCATAGAAGGTCATACACAAGGTAAGTGAAGTGGCCTATGAGTTAGAATTATGATAGGGGAGTCAGATTCACAACGTGTTCCACGTTTCTTGCCTCAAGAAAGCGGTGGGACAGTTCATTAGCACTTCAGAGGAGCTAACCCCTTTGGATGAGGAGGGACAATTAGATTTGGTTTTGTAGGACATATTAGAGTTCAGAGAGAGGAAATTGAGTTAGGTCAACAGAGAGTGTTTGGTCATATGTAGAGGACTTCCAATAGAGGATGTTACTTGGGAGAGTGATAAGATTTTGCAACACCCTATATTAGTGTTGCTTGAGGACAAGAAATATTGGGAAGGGAGGACTATGATGTCCCTTTTCGAGTAAGGAATCCAGAGAGGAGAGCTTAGTAGTCTAAACATCCCCTTTAGACTATATCCAGGAAAAAAGAAGGGAAAATGTTCATTTGATGTCATTTCACTAGGGAAATGTTATAATTTGAATATGACATTAAGTGACTAAGTGGAAAAAAGGTAATTAAGCGCTTAAGTGAATATTAAATAAAAAAACTTAGAAAAATCACATAAGTGAAAGTCAATGAAGAATTAGGGTTTGAGTGGATATAGGAGAGTAAAAGTGACCTAATGGCTGATTATTGATGATTTTAGAATTGAAACCATACCTCTGAGGAGAAACCCAGATTCAAGAAAATTTGAGGATACTTGTGGATCCCAAGAGGAAGACATCAAGGGATTGGATTCAATGCTAAGAGACACACCCTAGCCAGTTGGGTAGACCACATATTGTTTTCATTTCTTTAATTACATATCTACAGTCATATTGAGCATCGAGATCATAGATCGATCTCTACATTCATATTCCAATGTGAGTTCTAGAGTAGACAACAAACGTATGGTGGTTTGATCTTCCTAAGGAGGCATAGTGAATCTAAACCCTCATAACCCATTTTAGATCAAGGGAAGGTGCTTCATTTGAGCCATCCAACATATTTTTCTGAGCCTTCTAGACATCAAGGCATCACATTCAGTCAGAGGACCTGCAACATGTTTGACAGGCATAGGAGAGATCACAAATTCTCATATCTACTCATCCAGAGAGCTAGCGAGCCAAATTCCTTCCGCCCCATTGGAGAGGGAGGAAGGGCGCTCCATTAGAGATAGGTTCCATTATATTTTGATTGTGGAATCTACTTGGGGAACTTCTTCATATTTAGCGAGCATGAGGGCATTCCAAACAGTTGGAAAAATTGCTTTTGTTAGTGACAGAGAGATCCAGGAGCCTAGCAGCAGCAAATCCATCTGGGGTGATTATTATAGGGAAGAAGGCAACTTCATTGGGATAGATATCATCATATTCATAGGAGTCCTTCTTGTTCATGCATCAGATTCATCTTCTGGTAGTAGATCGAGCGTTGCATGCAGTAGTAAATGGACACATGTCACATATCAAGCTTGGATGTCGATGATCTAGCGACACATATTAGTTCTAGGTATTGTTCCATGATTTTACTAGTATTCTAGTATATATCTAGTCATTTGAAGGTCTAATTGAATATTGGTTTGGTTATTTTTGCATGCATGTAGTCTGTGTGTGAATTTGTGTACAAGCATGTCATTATTGTAATTGCTTCACTATTAAATATATCTTAAACAAGTTGTTCCACCTGAAACCACAAGCAAAACCACCACGCATTTTAAATTCAAGTTATCAAACCCAGTCATAAACCTAAATAACCCACTCAACCATCCAAATAGTATCATATTTGCAATAGACAGGGTCAGTAGAGAGTTAATATCCAGATCTACGGATTTGGGATATTATAGATTAATCAAGGAAAAGGAGAGTGGAATCAATCCTATCCTTTAGAATCCCAATATGTTTAGGAGGATGCTACAACTCCCAGAACCAAAAAAATTCCTCGATCTTTCTAAGGTAGATGGCTTCCTATATGTTTAGGATGGTGGTGTGCATATACTTATGGATTTTTTGTTCCAGCCTCCTTTCAGGTCCTCGATCCCCAATGACATCAACACATGCATGTTGGCTCAACCATATAATGAGTTTGTATGGATTGTTTCACAATTGGTTGATCAAGAATCAACAACTTACATTATGAGTTATGTTTTATATTTCCTCCATTAATTAATATGATTAGTGGTCATTTTCAATTGGGCCCAGATTATTTAAAATGATATTTCCCACCAATTTTAAAACTACATTCAAACTAAGAGGTCCTATATGACCTCTTAATTGGTTCTTTCTTTGGTTTCTTGTAATATGTTCGAGGGAATGTCCCCAAAGGGAAATTTTTTTTTGATAATGATTCTACTCAATTTGTTTACCCCACATTTTGGAAACATAAGGCACCATTTCATTTTTACCAAATCCAAGATTCCTTTGTCAAGGAATGTAGAAGTATACTCATTGGAACTAAATTATATAGGGTGAAAAAGGAGGCCATCTATTTTATCATGGGGATGGGAGTATGTGTCTTGGATGAACAATTTGCGTACATAAGACTCTTTGGTTTTGAAGGGAAGCCCCATTCTTTTCCTTGGGTTTGTTTGTGATAGATTCTTTGTTTTTGAGTTATGTAGATAGTATAAGACATGGTATTTTTTCTTTGATAAGAAGAGGAAGAATAAATTTATTCCCATGCCTTTCAAGATTTCCAATATTATACTCAAGAGTTTAAAAATCTCGATTAAGATGGCAAGGTTATTTGAGTCTTTTAATATGAAATAAGTTGAATCCTGTAGTGTTTTTTTTCCTAATGGAATTTTCACCACTCATATGGTCTCAATTGGTTATGTCTCATTTTTTAATAGGTTGGAAGAAATTATAGAAAGCGTTAATGAAAATGAGGATGCTCATGTCAAATCCAAGATGATGTCCACCCCAAGAAAAACCACTCCCCAAGAAAGGAAGAAAACTACCTGCAATGATTCAGATACAAGGGGAATTTCAAATGTCAGTGCAATTGAGGTCTCTCTCCCAAATTAAAATAGACATACATGGAATAGACAAAGGGGTATATCTATAACCATTTTCAAAGGTGACACAATTCATCACTCGCATAATAGTTCCTCTTTAGGACATAAGAATCAGGAAATTAATGCTGTCAGAAGAGAAAATAATCAGGGATGTGTGGGTGATGGAGATGATGGGGATCCCCCTTAATTTCATTTGGAGATAATGCATTTTGTTAATATTGGTCCCAATATAAATAGGAATATGTATGGGGGGAATTCTTAAGACCTCGGGGGTTCAAAAATTAATGTGGAAGACATGGAAGTATATGAAGTCAATGATGTGCCTACGTGAGCTACATTACAAATAGTAGAAAGTAAATTTACAGCAGAGAAGTTGGCCCGGGAGGGGCCAACAATTTTGGAGGAAGAGTATGTGACTCTTGATCATGTAAAATATGATAAAGAGTCAAAGAAATTACACATTCAAAGGGCAACCTAAAGGATGAAAGAGTGAGAGGAAAGTGGAGCTTTGAAATTAAAGTTAACGGTCCCATGGCCTAAGGGGTTTTTAAGTTTCATTAGGTCACGAGTGAGGTGTTGGAAATTGTGTTTTCATTGATGTGAAAGGTATTCATGGAGGTTATTGATAATGATTTCCTATGAATATGAAGGAAGATAGACAGTGATGATATGTCCAAGGATAGAAACATGTAAACAAAATCAAATCAAATAAAGAAAGTCATGAAGTTCCATATGCATGTATATTTCTTTGTGTGTTGATTAAATATAGATGAGATCTCTTCTAGGGTTCTCAATGAGCAGGTTAAATAGGATCAAAGGAGTCTTTGTTTTGCACTGATTAAATTTTGGAAAAGGTTCTATGAGAAGAGAAAGAATAATCCTTTAATCATTGATCATTCAACAAGATCAATGATCCATACGTGAAGATAATGAAGCAAAGACAAAACACAATATCCAAAATTCTTAAGGAAAATAGACTTTGATGAGTTTATAATGAAAGAGTGAAGGATCTTAGTTTGGATGCAAATTGAAGATCCATGGAACCATGCGAAAGGATTTAAATTTTAGTGCCATAATCTTCATTTGTATGTTAATAATGGACTCCCAAAATTAAATATTAGATCTAGGTCTAACCGGATCCACAACCAAAAGTTGTCCTAAATTCAGAATCCAAAACAATGTTGAAATACTTTTAGAGTCATAACTATTGGAGGAGGAATGTTGACAAATTAATATGTGATTCGAAGTAAGAGTATCGAAGAATATTCTATTCCTAGCCTTGATTTGTGTGTTGAAATATTAGGAGAAAAATTTTTCATCCAATACACATGCAAGGAGTCCATGTGGAGTACATGTCAGTGCGATGTCATGACTGCATCAGATACATGTGTCAAACTTCATATAGTTCCACGTAAGCAGGCAAGAGTAACCCAGTGACTGGACCACATGTCATAAGTATATTTGTACATCTACACATGTGACAGGAAGTCTGACCATGAAGGAAACTCTGAATTAATATGAACCATTGATCTATTGGAGCCATAATGAAGATATATGGACCATCCATGGGAGTGATATGGTCAGAGTAAAATAATTCAAGATTTGTTTTATAGTCTGAAGCAAGGGTATCAAAAAATATTCCTTTTTCTCATACCCTCAGAGCTTATCATCCGATGTTTAGAAGGTTGGGGAATTTTCACTACTCTGAAAGGAGGGTATCGAAGAATATTCTATCACTCCTTGATTTACAATATATCTATTCGTTCAATTCGATCAATGAATATGATAAATCCATAGTAATCTAGATTGAGGATACAATGTGTGGTGAGATCCTATTGGTTGTTGGAATGAATCCATCATATTTCTTAAGTGTTAGGACGCATTGGAACTCTGACGAACGAGATCCGAGGAGAAATATGGACCATTGGTTGATATGTGAACAATATAATATGATAAAAATATATCTATGTGCCCCCCACCTAATTAGATTATGAAAGGACAAAGGGACAAAGGATAACCATCGAGCATGTTGAAGGGATGAAATAATGGGAGCCATTGATTTCAGACTGTGAGGGTTGTTGGATCCCTCGTGGTACTTTTCATCGGAGTAGAGTTTAAAATTAGACAAGGAGGACTCCGAGAATCTATGACAACCATTGATGAACGATCTAACGGTTTAGGAAGTGTTGAGTACTCGATATCCCGATGGTGCCGATAGACGGATCCTAGATCAACGAATGAGATCAAATTTGATCTAGACCTAATGGTGGCTGAGTTATGAAGTCCAAAAGGTATGATAGAATGGTAATTTAGATCTTATGAATGTTATACCTGACAGTTACTATCTCATCAAGAGACCATCGAACAAACGGCATGTGTCGAGATGGTGTTTAGGGTTTCGACACCCCGTTGGTCCCGATATGAAAGAATCAATTGACAGTTGTGATCAAATGAAGGATAGATCAGATGATTGTTGTAAATTGAAGTGTTGTAAAGTGTATTGGTACCACGATGAATGTGATTGGAAATCAATGGAAAATATTGAATACAAGATGAGATCTGATGGTTGTTGAGCGTCAAAATTGTTTTATGTTGTCTATGAGTAGATCACATGAAATTAAAAGTGTTTGGGCTCGATGTTGAAGAAGAGACAAGGAGACTCAGATCCAACATGATGAGAACGACTTCATATGTGGAAAAATGGTTGAGTACATGAGCTATATATAAACAATGATCTGTTGATTGAGCTAGAGTT
>JZKD02S1667517.1:577456-594001 GCA_000966675.3 Picea glauca
TTATCATAAAATATAATCAACATAGACACAATAGTTACTTTGTAAATAATTAAAAATGTTTATATAATATCAAACACAATATTATATCATTAAATAGATTTAAAGGGACTCACTCTAGAATTGTATCAACCTCCTAGTAGTATAATGACTCAATACAATATTATATCGTTAAATAAATTTATTATAAGTCACTTTAAAATAGTTCTAGCATAATAGTATTATAAGTTATAACTTTGGCATACTTATCCTCATTTTGATGAACTTCATAGATTAGAAATTTCTTTCAAGAAAAGTGAAAATGGTTATTCAAATAACATATTAATATTATGTCCTTAAATAATTTTATAAATTAGAAATTTCTTACACATTCTATTATTTATGAGACAAAACTTGGATGAATTTAATATTTATTAAGAAAATATAAAAAATAATAATAAAAATAATGTAAGTAGTTCAAGTTTTAGTGAAATATTTTCTTTGATTTTATGTAATGTATGTATTTATAAAATATAGATAATAATAATAAAAGTAATATAAGGAATTCAAGTTTTAGTGAAATATTTTCTTTGATTTTATGTGATGTATGTATTCATAGTAGTGAATTAAGAATTTTTTAGTTTCCATTTTTAAAAGATTTCAAAAAATTATAAATATTAAATACTTGCTCACTAAAAATATAATGAACCGTTTTTTCCTTTTCCCTCTTGTATATGCAAAAACTCAAATTATAAGTCTTTATTGCTGTTCTAATTCATTGATTTATAATATAGCTCACTTCTCATTCCATAAAATTTGAATAGTGAGGTTCATTAATACATTTATAATAATTTTTCAAAATTTGGTCTATTAAAATTATATTGGAGTAACTAACTAGTGTTATTTTCAAAATAATTTGTTTAAACAATTTATGAGTAAATAATAAAAACTAGATATAACTAAAGTGGGTTTTCCCTCTTACTTATTATATCTCAAAATCATTGAATTTTACTACTATATTGTTATTCTAATTGATAATAGTTTTTGTTTGTTAATTGGGACACCTAGACTTATTTTTATAAAATGTTTTTTTTTTTTTTTTTTAATTCTAGAATGATACCAAACTTTTATTATAAAATATAATCAACATAGACAAAATAGTTACTTTGTAAATAATTAAAATTGTTTATATAATATCAAACACAATATTATGTTATTAAATAGATTTAAAGGGACTCACTCTAGAATTGTGTCAACCTCCTACTAGTAAAATGACTCAATACAAACACAAACACACAAATTACTATGCCAAGTTATAACTAAAATGGTTAGTAATAATAATAGTAAACACAATATTAATGTCTTTATATGCAATAAATTTCTAGCCAAATCTATTATTCATGAACTCAATGAACTAATATGAAAATATGAAAATATAAATAATAATAATAATAATAAGAGAAATAATGTAAAGAGTCCAAGTTTTGGTTAATTGAGCAATATTTTACGCTCTTGTTTTGAAAGAACTCAATCTCATGAAAGATCTAAATTCTAAATCCACTATATTTTCAAAATTAATCAAATATGTGTTCTATAATGTTTCTACAAATTTGTAGTGGATTCTCATAGATCACTAGTTCTATATATGTGAAATATGGTGGGATAACATCACTGCCACTTGGACATGCCATGAATAATTGGATAGTCACTTTGTAGGAGATATAACTTTTACATATAGACTTTGTTTTTCAAAATAAAACTATCATTGAAAATATATTTATGTGTAAATAGTAGAAATACAAATTTAGTGCTTTAGTGCCAAAATTTTACTTCTTTAACCTTGATATCAATGATTTACCATATTGTTCATTAGTGCAATTTTAAGGACTAGACCCAAACTGATAAGGGTATTTTCTTCCCCTAATG
This sequence comes from Picea glauca, assembly GCA_000966675.3. NCBI lineage: Eukaryota > Viridiplantae > Streptophyta > Pinopsida > Pinales > Pinaceae > Picea > Picea glauca. Next base: position 579,359 of record JZKD02S1667517.1, read on the forward strand.
TTGAATTTCCCATTTTATTTAATATTTTCCATTCTATTCAATTTTATTCAAGCTTTCTCCTCCATGCAACTTGCTCATGCTCACAACACTAGCTTTATAACTTTGCCTTATGAAAACTAAGAATGATAACTTTTCTCATGCTAACAACAACACTGGCTCATGCTCATAGCTTGCTTTATAACTTTTCCTTATAAAAACTAAGAATGATAACAACACTAGCTCATGCTCACAACTTGCTTTATAACTTTGTCTTATGAAAACTAAGAATGATAATATCATGAAGCAAAATCATCACCATAAAAATTATGATTAGAGTTACACAATCATCACCATGAAAATTATGATTAGACCCTACACAATCCAAATATTACGAGAAACACTCAAAGATGTTGATTAATGTATATGGGTTGCAAATCATTTATCAATTGAATGTCTTTAGATAGACCCTACACAATCCGAATATTATGAGAAACACCTAAAAATGTTAATTAATGTATATGGGTTGCAAATCCTTTATCAATTAAATGTCTTTAGATAATTTGTATGGAAGGAAAAAAAATTATTAATAAATAAAAATTATTATAATTTAGTAATCAATTGAAGATAAAGATAGTTATTACGATTTTCATATTATGAGTAGAAATAATTTGTTCATACTCTATTAAAACAAGTTACACTTTCATTCTTATTAAATGGACTTTATTAAAACAAATTACACTTTCTATACCAATGTCTCCGGAAATTAAAATAGAAGTGTTGTCCCAAGCCTCTTTCATTGATGATGGTGTAGCCAAACCATCAAGCTTACATTAAATTCGAATTGAATGCTTTAAGAAACTTAAAATTACATCGTTTAAAAACTCTTGAGCTTATTATTTGCATAACAAGGAAAACACTTTAAGTGCTATATCCTTTCCTTCTTGAAATTTACGATTAAATTGCACACCGATCCAAATTGTTGGAGGATTAATCATTCCATCGCCCAAAAGATGGCTTATCTCTGGGGATCAAGTTGTGAAGAGGTGACATCCTTATCCATTCAATATTTGAATAGTTATCACAGCTTGATTTTGATCTTTATATGAAGAGTTATCACCGCCACACGGCTTGATCTCTATCTGCTCCGAGTGGCAAAGGGGCACGGCCGTCAAAATAATAAAGTTGATCAAATGTAGAAGGGTCGTGTTTTTGTTTCATTATGTAATCAAATTGAAATTGGGAAGGTCAATCTCATGTATATATATGTAATTGAAAAACTAATTTATAATTAAAAAAATTAGAGTGTTAATAGAGGATTTTATGCTCTGCTCATGTTTGAATTTGAGTTTGTAAACTCATGTTAAATGTTACTATTTATTGATGTTCATACAAAGTACTTTGTTTGAACTAATTTTGCTGAAGCTGTCATTGAATTTATTTCAGAATTTTTTGTTGTAAAAAAGTATTTGATTTTGCTATGGGATGTTTTAGTGTAGCATGCTATTGAGATTCAATACAAACGTATTCGGTTGACTTAATGTTGCAGGGAATGATTTGGTAAAGATATTTAGGTGTTATAATTTGAGTTTTAGTTTGTTGTTGTAACTCCCTTGTTTTGCAACAACTTTATTTGTTGTAGCTCCTTGTTTTGTTGCAACTTGTTAACTTGCAACATCTACTCTGTTTTGCTGCAACACTTTGTGTTGCTGCAACTCCTTAGAACCTTTATTTTCGTATCAGAGTGTAGTATCTGATTTAACATGGTTGTGAGTATTAGTTCATCTAAGCCTCAGGTTCCTATGAAAGCTTATGATTCCTGGTATATTAGAATGAGAACAATTTTGCATTCTCAAGATCTATGGAGTTTTGTTATTGATGGTTATGCAGATCCAACTAAACAGGTAGAAGAATTGGCTCTTACTAATGTTGACTGTGATTTATTGAAGGAAAACAAAAATAAGGACAACAAAGCCCTTGGCCTTATCCAGAAAGGATTAAATAAATCAATTTTTACCATAGTGTCGAGCGCAGAATCTTCAAAGAAGGCTTGGGACATTCTTGAATCTTGCTATCAAGGTGCATCCAAGGTGAAGATTGTCAAGTTGCATAACTTGACAATATGAAGATGAAGGACAATGAAATTGTTGGTAATTGCATGACTCACGTCATGATTGTTGTAAATCAGAGAAAGCAGTATGGTGATGACATCGAGGACAAGAGAGTGATTAAGAAAGTTTTTAAAAGTTTGCCAAAGAAGTTTGAAGTTGTTCTTGTACCCATAGAGGAATATTGATGAGCTGACTAGTTCTCTTGTTTGACATGAATCTAGGATATCTAGATATGATGAAGCACCATTGGAGAACACCTTCAAATCATAGTTGTAAGTTACTAGAGGTAGAGGGAGAGGAAAGTCTAGTAACCAAGGAAGAGGGGGTTGATTTTCTCGTCAAAGGGATAGCATAAATGAATCAGAACCAGAGGAGAAATCTTAGCGGAATCCTCTTAATTTGATGACCAGTAGAAATAGAACCTGGAAGTAAGGGAATCAGAGGTATGATAAATATAAAGTTCAATGTTATTACTGCAAGAAATTTAGTCATAACAAGTGTTGAAATAAGAAGGAAGATGTTGGATGTAGAAATCACATGATTGGAAATAAAGATTTGTTTTCCAATTTAGACACAAAGTTCGGCAATGATAGTAAGGTAAGAGTTAATGGTAAAGGTGTGATTGTTTTTTATACTATGTAAAGAAGGAAAATATATGATGTTTATTATGTACCTGGTTTGAAATGCAATCTGATGAGTGTTGAACAATTGATGGAGAAAAAGTACATAGTGTTATTCAAGAACAAGGTATGTGGAATTTATGATAAGTATCCAAGTAAACAATTGATTTCTAGGGTAGAGATGACAAAGAATATAATGTTTCCATTTATTATTAGAAATAAATCGACTCACTCTTTGAATGCTTATAAAGTTAAGAGTTTAGATGACTTATCGTTATGGAATTTGAGATATGTCCATTTACATCTTGGAGGTCTATATTTGTTGCAGAAGAACGAGATGGTAAAGGGGTTTCCCAGTATTCAAGAACCACCAAGCTCATGTGAGAGTTGCATACTTGGAAAGCATCACATGGAGAAGTTTGTTTTTGGAGTTTCGTATAGGGAAAAATCTCCATTGGAAATTGTATGCACAGATTTGTGTGGACCCATGCAAACACCTTTAGATGGTAATGTTTATTTTTTGACATTTATGGATGATTTCAGTACAAACGATTGTGTGTATTTGTTGAAGAAAAAATATGAAAATGAGAGTGGTAAGTGTATTAAAGTCTTGAGATCAGAAAAGGGAGGTGAGTATATGTTAAATAACTTCATTGAGATTTGTGTTTTTCATGGAATTAAGAGACAATTTATTACTCGTTATAGTCCACAACAAAATGGAGTGGCTGAAAGGAAGAATCGAACCATCATGAACATGGCTCTGTACGCTGAAAGAGAATAACCTTCCAAATGAATATTGGGGAGATGTTATTTGTTCAATTTATATTATGAACAGATTTTGACTAAGAGTGTGAAGAATCGTTCTCCCCAGGAAGCATGAAGTGGTAAGAGTTGTAGTGTTTTTCATTTAAGAATTTTTGGGTCTGTAGCTTACACACATTTACCTGAAAAGATGAGAAGAAATTTCGATGACAGAAGTGAGAAGTGTATCCTTGTTGGATACAGTGAAGAGTCTAAGGAATATAGACTCTATAATCCCATCACCAAGAAGTATTTAATCATCAGAGATATTGAGTTTAAAGGAGAAGAGGCTTGGGATGGAAGCATTGACAAAGTTGTTTCAGGGGGAGTTGAAGTATCCCATGGACATGATGATGGAGATGAGCATGTCATAAATGGTGGAAAGTTGATTCCACATGAAAATACACCTTCAAAAAGAACTCTTGTAAGGCCAACACCAGATATCATCGCATCACAATTTAGAACACCCCGAACATATGAGTGTGGTGAGCCATCAAGTACCAATGGACAAAAAATATGATCAAAGGTAAGTAATGAATAAAATCCTACTTTAGCTTCATTAAAGAACATATTTAAAGGTCAAAAGACTAAAAGTTTAAGAGAATTATATTACCAGAATGGTGAAATAGAATAGGTTTCAAATTTTGCATTGATTGCATATGATCCTATAAATTTTGATGAAGTTGCTAAAGATGTAGTTTAGCTAGAAGCCATGGATGAAGAGAGTGATTCCATTGAAATAAATAACACTTGGGATCTTGTTGATTTTCTTGAAGGTGAAAATAGTATTGGTGTTAAATGGATTTATAAAACTAATATGAATGCAGAAGGAGATGTTGAAAAACACAAGGAAAGACTTGTAGCTGAGGGGTTCAGTCAACAACCCAGTATTGATTATAATGAAACCTTTGCACATGTAGCCATACTTGAAACAATGAGGATGGTTTTAGCTATTGGAGCTCAGAATAAATGGAGCATGTCCCAGATAGATGTTAAGTCAACCTTTTTAAATGGATTTCTAGAAGAAGAGGTTTATGTGAAATAACCTCTAGGATATGAGATTGATGGACACAAAGTTAAGGTCTACAGTTAAAGAAAGCGTTGTATGGATTGAAACAAGCACCAAGAGTATGGTAAAACAATATTGATGAATATTTGAATGGTGAAGGATTCAACATGAGTACGAGTGAGCCAACTATGTATACAAAGGTAAATTAGGAAGGTAAAATCTTACTTGTTTATTTGTATATTGATGATTTGATTTTCATTGAAGATATTTCAATAGATGATTTTAAGACATCCATGAAAATTGAGTTTGAAATGATCGATTTAGGGATGATGAAATATTTTCTTGGCATCAAAATAAATCAATCTAAAGATGATATTTTTATTTTTCAAACTAAGAATGAAAAGTACATATTGAAAAGGTTTAGGATGGTGAACTGTAAACCAGTTTTAACACCAATTGCAACTGGCACAAAAATCGGTAAGAAAGATGAGGGATCATGTGTTGATTCGAATCTGTATAAAAGACTGGTTGGAAGTCATATGTATTTGATAGCAACAATTCTTGATATAATGTTTTTTGTAATTTTCATTTCCATACTTATGGAGACTCTGAAGAGTACTCATTGTCAACAAGGAAAAAGGATCCTAAGATCTTTTTCGGGAACAACAAATTATGGAATCTGATACACATCAAATTCAAATTTTGATCTAATTGGATATACTGATAGTGATTTTGCAAGTTTTATTAATGATAGAAAGAGAACATCGAGATATATGTTCAATTTTGGATCAGTGATGCAGGAACATCACTCCAACCCGACTATGCGCCAGCTAGCCAACACATCAAGCGTGCATTCAATGGAAGGAGAGAGGCGCAACCCTCTCATTTTTCAAATTTTGAAAAATTGTATTAAATGTTGTAAGGTTGGTAGAGCCAAAAACCATGCATGTGCGTAGGCTTTAGATAAATTTTTCCTTAAATGTAATTGAATGTAAATTAATGAGAGTTGGTGAGATGGAGGGAAGAGCTCGAGGAGCCCCTGTTTGTAAAAATATCTTCTTTGAATCTACATTTAGTTCAGGCAGAGAAGAATAGAAAGAATAGGGAGAAGAGAGGAAGCTGTGACTTTGTTGCAGTCCGAGCTCACATTGTAAAGAGGCATTTCATATTAATACAATCATAGTAGTTTTTCTTACATGTTGTTGTTTATGTGTTTGTGAGTTCATGAATGAATGTCTTTATGTGTTGATGATATGTTGTAGATGTATGTTAGATGTGCATTTGCAGGGATAGATAGATTTTCCTATTTGATAGTTCTTTGATTTTAGGTTTGGATTCTTTGTGGTTTCATGCAAGAGTGCATGACAGAGTACTGCGGTCTCTGAAAACCAGTGCAGGAGTGCACTTCTGAATTCTATGAAATTTTAGACAAAGACGTGCCAGGAGGGCGTACTAGCTAAAGTCATTTCAAGGAGGAAGCCTCAAGGTTGTTGAGCACCTTGAAGGAGAAACTATGCAAAAGAGAGCATAGAGAGGAGAAGGAAAATTGTTGAGAATTTTTTAAAGGCTCTACCAGGAGGTCATTGAGCAAATGCACATGATGCATTAAGGAGAACTCTACTTTGAGTTCGGTAAGAATATAGAGTCAGTGCGGATTCTGGAAAACTCTGCCAGGTGGGCATTGAATTGGTGCAAGTGTGCACAGGAGGAACTCTTGTTTGAGTTTAGAGAGAAGAGAAGTGTCACAGGAGGAGACATTCACAGGGTTACTAAGCACCCTGCAGGCTCAGTAAAGCGTGCTTGAGAAGGAAGTTTCCAAAGGGCACTTACATCCCTTCAAGGAGAGAAAGGGATAGAGACACTTTGAGGTCAGAGCCACAAATAAGCTCAGAAGAGATGGAACCATTTCATGCAAAGGTTCTACAAGAGGTTGCAGAGTTCGAAGGAACCTTTGAGGTTCAGATAAATAAATCTCAGGAGGAGGAATGCCTCTTAGAATACAGGCGGGAGCCAAGGTTACAGGCTTCACAATAGAGATAAAGGCCAAGGCCTTTTGGAGCAAGAAATATTCTAAGGGAAAGGAAGAAGGGCATGCTCATGGTAGAGCATAGCTACCGTTAGATCAACTGGAGAGGCAAGATCTGGGTCATTGAAGTCTATGTCTAGAAACATGTAGAAAAGTGCACAAGGAAGATAAACAGATATGGGCTGTCAGATCTAGTGTAAAGGATCGATAACCATCGGATCAAGAGGGAGGCGCATGGAGTTTAATCTCTGGCAAGCCAAAAATAAGAGTAGAATGGACGTTCATAATTCTCTTTGGAGAACTCGCGAAATCATGAGGATCGTAGGATCAAAGGAATCTGCAACATGGTTAGAGGCGGATGAACCCATCACCTTAGGATTCAGAATCAACCTGAGTTGTTGATCGTGCTTTGTTAAGCCATTGGATCATTTTCGTGAATTCGGGAATTGTGAGGTTGGAGTGTAGACCAAATCCTTGGTTGCTCCAAGTCTTGAATCATGAAAGGGGTAATAAGGGAAGAAACGAATGGTGGAGATGCTTTGTGGAGAAGTGTGAAATGTCGTGAGCCATTAGATCTCCCAGATCAGAGAGAAGGTTAAAGGGAGTGTCTTTTGGTACTCAAAGCTTAGGAGGAGGAGCGACCATTGAATGAGAAGCAACAAGAGCCGTTGATTCCCCTTTGGAGTGGAGTTTCGGCATTTCAGCATTTTGGGGTTCAGCATTTCGGCAATTCCGATGGCAAGGAGCCGATGGCAATTCTGAAAACCCCGAAGTCATGAAATGTGACATGTATTTGGTGTAAGGTTGTGGTCATGGAGGAAGCAGTCACATGGACCGAGATCTGGTTAGGGGCTAATCATCATTGAGCCCATTTCGGGATTTCAGCATTTCGGGGTTCGGGAAGTAGAGGAGGCTGTGATTTTGAAATCTAGTGTTTCAAACACTTGGTTCGTGAAATCGTGAAAGATACAGAGCTATTGGATCGTGGAAGATATCAACCATAGATCACATGGAAGGTGAGGCTTTGGGAATTCGGGAATCAGAGTTTCAAAAGGTATGGAAACTATCTACTATGGATTTTTGTGAGTCGTGAAATCCTCAAGAGTGAAAGGAAAAATTCCCGAAAGGTTTAGGGACAATAGATGTTGGGCCCTAATCGGGTTTTGGGGTTTCGGGACTCAAGGGGTAGAGTTGCATGGTCAACACAACTCCCGAAATCACGAAGAGAGAAACGTCGAAAGGTGGGTCCCAAGTATCAGTCAGAGGGTACATGCGGCATAAGTCAAAGGAGTGGTCAAGGTTCGTAGAAATTCCTAAAAGGTTGAGGGTCAGCGAAAATCCCGAAAGACCATCGATCTTGCCAAAGGAGAAATTTCAGAACTTGGGGAATTATAAGGGAAGAGGAATGATTGTTGGTTGTTCGCTCAAGTCTCGAAAAGCTGAAATTAGTGGGCAAGAAGTGGTGTGTGTTCGATGCATTAAAGGAGTCAACCTTCATTGACATTTTGGGTTTTGGAGGTTGAAGAGTCAAGGAACTTACATCAGGATTCGCGAAGTCACGAAATCCGAAATTTCTTTTTGGAAAAAGTCCCGATCATATTTGTTGATCAGGTAGGTAGAGTTAGTGCCTTATGTTTGATCACACATGTATAACTTGTAAGGACCTGTGGATACACACTTGTGTGTGTGAGATATTCGTTGTGGGGAAAATCAAAGAGTCAATCTGACTCAGAGAAAGGTTTAGAACGATCCTAAGACCGGGAGGTCGCATGGAACCTGTTGAGAAAGGGGGGTCCACAACATCAATTGTTGGTATTAGAGCTTGATTTTGTCTGTATATTGCAGGCAGAGGGAGCTAGAGGAAAAGGAAGACAGAGTGTTGAAGCTTTGTGATGATTGTTGCAAGGTGCACAATAGTCAATTGATAGTCAGGAGGACTGTAGGAAAGGCTGGAAGAAATCATGGTTGCAGAGTGATAGTAACAAGTTTGCTAGGAGAGAAGACAAGAACAGGAAGATGGCTACTGAAGGAAATGGATGCGGTGGAAATAAGAACCACCAGCAGCAGAGAAAAGATGAGATGGATGAAGATCTCACTGAGATAAGGGCGAGAATGGAAGATCTTGCACTATAGATGTAGCAGGATGCAAATCCGCATTCGGTATATGAATGGCCCATAAAGAGAAGGGTAAAGTGGCCAGTTCAGTATTTATTGGCCCAAATGTAGTGGAGACTGCTGAAGGAATGGCTGAGGTGTGTTAGAAGCCTCGGTGATAGAGAAGGAGTGGTTCACACTTGTGAACCAGAGACTGGGAGGAATATCAGTGAAGATAAGGATGAGAAGAGATCATTGGAGGATCTCAAAGACTGCCAGGAGGGCCAAACAAAAAATTCAGGTTGCCAGAGGGGCAACGAGATGAGATCACTAGAGGATCTCATAAACTGCCAAGTGGGAAATAGAAAATTCCCAATATTCCAAGTGGGAAGGGAGAAGGAGTTGAGACTATCTGAAAGTATCGGGAGCTCAGAGGTGAGATCATATCAGTGAGAAGAGATGATGGAGAAGTAATATCAGAAATGCCTTCTGGTCATTGGGGTAATAGAGGTATTCCTTCCATATCACCCAACTGAGGCGAGAAATTATATGGCTGATACAGTAAAAATAGAGGGACAATTAGCTATGACTATCAAAGAAGAAGAAGAAATGGGACAAACATCAGAACCTGACCCAGCTGAGGAAGAAGAGGATTCAACAGAAATGATCAAAATTTTCAGTCAAGAGGTTGAATAGGGGATAACTACAGCACTGGAAGTTGTAGCAGAAGAAGAGCATACAGATAAGATGCTTACTCCATGGGAGATGGAGTTGGATATGTTAGAGGATTGGTTGAACCATCTAGAGCCAATAGATGACTGCCATGAGCAGACAGTCATGCAGATGTTAGTAGAGGAGAATTTCGAGGAATTGCTCAAAAATTTCAGCCAGGGAGTTGAACAGTTGATGATGAATTCAATGCCAAGGCATGCAATAGTAGATGAAGCAAAATTCCAGTCTAGGAAGCAGATGGAGGAAGTTGGAGATGTGCTAGCAGGAGAGATGAAAATCAAGTTGTGAGAAGAGGAAGCTAAGAAGAGACTCAGTGATAAGACTGCAGAGCTGAATTTTGTAGCAGGGTGGAAATTTGAGGCCACAAAGGAAGAAGAAGGCATGGGAGATCTAGTTGATCTACCCATTTCCAGGGAAAAAGTGCAATGGAGCAGGTTGCAAAAGAAGAGACAGACATGGGAGTAGCTGGATGAGATAATTAAGGAGATCAGAAGGTTGATGATCAGTTCAGCAGAAGTGGTCAACAAAAGGAAGCTGAGCAGAGGAGAAGTTTCCATAGTAGCAGGGCAGCAAAATCAATAGCAACAGTGAAGCGATGGAGCGAATGGACAACTCCAAGGAATTGTTTGGGATCCAGGTGGATTTCGATAGCCATGCTGGGAAGCTCATGCGTAGGAGCTCATGAATTTTTCACAGTAGAGGAGTATGATGCAGGAGCATCACTCCAACCCAACTACGCACTAGCTAGCCAACACATCAAGAACGCATTCAATGGAAGGAGAAAGGCGCAACCCTCTCATTTTTCAAATTTTGAAAAATTGTATTAAATGTTGTAAGGTTGGTAGAGCCAAAAACCATGCATGTGCGTAGGCTTTAGATAAAGTTTTCCTTAAATGGTTGTAATACTGAGATCTAGATATGATTCGGACTAGGCAGCCATTCAATGTAATTGAATGTAAATTAATGAGAGTTAGTGAGATGGAGGGAAGAGATCGAGGAGCCCCTCTTTGTAAAAAGATATTCTTTGAATCTCGATTTAGTTCAGGTGGAGAAGAACAGAAAGAATAGGGAGAAGAGAGGAAGTTGTGACTCTGTTGCAGTCCAAGCTCACATTGTAAATAGACATTTCATATTAATACAATCATAGCAGTTTTTCCTCCATGTTGTTGTTCATGTGTTTGTGAGTTCATCAATGAATGTCTTTATGTCGTGATGATATGTTGTAGATGTATGTTATATGTGCATTTGCAGGGATAGATAGATTTTCCTATCTGAGAGTTCTTTGATTTTAGTTTTGGATTCTTTGTGGTTTCAGGAAAGAGTGCATGATAGAGTACTGCAGTCTCTGAAAACCAGTGCAGGAGTGCACTTATGAATTCTGTGGAATTTCAGACAAACAAGTGCTAGGAGGGCACACTAACTAAAGTCATTGACTCAAGGAGGAAGCCTGAAGGTTTCTGAACACCTTGAAGGAGAAAGTGTGCATAGGAGAGCGCAGAGAGGAGAAGTAGAATTGTTGAGAATTTTGTAAAGGCTCTTCTAGGAGGGCATTGATCAAATGCATAGGATGCATTAAGGAGAACTCTATTTCAAATTCAGTGAGAAGACAGAGTCACTAAGGATTCTAGAGAATTCTACCAGGTGGGCATTGAGTTGGTGCAAGTGTGCACAGGAGGAACTCTTGTTTGAGTTCAGAGAGAAGAGAAGTGTCACAGGAGGAGACACTCACAGGGTTACTGAACACAATGCAGGATCAACAAAGCGTGCTTGAGCAGAAATTTACTAGAGGGAACTTACATCCATTCAAGTAGAGAAAGGGATAGAGACACTTTGAGGTTAGATCCACATATAAGCTCAGAAGAGATAGCACCATTTCATGCAAAGGTTCTGCAAGAGGTTGCAGAGTTTGAAGGAACCTTTAAGGTTCATAGAAATAAATCTCAGGAGGAGGAATGCCTCTTAGAATACAGGCAGGACCCAAGGTTATAGGCTTCGCAGCAGAGATAAAGGCCAAGGCCTTTTGGAGCAAGAAATCTTCCAAGGGAAAGGAAGAAGGGCATGGTCAAGGTAGAGCACAACTGTTGTTAGATCAACTGAAGAGGTGAGATCTAGGTCGTTGAAGTCTACGTCTAGACACACAAAGGAAAGCGCATAAGGAAGATGAATAGATATGGGCCGTCAGATCTAGTGCAAAGGACCGATAGCCTTTAGATCTGGAGGGAGGTGCACAGAGTTTAATCTCTAGGAAGCTGCACATAAGAGTAGAACGAATGGTCATAATTCTCTGTGGAGAACTTGCAAAATCACGAGGACTGTAGGATCAAAGGAAGTTTTAACATGGTTAGAGGCGGATGAACCCATCACCTTAGGATTCAGAATCAATGCAAGCCGTTGATCACGCTTTTTTAATCGATTGGATCATTTTCATGAATTCGGGAATAGTGAGGTTGGAGTGAAGACCAAATCCTTGGTTGCTCCAAGTCCTGAATTGCCAAAGGAGTAACAAGGGCAGAAACGGACGGTGGAGATGCTTCGTGGAGAAGTGTGAAATGTCGTGAGCCATTAGATCTTGTAGATCAGAGAAAAGGTTAAAAGGAGTGTCTTTCGATACTCAAAGCTCAGGAGGAGGAGTGACCATTGGATGAGAAGCAATAGGAGTCGTTGATTCCCCTTTGGAGTGAAATTTCGGCATTTCAACATTTCAGGGTTTGGAATTTCGACAATTCCGGTGGCAAGGAGTCGAGGCACTTTGCATTGAAAACCCTAAAGTCGTTAAACATGACGTGTCTTTGGCATAGGGCTGTGGTCATAGAGGAAGTAGTCACATGGACCGAGATTTGGTCAGGGGATAATCGTCATTCAACTCATTTTGGCATTTTGGCATTTCGGGGTTCGAGAAGTAAAGGAGGCTGTGATTTTGGAATCGAGAGTTTCAAAAACCTGGTTCACGAAATCCTGAAAGATCCAGAGCCATCGGATCGAGGAAGATCTCAGCTATAGATCACATGGGAGGTGAGGCTTGGGGAATTCAGGAATTGGAGTTTCGAAAGGTAAGGAAACTCTCTGCTGTGTATTTTCATGAGTCATGAAATTCCAAAAAGAGAAAGGAAAAATTCCCGCAAGGTTGAGTGACACAAACCCTCAACCCTCAGGTCAAGGTCCACATAGGATCTTCTCAACTTCGACCCTTAGAATCTGACTGACTCTTTTCTTTCCTCTCGGGAAATTATTCACTCACTATCTCTGAGTATAATTCACAGGCCCTCCTAAGTTATGCCCATGTGATCATTCACCGTCATGAACCCCGTGATCAAACCCCAACTGCCATTGAGACTTTTTTGTTGGATTATTGAGAGGGGTGATGAATCAGTAATAACGTAATTATAATCTTTTTTCTTCAAATGTTATATCAATGTAGAATTATTATCCAATAATGAGCAGTAATAAATAAACAATCACACACATACACAGTACACCAGTGTTTTACGTGGGAACCCAAATCGAGAGAAAACCACAGAATGCTTTTTCTTATATGTCTTGAAGAATTACATTCCTTGGAAGCATCAACTTCCTTTGTTTTCCAGCTGCAACTGGAAGGAGGCTCCAACCGCCTAGTTTCTCACGCTACAACCTAAGGAAAGCTCCAGCTCCCCAAATCTATGGCTACAACCAAAAGGAGGCTACAACCCCCAATGTTCTCCGGCTACAACCGGAAGGTGGCTACAACCACCTGTCCTTGCTCCGTCCTGCCACCTTGAAGTAGAAGTAGAATGATGGAACCACTGTCACACTATCACTGTGAAATATACCACTGTAAACCTGTACCAATAAATTTGAACCATGCATCAACCATGCATCAACCTGTACCAATAAATTTGAACCATGCATCAACCATGCATCAACCTGTACCAATAAATTTGAACCATGCATCAACCATGCATCAACCATGCATCAACCTGTAACTCAACCTGTAATCAACCTATACCACAAAAAAGTGCATCAACCATGCACCAACTTGTAATCAACATGTACCATAAACAAGTGGATTAACCTTGTGCCAAGTATGTACCAATAATGTGTCAAATACTCATCAAATATGACTCATCAATATGTACCAACATCATCAACCATACACCTCATGTATGTGTGCCAACTCATCAACTACTTGTCTCAACCATGTACTCAACATGTACCTCAACCGAAATCCCTCATCAATTTCATCATACAAATCTAATTTGTATCTCTGTAATAGACCTAGTGTATATGATCGCATTCCTACAAACCTTCCTTAACTTTAAAAACAAGAGACTAGAATTTTCATCAAACTTTTCTTTAGTCTCACATGCCTAGTTTTGGATTAGTCAACAACCCTAACTTGAAGTAATCATAACTTTGAACCTGTAATGTATAAATATTTGAAACTTATATACAATGTTACTCAATGTGTTTTATGCAATTCCTCAAAGTGGCACTACTTGGAACCTCACAGAAAATGATTTATAGCAAAAATGGCATACCTTGCTGAATTCTGGCTTATTCTAGAGAGCGACCTTGTAGAGCATGACCCGTACAAAATATTTGATGAAATGATATGAAACCATTACATATAATACTAAATAATATTAAATAATCAACACAATTGGTCTCACTGAATTGATATTTGTTATGAATAAGTTATGATATTTTTACCCGAAACACCTAATTTTGACTAGTTTCAGGACTGGCCCCAAACCCTATTTTCCACATAGTGTAACTCCCAAAATACAATAACCCAAAAGCTGAATTTTAAAAAAATATTTGGATATGTCTTCTCACCTGCATATCAATTTTAGGATCTGAATCATTATATATAAAAAGTTATAGCGAAAATGGTGATATGACCTGAAAATAACATACCTTAGAAAGCACCATCAAAAGAATTTATCCTTCCTTGCCTTTCGGCCTTCTTTTCTTCACTTTATTTAGAATTTCGGCTTAGTTATCATTTTTATACCTCAGAAGCCTATATATATTCAATATGTGCAAGTGTATTTCAAATGACAGAGCCTTGCCTCTTATTTATACTCTCCAAGTAGCTTCCTTAAAAACATCTTCTAGGTCACTTGGCCCCACTTTCCTTATTTTAGGGTTCGGTCCACTTATAATTTATCCATTAAAAATATTATTGAAATAATTTATTTTGTATTCACTTTGAATTATAATACACTCATCACTTCACTTTATTATTTACCTTTTAAAATCTCTTAAACCAGTTTGATTACTTTGACCTTTTGG
>JZKD02S1667517.1:598737-622660 GCA_000966675.3 Picea glauca
GTAGTTTCTTGTTTTTCTTCTTTTCTCTTATGATAACTTCTATGGCACTCATTAATTCTTCTCGGAAGTCAACTTTTGCCTCTTCAATTTCTTCTTCATATGCTTCTTCATATTCCTTTTTAGAGTCTTCGTTATCAAAGTCTTTTACTTCCATGAATAGAACTCTCCCTGTTTCACTGTCACTGACTTCATCTTCATCTGATGATGAGATGTCTTCTTTGGTGCAAAAGTTTTTCTTGAATTTTTTTTTTGTAGTTCTTTTACCTTTATATGTTTGTCTACCTTTTAAGTAACCTTCATCATTTCTCTTTTTCTTATGAGGACATTTGTTAGCAAAATGACCAATACCATCACAATTAAAACAAATTATTGAAAGCTTACCTCTATACCTACCGTTGGTTCCCTTGTTCAGTCTTTTGACGAAGTTGGCCACTTCTTCATCATCTTTCGAGACGTCACTGCTGCTGCTATATTCTTCTTGTTCCTTTTTCTTTTTATTTGATCTTTTGGATGCTTTGAAGGTTGCTTCTCTTACATCTAGATTTTCATATTCAGTTCTCATCTGATATGTTGTGAAGATTCCATGTAGTTCGTCCATGCTTATTGAGTTTAGATCCAATATTTATTCTAGTGTTGATATCTTAGGGTTGAATCTCATAGGAAAAGATCTTAATACCTTTTGAACAATTACAGATTCTTCGATTTCTTCTCCCAATCCTATGTTTGCATTCACCATTTCACTGACTCGTAAGAAGTAGGCCGCGATATCTTCATCTTCCTTCATTTTTGGTTGTTCGAACTGACCTTTGTAAGTTTGAAGCTTTGTTGTTTTGACTTTTGAATCTCCTTCATAAATATTTTGAAGCTTGTCCCAAATCTCTTTAGCAAATTTACAATGTGCAACTTTGGTGAATACCATATCATTGAGACCATTCAAAAGTGAATTTATGGCTTTGGAATTATTCTCACCAAGTTTCACTGCTTTGTCACTTGTTGGTGGAACTGCTGGTGCTATGTATCCATCTACAATTGATTGCCAAACTTGAAATCTCTGTGCCTGTATATATGCCTTCATCCTTATGCTCCAAAAAGCATACTTCTATCCATCAAACTATGGTATTCCATTTTTATACGAGTTGGTACTCTCCATGATCTACCTTTCAGTGGTTAAACTTATTTCTGAAGGAACCTGCTCTGATACCAATTGTTGGATTACTGAGAGGGCGGGTGAATCAGTAATAGCATAATTATAATCCTTTTTCTTCAAATGTTATATCAATGGATAATTATTATCCAATAATGAGTAGTAATGAATAAACAATCACACACATACACAGTACACCAATATTTTACGTGGAAACCCAAATCAGGAGAAAACCACGAAATGTTTTTTCTTATATGTATTGAAGAATTACATTCATTGGAAGCACCAACTTCCTTTGTTTTCTAGCTACAACTAGAAGGAGGCTACAACCCCCTAGTTTCTCAGGCTACAACCTAAGGAAAGCTCCAACTCCCCAAATCTCTAGCTACAACCAAAAGGAGGCTACAACCCCTAATGTTTTCCAGCTACAAACGGAAGGTGGCTACAAACACCTGTCCTTGCCCCGTCCTGCCACCCTGAAGTAGAAGTAGAATGCTGGAACCACTGTCACACTATCATTGTGAGATATACCACTGTAAACCTGTACCAATAAATCTAAACCATGCATTAACCTGTACCTCAACCTGTAATCAACCTGTACCACAAAAAAGAGCATCAACCATGCATCAACCTGTAATCAACATGTACCATAAAAAAGTGCATCAACCTTGTGCCAAGTATGTACCAATAATGTGTCAATTACTCATCAACTACGACTCAACAATATGTACCAACATCATCAACTATACACCTCATGTATGTGCGCCAACTCATCAACTACTTGTCTAAACCATGTACTCAACATGTACCTAAACCAAAAGCCCTCATCAATTTCATCATACTAATATGATTTGTAGCTCTGTAATAGACCTAGTGTATATGATCACATTCCTGCAAACCTTCCTTAACTTTAAAAACAAGAGACTATCATTTTCATCAGACTTTTCTTTAGTCTCACATGCCTAGTTTTGGATTAGTCAACAACCCTAACTTGCAGTAATCATAACTTTGAACCTGTAATGTATAAATATATGAAACTGATATACAATGTTCTTCAGTGTGTTTTATTCCATTCCTTCAAGTGGCACTACTTGGAACCTTTCAGAAAAGGATTTATAGCAAAAATGACATACCTTGACAAATTCTGGCTTATTCTAGAGAGCGACCTTGTAGAGAGTTCCTCGCACAAAATATTTGATGAAATGATAAAAAACTATTGCAAAGAATACTACAAATTTTAACCTAACCAACACAACTTGTCTCACTGAATTTGGATCTGTTATGAAGACGTTATGATGTTTTTACCAGAAACACCTAATTTTGACTAGTTTCAGGACTGGCCACGAACCCTATTTTCCACAAAGTGTAACTCCCAACATACAACGACCCAAATGCTGAATTTTTAACCATAGATAATTGGATATGGTTTCTCACTTTCATAGAAATTTTAGGATCTGAGTCATTATAGAAAAAAATTTATAGCGAACATGGTGAGATGACCTAAAAATAACATACCTTAGAAAGCACCATCAAAAGAATTTATCCTTCCTTTCATTTCAGCCTTCTTTGCTTCACTTTCCTAAGAATCTCGGCTTAGATATCATTTGTATACCTCAAACACCTATATATAATCAATATGCTTAAGTATATTTCAAATGAGAGAGCCTTGTCTCTTATTTATACTCTCCAAGTAGCTTCCTTAAAAACATCTTCTAGGTCACTTGGCCCTACTTTCCTTATTTTAGGGTTGGCTCCACTTCTAATTTCTCCATTAAAAATATTATTGAAATAATTTATTTTGTATTCACTTTGAATTACAATAAACTCATCACTTCACTTTATTATTTACCTTTTAAAATCTCTTAAACCACTTTGATTACTTTGACCTTTTGGGGTTTCTAGACGACATATGAGGGTCCTCCAACTTCGTAAGGCCATAACTCTCAAACCATGAGGAGTTATGTGACATTATACATACCACCAGAAATGGAATGACATGTACTATCCATATAGAATAGATTTATCTAAAAATATATCAAAACTGATACTATTACCCATCAAACAAACTTGGGTCCATTACCCAAACCCGAGGTCTCCAACTTCTCATGGCCATAACTCTCTAACCATGAGGAATTATGTGATGTTCCACATACCACCGGAAATAACATGACAAGAACTATCCATCTACAATATTTTCCCTGAAAAATTCACTTTCCTTCGTCTCTTTATTCCACAATTAAGCATGGGTTCTCTTACTCCAAAAAGCATCTTCCCGTGAGGGCTTTCACCAAAAGGCGACCACTTTGGAGTTCATCCATATTTACTTCTTATCAACCATGAAAAAAAAATAATGAGTCATATTTACATCAAAGACTATTGGGTGCATTACCCAAACCTTTTTGCTACGGGTTTTTCTTCAAGGGTTGACACCAATGACAACCAACCTTAATCAACATTTTTCCCTTTTCTTTTTCGAGATACCGGATTTTGTGATTTTGCAAACCCCGTTGTTGAGCATATTGCCCCTTAAACCTATGAATCCCTAAATACCAAACTCTCGACTCACCTTGCCACTGATTTTGGCTTTTCACTCTTCACGATTTCAGGAGTTGCGATGACATGCAACTCTACCTCTTGACTCCCGGGGTCCCAAAACCTGAATTACCAAAATAATGAAAGTCCACCCTTGGCCCTACTACACTTCATGACTGCGGGATTTTTCTTGGCACTATGTCTCATCCCTTTGTCAATAGGATTCTCGATATGCTGAATCTCGAAACATCAAAACACTAATGTTTCGCTTCCAAGGAAAATCAACAGTTGTGGTTCTTCCTCTTGATCCAACGGTTAGTGCGATTTCGTGTACCTAGAGTTCGTAAGGCTTGTTCTCGAGCTCTCTATCTCCTATACCTTCCAGAAGCTAAATTTCCAAATTACCGAAATGGTCTCCCTTCTTTGGATTTCCCGAGTCCTATCATGAGGGTTCCTAGCTTTCCAACTGTCCCCTCGAGCTGTACTATACTCCTGTCGTGGACTCTTGCCACCTATCACCTTTTTCGATTTTCAGAACTTGAACCACCCTTCGACAACTTCTTTATGTTTGGACCTCCAGGTATCGGGAGTTTAAAACTCTCGACCCTAACCTTATGTCATCATGAACCCAAAATTCCCAAACCTTGATTTACCGACAAGTACTCTATCATGGCCACTGATTTCAGACTTTCCTCCCTACTGTGTCCCGATCACCCATCCTCAGGACTTCTGAAACTCTGAACTCCAAAATTCCTGAAATGATCTGACGGCCTAAATAGGTCATGATCGACGGTCCATGTTGACTCTGCATTCTGAAGGATAGATCTATATAACACTTAAATCCCCTGCAACTTTTCTGGAACCTACGGTCCCCGCTATTTCGGGAGTTCTCCTCAGAGAATTCCAACCATTCAATCTCCTCCTTGAATACTTCAAAGGGCTCAATCTTCTTGAAAATTTCTTCGAATGTTTTCAAAAACACTATTCATCCTGAGCTTCCTTGCAACTTTGAGTCTTCAGAAGACTTCTGCATGAACTCCTTGCAGCACTTCTTCAAATATTCCTGAATATTTGAATCTCTTGACTCTGTGCAACTATGTAACAACAATCCTTCAATCTCTCAACCTTAGTTTATAAGTCCTAAGGTCTCAACCAGCCTACACATACCTTGCACAACTTTTATGCTTGTCTTGTACTTCGGTTGAAATGAGAACAATGGTATCCCTCCTAAGCTTTCAAAGATGAACTCTGAATTCTTTCAACGCACTCCTTGCAGACGCTTCACTACACTCCTTGCAGGAATTTTTTCTCAAGAAGAGAAACAATTGAAACTCATTCCCTTACTCTCTCTCAGAATTAAAACACTTAACATGAAATCATACACACAAACACAACATAATAACAAATGCATGACAGAGAGAATAAAATAACCATAAGCATAGCATTCATCATGTATACATAGAAAGCTTTAGAAAACCATGAGTCTGAATCAAAGCTTCATATATTATTCTCAGAACTTTTGTACATGGATTCTTCTTTGCTACTCTTTGTTTCTCCTCTATGCTAATGTGCTTAATCCTACCATCTGTGATTGATTCAATTTGATACAAATATACAAAGATGAGGGTGTCTATAGTCATTTTCCCTCCAGCTCCTAAAACTGTTTAATCTAGAATTTAAATCTACCTACTTTCATTAACTGGCATAAATGCCCGTACATCCTACCGACGAGAGAGGCTCACTCAAGATCATTTTACAATATGGAAGTATGCCTTCTTAACTATTTCATTAATGTTTGCACATCCAAACTTTCAAAAACATTTCAAAACATTTTTGACATGTGCCAAAATGTGATGGCGTTCATCCCAACTGTCTTCTGCCTCCACGCTTTCTTGTTGTTGATGATGCTTCTGCATCATACTCCCTCCGTTGAAAATTTTCATGGACTCCTGTTCATGAGCTCTTGCATTATCTATCCATGCTTCTGAATTTTTTCTTCATTCTCCTAGCTGGCATCTTCAACTGGATGTCCCTTCCATTTGATCAAGTATTCAAAATACTCTTTTCTCCTGGTCCTCATACTGACTATTTTATCAAGTATACTTTGCATCTGTGGCTTTTCAGATACATGCATTTCTTTAGTCCATTGAACCTCTGTCTGTTCATTGTCTCCTTCAGCTCTATAAGGGTACAAATCGGAGATGTTGAATATCGATGAAATTATGATCCCATTGGGTAATTCAATCTCATATGCATTTGCCCCAAATTTATTCATGACCTTGCATGGTCCAATCTTCTTCATTTTTAGTTTGTTATGTGTTCCACTTGGGAACCTTTCCTTTCTCAGATGTGCAAGAATCAAATCGCCAACTTCAAACTGAAGTTCTCACCTGTGTTGATCTGCTCTGCGCTTGTACTCTTGATTCAAATTCTGCAAACATTCCCTCACTTGGCTGTGAAGTTCCTTCATTGCTTCTGAAAAATCCTCTGGACTAGCACTTCTAGTTTCATTCTGTTCCGAATCTTTCAATTCAGAGAACCCTGTTGGCCACATTCCATAAACAATTTGAAATGGACTCCACCCTGTGCTTCTATTGTGTGAATCATTGTAAGCGAATTCTACCTGTGGCAGAGTTTGATCCCACTGACTATGGTGTTCAGTCACTAGGCTCCTTAGAAAAACTCCCAAGCTCTTGTTTACAACTTTTTTCTATCCATCTATCTGAGGATGATAAGCTGAGCTAAAAGACATATTTGTCCCCAGCTTCTTCCATAAAGTCCTCCAGAAATGTCCTACGAACATGGTGTCTCGATCTAAAACTGTACTTCCAGGTAAGGCATGAAGTCTGGCAACTTCCTTGAAAAACAGGTTCATAATATGAGTTGTGTTGCTGGTTTTCTGACATGGTATGAAATGTCCCATCTTTGAAAATCTATCTACCACCACAAAGATCGAATCAAATCCTCTTTGTGTCCATGGCAGCCCCAATATAAAATCCATGCGCACTGCATGCCATGGCCTCTCAGGTATGGGTAACGGCTGGTATAACCCTGTGTTCTGCCTTTTTCCCTTCGTGTGCTGACAAATTCCACATCTGTCCACAAATCTTTTGACATCGGTCCTCATCCTTGGCCAAAAATATGACCTATTTAATTTCGAGAACGTTTTGTCATGACTGAAATGTCCGACCAATCCTCCACTATGTTTTTATTTCAACAGATTCTCCCTCATGGAGCATTTTGAAATACATAATTGATTGCCTCTGAATAATAATCCATCCTGGATCATATATTCAGTCCACTGGCTTCTGTCCCTGAGAATTGGATTCTCAGACACCTCATACACCTCTTTGAAATATTGGTCATCTCTGTACATGTCCTTGAGGTTCTCAAAACCCAATGTTTTGACTCTGAATTCCTACATAAGCAAACATTTCTTGCACAAAGAATAAACAAATTTGTTAGCAGTTCCATAAATATGTTTAATTATAAAAGTAAAATTCTGCATGTATTCAACCCATTTAACATGTCTTTGGTTCAACTTCTTTTATTGAGTCATGAATTGTAAAGCATGATTATCACTGTACAAAACAAACTCTTTAGGAACCAAATAGTACCTCCACTTCTTCAACACTTGTATAACTGCATATAATTCCTTGTCATATGTTGAATATTTAATTTTTGCTTCATTCAGTTTCTCACTGAAGTATGCGACTGGCCTATCGTCTTGGCTCAAGACTGCTTCAATTGCAAATCCCCTTGCATCACACTTGACCTGAAACGTTTTTTTGAAATCTGGCAACACCAAAATTGGTTGTTCATTAATCTTCCTTTTCAATAGATTGAAACTTTTCTCTTCTTCTTGTGTCCAGTGAAAAGATTTATGTCTTTTCTTCACTGTGTCCATCATTGGTGCGCTAATTCCACTAAAATTTCTGATAAGTTTCTTGTAGAAACTAACCAGTCCATGAAAGCTTCTAACTTCAAATATACTCTTCGGCGATGGCCAATTCTTAATCACCTCCACTTTATCTGGATCCATTTTCAGCTTATCTGCAGAGATAACAAACCCCAAATAAATGAGCTCTGTCCTCATGAATGATGATTTCTTCATATTTATCAACAACTTCTCTTGTTGTAATCTTTTCATCACTGTAGCCAAATGCTTCAAGTGATCTATTTCTGTTCTACTGAAAATTAGTATATCGTCAAGATATACAATGACGAAATTTCCTATAAACTCCTTCAAGACTTCATTCATCGACCTCATGAAAGTACTAGGTGCATTTGTTAAGCCAAATGGCATAATAAGCCATTCATACAGCCCTTCATTTGTATTGAAGGCTTCCTTCCATTCATCACCTTCTCTAATTCGAATTTGATGATATCCGCTCTTCAAATCAATATTTGAAAAAAAAAATTCTCCACTCAGGCAATCCATCAAATCATCCATCCTTGGCAAAGGAAATCTATATATGATGGTAATCTTGTTGATTGCCCTCGATTCTGTACACATCCTCTAGCCTCTATCTTTCTTTGGGCTGAGCACTATTGGAACAACGCATGGGCTCAAGATCTCTCTAACCAATCCTTTGTCCATTAAGTACTGGAACTGTCTCTTGAGCTCTTCATTCTCCTGCGACGTCAACCTCTACACTGCTTTGTTTGGTAAACTAGATCCAAGTATAAGATCAATGTGATGACTTATACTTCTGATTGGCAGCAATGAACGAGGTATTTCATCCACTACTATATCAACAAATTCTTCCAACAACTTCTGGATTTCCTCTGGTAAATCATCCATTCTTGTACTAGTTAAAACTATTCTAGGCTTCCTAACCATAATGAATTGTGTATCTTCCTTCTTCTTAACCTCCTTAAGAATTTCCTTCCCACTCATGAGAAGTACAGTGTTTCTTACCTCTGGTTTCACTTCTTTATCCTTAATTGGAAACAACATGTGAGTTCTACCATTCTTCTCCAAGGTGTATGTGTTCTTTCTCCCATCATGAATCACATTCATGTCATATTGCCATGGTATACCTAGCAATAGATGACAAACATCCATGGGAATGACATCACATAATATTTCATCCTTATACCCTCCTATTTTAAATTATACTAAACATTGTTTAGTGACATTTACTTGATGTCCTTTTTGTAGCCACGAAAATCTATATGGGCTTGGATGTTCAATAGTCTCTAGCTCCAGCTTTTCTACCATCTTTATAGAAACAATATTTTCTGTGCTACCACTATCCATGATGACTTTGCATACCCTCTCTTTGGTCTTGCAAGCAGTTTGAAAAAGTTTGTTCCTTTGGGCTGGGTTCTCCTCCTCCTTCTCTGGTGTTAAGAGAAATTTTCTCATCATCAGTGATCTTCTGCCCTCAGCATATTCTACCTCAACATTCCATCCTTGAGCTTTAGATATGTGAGTTTCACCTCCTTCTTTCTTCTTATCTAGGCATTCATAAGATTTGTGTCCATTTTTTCCACAGGTAAAGCATTTTATTTCTCCACCTATGCCTCTTCCTCTTCCTCTGGTTGGAGGAAAAGTAATTCTATAAGCATATTGTCCTCTATGTGAGCTTCCACCTCTCTCAGTTTGAGTTTGAGGTTTCTTCCACTCTTCTTTAGGTTTCTGATTCCTATCTTGGACAATGGTTTTGCCTTTGGTTTGACTTTTTCCTTGGCCTCTTTGACCCTGCTTTCGACTCAACTTCTCTTAAGATTTCAGAGCCATCTGATAAGCATCTTCCACCGTTCGGATGGTCATCATGCTCATCTCATCCTAAATGTCATATCTTAGACCATTCATGTACCTGACAGCCTTCTCATCATCACTTTCCCGATGACCCGCTCTGATGTTTATCTTGTAGAACTCTTCAGTGTATTCTTTCATTGTCATCAATTTCTATCTCAAGTTATGCATCCTCCGAAACAAATTAATTTGATAATCCTTGGGTATGAATTTTTCCTTCATCTTCGCAACCATTCTATCCCAACTCTTGATTTTTTGGTTACCTTTGCAGCGTCTGTTAGCCTGCAGTTCATCCCACCATAATGCTGCATGGCCTTTAAGTCTTGTGACAACATGTTTGAACTTCTTGTCTTCCTCGACATATTCATAGTCAAAATATTTATATAGAGCTCTAATCCAGTCTCGAAGCTCCTCAACATCCAGGTTTCCCTCATACATGGGAATCTCCATTTTTTCCCTAGCACCTATCCTTGCAACAACCCTGAACAGGCATTCTTCCGCAGCATCTTTGAATGCAACTTCCTCATTTCTGGCTTCATTTTCACTTTCAGATTCGCTGATATCCCCAACATCAATTGTGCACCTCCATGATGTTTCCATAGCATCAATCCTAGCACATAATTCATGCATCTCTCTTTCCCTTTCCAGATTAGGTAATTGTCTATCTCTTCTTCTTGGAATTTCCCTTTCCTCTGGTGGGTCAGGTGATTTCCTGTCTCTTCTTCTTGGTGGCATGGCTGCAAATTTCCTCTTTTCCCTGCTACAGAAAGAAAAGAAATATTTCTAATCTCTGATACCACAACTGATGTAGACCCCCAACCCTCAGGTCGAGGTCCGTACAGGATCTTCTCAACTTTTTCCCTTAGAATCTCACTGACTCTTTTCCTTCCTCTCAAAAAATTATTCACTCACTCTCTTTGAGTATAATTCACAGGCCCTCCTGAGTTATGTCTACATGATCATTCACTGGCATGAACCCCATGATCAAACCCCAACTGTCATTGGGACTTTTTTCCTTTTCTTTTCTGGATAATATATTTCGCGATTTCGCAAATCCCATTGTTGAGTGCCTTTCCCCTTCAACCTCCGAATCCTGAAATACCAAAGTCTCGACTCAACTTTCCACTAATTTTGGATTTTCGCTCTTTGCGATTTCAGGAGTTGCGATGACGTGCAACTCTACCTCTTGACTCCTGGGGTCCCAAAACCCAAATTACCGAAATCTCGAAATTCCACCCTCGGCCCTACTACACTTCACGACTACGGGATTTTTCTTGGCACTATGTCTCGTCCCTTTGTCAACAGGATTCTCGGTATGCCAAATCCTGAAACACCGAAACACTAATGTTCCACTTCCAAGGAAAATCAACGGTTGTGGTTCTTCTCCTTGATCTAATGGTTAGTGTGATTTTGCATACCGAGAGTTCGTAAGGATTGTTCTCGAACTCTCTGTCTCCTATACCTTCTAGAACCCGAATTGTTGAATTTCCAAAATGGTCTACCTTATTTGGATTTTGTGAGTCTTGTCATGAGGGTTCCTAGCTTTCCAACTGTCCCCTCGAGTTGTACTATACTCCTGTCGTAGACTCCTGCCTCCTGTCACCTTTTCTGATTTTCGAAACTTGAACCACCCTTCGACAACTTCTTTATTTTCGAGCTTTCGGGTACTAGGAGTTTAAAACTCTTGACCCTAACCTTATGTGATCATGACCCTGGAATTCCCAAACCCTGATTTGCCGACAAATACTCTGTTGCGGCCACTGATTTTGGACTTTCCTCCCTACTGAGTCCCGATCACCCGTCCTCAGGACTTTCAAAACTCTGAACTTTCAAATTCCCGAAATGATTTGACGGCCTGAATAGGTCACGATTGATGGTCCACGTTGACTCTACCTTCCGAAGGATAGATCGATAAAACACTTAACTCCCATGCAACTTTCCTGGATCCTACAGTCCCCGCTATTTTGGGAGTTCTCCTCGGAGAATTCCAACCATTCAATCTCCTCCTTGAATACTTCAAAGGGATCAATCTTCCTGAAACTTTCTTCGAATGTTTTTGAAAACACTAATCCTTCTGAGCTTCCTTGCGACTTCGAGACTTCAGAAGACTTTTGCATGTACTCCTTGCAACACTTCTTCAAATATTCCTGAATATTTGAATCTCTTAACTCTGTGAAACTCTGCAACAACAATCCTTCAATCTCTCAACCTTAGTTTATAAGTTCTAAGGTCTCAACTAGCCTACGCACACCTTTCACAGCTTCTATGCTTGTCTTTCACTTTGGTTGAAATGAGAACAATGGTATCCCTCCTGAGATTTTAGAGATGAACTCTGAATTCTGTCAACACACTCCTTGCGGACGCTTCACTACACTCCTTGCAGGAACTTTTTCTCAAGAAGAGAAACAATTGAAACTCATTCCCTTACTCTCTCTCAGAATTCAAACACTTAACATGAATTCGTACATACACACACAACATAATAACAAATGCATGACAGAGAGAATAAAATAACCATAAGCATAGCATTCAACATGTATACACAGAAAGATTTAGAACACCATGAGTCTGAATCAAAGCTTCATATATTAATCTCAGAACTTTGTACATGGATTCTTCTCTGCTACTCTCTATTTCTCCTCTATGCTAATGTGCTTAATCATACCATCTCTGATTGATTCAATCTGATACAAAGATACAAAGATGAGGGTGTCTATAGTCATTTTCCCTCCAGCTCCTAAAACTGTCTAATCTAGAATTTAAATCTACCTACTTTCATTAAATGGCATAAGTGCCCCTAGATCCTACAGAGGAGAGCGGATCTCTCAAGATCTTTTTACGATATGGAAGTATGCATTCTTAACTATTTCATTAATGTCTGTGCATCCAAACTTTCAAAAACATTTCAAAACGTTTTTGACATGTGCCAAAATGTGATGGCATTCATCCCAGCCGTCTTCTGCCTCCACACTTGCTTGCTACTAACGATGCTCCTGCATCATTGAGGGACAATAGCCGTTGGGCCCCAATCGGGTTTCAGGGTTTCGGGAATCCAGAGGTAGAGTTGCATGGTCAACACAACTCCCAAAATCTTGAAGAGAGAAACGATGAGAGGTGGGTCCCAAGTATCAGTCAGAGGGTACGTGCGGCGGAAGTCAAAGGAGTGTTCAAGGTTCGGAGAAATTCCCAAAAGGTTGAGGGTCGACGAAAATCCCGAAAGGCCATCAATCTTGCCAAAGGAGAAATTTCAGAATTTGGGGAATCATAAGGGAAGAGGAACGATTGTTGGTTGTTCGCTCAAGTCCAAAAAAGCCAAAATTAGTGGGAAACAAGTGGCATATGTTCGGCGCATTGAAGGAGTCAACCTTCGTTGACATTTTGGATTTCGGAGGTTGAAGAGTCAAGGAACTTACATCAGGATTCGCGAAGTCGTGAAATCTGAAATTCCTTTTCGGAAAAAGTCCCGATCATATTTGTTGATCAGGTGGGTAGAGTTAGCGCCTTGTGTTTGATCACGCAGGTATAACTCATAAGGACCTATGGATACACCCTTGTGTGTGTGAGATATTCCCTGTGGTGAAAATCGAAGAGTCAATCTGACTCAGGGAAAGGTTTAGAAGGATCCTAAGGTCGGGAGGTCGTGTGGAACTTGTTGAGGCAGGGGGATCCACGACATCAATTAGGAGTAGTAACGTGGGAATCAAAGAAGTGGCGCATTATGAATTTATCTTTTGTTGAGGCAGAGTATGTTGCAGTGGCAAAAACAACATGTCAGATTGTGTGGATGGGAAGGATTATGACTGAGTTGTTGCATGAACAACAAGAACCAATTCATATTTTCTGTGATAATAAATCAGCCATTACTATGTCACGTAATCATGTTTTCCATAAGAAGTGTAAGCATATTTTTTATAACCCTAATTTGCACCAGACATGCTTACCTGGCATCAGGCCATCTCAGATTCCTTCTTTGCCAAAACACTGTTGACCAACTCTTCTTAAAAAAACCCTTTTATAAAGGCCCATGTGCCCTGCTCCATTACTCCACGCATGTACATGCTAGCTGACCCAAGGCAGCCCACATGTACATGCTAGCTGATCCAAGGTAGCCCACATGTACCTACAAAAGCACGAAAAAAGGAAAGTTGTAAACAGAACACACAACTTTGTGTAAGTTAACTAAACCTTTTGGCCATGCATGGCCAGTCACTCGACCAAATACCTAGCTTCTTTTATCCTATAAAAGAAGGGTTAGGGGTCCCATTTGAAAGGAGGAGAATCATAGTAAAGAAACTATACCCAATTAAGCATTCCCTTTGTCCCAACCTTTAGCTATCCTTGTGCAAAGAGAAGTATAGAGAAAAGCAGTTGGAAGATAGTGGAAGAAGAGCCTAGGACCAGGATCAAGGAGTAGTGGATGACTTTATCATTGTTAGGTGTCATTGTGAAGTTAATATAAGAATTTATTTTCTCGTCCCGCCATATGAGATTGTCATTATTGGAATATTTATTGTATGATTGATTAAATCTCTAATCCATTAGTTCATAGATCAAATGCATGTGGAGTTCTTTGTTTTTCTTTAGTGAATGGAGGTTAGCATTGGGAGGAGAGTTGCAGTTAAAGAACGACCAAGCATGAAAAGGGATCAACATCAAACACAAAAAATAAGGTACATCAACTTAATCTCTTGATCCTTGTATTTACATATGATTAATGGGGTTTAGGCATGGGATGATGGTAAAAAGTAAGACTCTTTAGGTCATTTCTGCATGCATGATAAAACCCTTAGTGCTAGTCCATAGGAGGGATTTCCCACCCACAATAGAATTGGCAACCATACTGGGGATCTCTAGGGTTTCTAGGAATGTTTTTTCTTGGGTATTTTTAAGAACTCGTTTCATTTCTTGTTTTCAAAGTTTCTGCAGAGGTCTAAGCTAACAAAGATTTTGGTCTTCCATACCAGTTATCTCTGTTTCTGTGCTTGACTGCATTTTTTTTTTCGAGACCCACAAAGGTACACGTAGCTCGTATAAGGTCTACATGCGTGTACCCACACCCTACCTTCCCACAACTCACGTGTACACGCTAGCTGAGGAAGTGTTATTCGCATGTATGATTCCAAAAAATTTCTTTTAGAGAGGCAGTCATCCTCTCCCCTATCAAAAAGAATCCTTCTCAGGGGTTTTCTAGAACTCTTTCTAGTCTTGGTTGTTTTTAGTCTATAACATAGGTTTCACCTCAGATTGGTTTGTTCTATGAAGTTTTCCTTGAATGGTTTTCTTTTTTCTGTTAAATTAACTATCCGAGTCTTCAAAAGATCCTGGTTCTCAGTACCAATAGTCTCTTCTTGGGATGGATTGCCTGGCCTTTCATTTTTCTTAGAGTTTCAAATATACATGCGACCTATATAAGGCCAGCATGCATGTACACACGCCCTGACTTTACACATCTCGCATGCACACACTTGCTGCTGAACTATCAACAATGTGCCTATGGAGAAAATTTTTGTTTAAGGTGAGGCAGTCATCCTTTCCTTTGACAAGAGTTATACCTCAGGTTTTTGGGTCTCTGTCATAGTAGTCAGTAACTTAGGTTTGATCACAACAATAGCTTTCTTTTTGATTAAGAAGTTTTTCCTCAAAATTTTATTCTTATAGGGTTTTTAGACAAGGGTGACAGTCCAGTTTTAATTTTCTTGTGTGTTTTTTTTTAAAGCGACTCTTTATGATGTATGCTTAGGCCAAAAGTTTTCTTGGTTTTTACTTGTTGATATTTGCCTTTTTCCTTTGTGAGCATTCAAATAAAAAAATATATTTTATTTATTTCTTTGGTTAAATAGTGTTGGTTTGCATTAGTAACTAGGAAAAGTCTTTGCTTTCATAAGTTCTTGACAGTTTACTTAGATCATAAGTAGCTCGTAGTCGAGGGAAATCAGGCTTTGAGTTATTTTGTTTCCAACTTTCTGTTTATTTTTCTTTCGTCTTTCAAACAAAACTAGTTTCACTTTGATAACCTTTGACTTAAGACAAGCCATAAAAATTAATGCTAAATCTAAAATTCACTAGACTTTTTATGTTTGTAGGGTCAACCAACTAGTTTTGGGTTAGGGCCTTGAATTAGGTTGGAGAGGAAACTCTTCAAGGACATTAAATCAAACATTGGAGTATGAGTTGGGGAGTGTCAAAGTCCAGTATTGTGAAAGTTATCTGGGACCCCCCTCTAACACAGGGGCTAAACACGAGGTCGCATGCAGAAAGGTAGTGGAGATAACCCCTCCAAAGTTGGACCAATCATAGTGGATAACACATATAGAGGGCTTGTCTTGGGATTCCATTGATTGCATTCGCCACAGAGTTTCATGGGTCTCGAATCCATTCGAGGTCCTCAGTTTTCTTCCGAACCACTTTCCTTTGATACCCTTGATAGGTTTTGGGTTCGATACCCTACTCATTGTGTTCTACCCAACTTTCAACTGTACCCACCTGGTGATTGTTCACGCACTGGCAACCTAGTTGCCTATCGTTTTAGAGACATACGGAGGTGACTACGGGGTTATACCACAGTACCTAGGACAGACATTAGGCCACGCTTTGCAGAGTATACTCGGAGGGTACTTCCATGTTCGTGTTGCACTTGCACCAGTAATTTTCTATAGTGTTGGTTGTTGTAACTGTTCTTCCATCTAGTTTAGTGTTTTCTTGTTTTATCTTGGAGGGAGCCTTTTAGTGTGTGTTGTTTTTTGAACGAATAGAAATCCCTAGTGTGTATTTGATATTCTCACATAGTGGAGGATCACAATCTCTGTGGGTCACGAAGTCTTTTGGGCCTATCACCAGTTACAGTAGAGCCACCTCTGCCACCACTAATGCGAAAGCTAGACCAACAAGGGTCTTTTGAAGTGACTGGGTCACAGGAAACTGTACCCGAACAACATCCAAAGGAAATGACCTTTTTAGACCTTGGAGAAAAATCTCTTGGTCCATCTGAAACTCCAAAAACTAATCTTTTGGCACCCATCATCGTACATATTCACCCTTACGAGTGCCAGACAATGTCACACACAGAAATGGAAACAAATGTTGCCACGTCTTCTGGAAATTCTTCAATTCCCACTATGGTTTTCACCACTGGGGATATTCCACCTCCTAATCCACCATCACCGGTCCGGGCCACCATGGTCTTGACCACCTCTACCTCGAGAAGTGGTCCAATCCCTTCTATGACAACGACCACTGCCCCTTTTACACTGAGTGTGATAGACCCTCCATTCTCATACGGGATGCCTAGCTTAGGTACAAGTCTTGTACTTTCCTACTCCACTTTATAGACATTAGGTCTGGGGGTAGGGATCCCTAACACTCCTCTTCAAGGACACATGGGGGGCACTTCATCTACTTTTAATGATTTCCCTTATGGGGGAGGTCATATACGTCCTTTGTCCCCTTCACTTAGTGTCACCCACTAGCAATCTGCCAGGCCACCCACACACCATAGATTATTTGGAGCAGAGAGTCAAGGACTACCTTCTCATAATATGTCCGTAGGTTCAACACCATTTTATTTGTTCGGTGCATTTGGTAACAATGCTTTCTCATTAGTTGCTTTCCTGACTGGGGGCAACCCCAGTTACGGACAATCTATACCTATGGAGGGGACTATTCTTACACAGGCAGCAAACCCAGGAACTTCTTCCGTAGCAAGACCTTGGAATTCTTGGCAGGGATCCATTCCCTTGTCCGGAATGCTGATCTGGGGAACTTCTTTTCACAACCAATGGAACCCCGGACAAGGTGCTATGCCTATGCCCATGGGATAAGAATGGGGCAACCCTTCCCAATGTCCTTTGAATGTAATGCACGCCCAACCATCTATGCCATATTTTGGGAATTAGACGATGATGTCTCCTCACATGAAGAATCCGTACGCTGGTCATGGCCATGGTTTTTACCAGAACCTAGGCTAAAAGCTGAAATTTTTTTGGCAACCTTGTGCTAGTCAAAATCCAAGTCCCTTTTTCCATGGTTATCACCAACAACCCAAACTACCTTTCTTGGAAACCTTGCATTTGCCAGACTTGACAAGGTTGTTGAATGACCCTATCTGTCATGATCCACGTTGGCCCCCTATGCCGACGAAGTTTCCTTTAGAAATACCAAAGTTCGAGGCCAAGCCTAACGAAGATCTAGGAGATCATGTGACCACCTTCCATATTTGGTGCTCATCTAACTCATTGAAAGACGACTCCGTACAGTTGCAATTGTTTCAACATACTCTCATTGGGAGTGCCACGAAATGGTACATTGAGCTTGACCGCTCAAGATACTCTTCCTTCGGTGAATTGGCAATGGATTTCCTAAACCATTTCCAATTACCTTTGTGATACGATGCTGGCACAAAATTGCTGGCCAATTTCAAACAGATAAAAGTGGACCATATCTTTGATCACATCCAAGAATGGAGACACCAGAAGAGTTTAATTAAGGTGCCAGTCTCACCATCATTCCTGCTAGAGTGGTTCCTTAAGTCTTTGGTCCCACAGTTATCCAAAGACATCGCGATATCGGGAGTGTTTTCCAAAGAAGATTCTATCATGAGAGCTCAACAGCTTGAGCTGATCTACTCTCAGTTCAGTTTATTATATGAGATCTTGCCAGATGCACCACACTCAATACTTGATAAAACTAGATAGAGAACTGGACCACATGCCAATGGTATTGTTGGTTCAACAAAAACAAAGGCCGTTGAACAACTAACGAAGCAATTGCAACAATTGTGTATACAACACACAGTAGCCTACCAACCTACTGTTTTGGCTCCTCCCCCTACCCAAACATCGGATGTACACACAGTGCAATCGACAAATCCAAAGGCCACCCAACATCTTGATGGAAAGAAAAAATGACAAAAGAAGGGTAAGGGGGATAAGAAACCCACTAATAATGCTGGCGGGGGAAACAATGAGAAATGGAAGGCAAGGTATCTATGCAAACTGTGCACGAAATACCACCTGACCCACCAATGTCCTCGGCTTACAGAGGCCCAAAAGTTTGTGACATAGCAACAACCTATTGTGTTAACCAATCCATTTCAACATGGGCAAAACCTAACCCAAGCCTCTACAAGTGCAGAAGGGGGCAGTCAAGGACCCTGTTCGTCTTCGAATAATCCTGCATCCGTGAATGTGTATATGATGAAAGGTGATGCTTTTATATTGACTAGAGTGCATGAATATAGTAAACCAAGCACTTATGAGAAGGGAAAAGAAGATGAAATCCCACATCTTCCTCTCCAGATTGAGAAGACTTTGGGAGAAACAATGACATGCATCCCAAAAGGTGCATTCAAGAAAGCTTCTCACAACCGAAATGCAAAGGCCACCTAGAACTATTCTGTGGTGGAGGATTTGTCTCAAACCCCTTGTGCGATGTCCGGTTTGGAGGTCCTCCAGAGCTACCCTTCCCAGAGGAAAGATTTGTTAGCTTCTTTAGGATCTACCAAGACTTGTAATCCAGGTACAATCATGTTAGATACAACCAAATTAAAACCTCTTCTGCCTTACCACGTAGCATTTAATATAGTAGTGTCTTACCCCATGAAAAATTTTACTCAGAACATTTTTCGCACGGTGGTTGATGAGGGCACCTCGACATGCGTCATGGCGTTGGCATGTTGGAAGGCCATTGGCCAAGCTATTTTGTCTCCATCACCTACTCTTCTCACTTCTTTCGATGGTCATTCGTTCTGACCACATCACATAATTCCCTCTTTCCCCGTGCAGCTAGGAGGGAAGACTGTGTGCGTTGAGGTAGAAGTAGTCGATGCATCCCTCAGCTACAATATCTTGTTAGGTAGGAGTTGGACTTATGCTATGCAAGCAATGGTTTCTACAGTTTTTAGGGTCTTGTTGTTTCCACACGAGGGATGAATCATGACCATTGATCAATTATCCTTCTCCAGACCCGACCCTTCATTGGGTGTATCCATGGTCCCGATGATTGATAATCCCCAACTTGGCATAGTCAACGTAGGGGTTGGTTTGTGCCCATATTTGATGGGTACCTTCAATTACCCACCCCCTCAAGGCGATGTCAAGTTCATATCTGACCACCATAAGGTTGATATTTTCCAAGTTTTGTTGTTTTGCATGAATTACTTCAATGATATGTGGATACTTCCTTCCCCATCAGCCACGATGGAAGGGACAGGGCACCTTGGCATGTCCATGCCCTTGTTCGTAGCCAGAGTAGTGTACTCTTTAGTCCAACAAGCTTTGGCCGACAAAGATCCAACTACTGCACAATATTTAGATCTAATTCTAGAGCCTATTTGGGCTCAAGGCTCTCTCGCTGATACCGATTCGTTAGACTTAGTCCTGCCCTTCGACGAAGAAATAATTGAAGCAATGACTAGTCTAGACAAACACTGGGATGATATCCATCAAAGATCATAATTCCTCCCAGAGTTAAGTAGAATCAAAGGAGGAGAATTCACCTTGAATATGACTAGAGATAGGTCTTGTTCTATTAATCCCTTAGCTACACATGTGGTTTATGCCAAGGGTAATTAGGCAAGTATGCTGAAACCATACCGATTAATATCTCCAGAATCCCTGGCGTCGTGGAGAATGTTTTCGTTGGAGATGACTATTCCCCCAGAGAGATTCAAATATACACAGATCTATTTAAAGAATTCCGCAACGTTTTTGCCTGGTCTTAGGAGGAAATGCCAAGCTTCGATCCAAAAATAGTTGAACATGAAATCAAAACTTATCTAGATACCAAGCCTGTTCGACAGAAGCTTTGTCTAGTTAATCCCAGGAAAGTAGTAGCCATTAAGGTTGAAGTTGAGAAATTTCTAAAAGTTGATTTTATCTATCCTATCCATTTGACCCAATGTGTGTCAAATCCTTTGCCGGTCAATAAGAAACAGGGAATGATTCGGGTATGTATGGACTTTCATGACTTAAACAAGGCTTGTCCAAAATATATTTTTCCCACACCATTCATTGACTACATAATTGATGAATGTGCAGGTTGCGAGGCATTTTCTTTCATGGATGCTTTTTTGGGATATAATTAGATACAAATCAAACCCGAAGACCAACACAAAACTCCATTCATTTGTCCATGGGGTACATTCATGTATCCTAAGATTCCCTTTGGTCTAAAAAATGATGGAGCGACATTTCAGTGGGCCATGTATTTTGCTTTCCATGATCTCAAGCATATATTCGAAGCCTATTTATATGATTTAGCATCTCGATATCGCAAGAGAAGGGATCATCCCACACACCTATGACTTATCTTTGGGTGATGTCACTACTTCTAGATTCACTTGAATCCAAACAAGTGCAGCTTTTGCATAACGTCAGGACGTTTGTTAGGTTTCATAGTGTCAACAACAGGGATCATGGTCGATCCTCTCAAGGTTGAGGAAATAGTTCAGTTGCCTCCCCCATGCACAATCATTCAACTTCAAAGTCTACAGGGCAAGGAGAATTTTTTAAGAAGTTTCATCGCCAACTATGTCGAGATCACAAAGGGATTTATGCGCTTACTGAAGAAAGATATTCCTTTTTATTGGGACGATGTCGCTCAACACTCCTTCGAAGTGTTGAAACATGCCCTCACAACTACCCCTCTACTTTGGCCACCCAACTATAACAAAGATTTCTTATTATACCTGGTTGCAGTAGAGTCAACCATCAAAATGGTCTTAGTTCAGGAAGATGATTTTCTCTTAGAATATGTGATCTATTACTTGAACCAAGGCCTAGTCGGATCGGAACTGAATTATTCTCATATCGAAAAACTTGCGTTGGCAGTATTCCATGTTGTTCAATGGTTTTGTCATTATGTTTTTTTTTGAAAGACCACCGTCATTGCCATTGTGAATCCATTTCAATATGTGATGACATGAAGGGTAATAAGCAAAAAGATCAGTAGATGGGTAGTCGTCCTCCAGGAATTCAACTTAGCTTTCATTTCAGCAAAATCCAAAAATTCTCTGGTCTTCACAGAACTCATCTCGGAACTTCTGATTGAGTCAGGTGATGTTATTCCCGAAGAGTCACCTATCAGAGGAGATATGTTTTTGATCACATTTTTGGATCCTTGGTACAGAGATATACTTTTCTATCTCTATAATTTGAAGTGCCCCACCTCAGCTTCTCATGATGAGCATCGTCGTATACACCACCAGGCCAAGAATTATCTCATACTCGACGATATGTTGTATTGAAGAGGTGTAGATTGCATCCCGTGTTGATGTCTCACTCATGAAGAAGTAGTTATCATGCTTAACTATTTCCATACCGGAGCATGTGGAGGTCATTTTTCTGGGTTGGAAATAGCCCAAAAGATTTTATGAGCAGGTTACTTTTGGCCGACACTAATCAAAGATTGTATCAAATCAGTCAAGAAGTGCCACCCATGTTAGATCTTCTATTGGAAGATGAGGGCACATCCCGCTCCCATGTTTCCTATAATCACAGTTGGTCCCTTCACCAAGTGGGGGATTGATTACACTACATGCAACCCTCCTTCAGCTAGGGGGCATCACTATATCATTGTTTTTGTAGACTACTTCACGAAGTGGGTTGAACCTATGTCAATGTTTAAAGATGATGGGGAGACTGCAGCTCTCTTTTTATTCAACCAGATAATAGCAAGGTTCGACGTCCTAAGAGAGATTATCACTAACCATGGCAGTCACTTTCAGAACCAGATGATGACCGAGTTAACATCAAATCTTGGGTTGTGGAAAGAACATTTGTCACCCTACTACTCTCAAGAAAATGGTCAGGTGGAAGCTGTAAATAAATATCTCAATACCATCCTATAGCGAACGATCAAATCATCCAAGTCAAATTGGCATTTGATGTTATACTTGGCATTATGGGCTTACCGAATGTCTGTTAAGACTGCAACCAATTTCTCACCTTTTCAACTCGTTTACGGGCTGGAAGCAATCTTGCCTATAGAATTTCAGATCCCGTCCTTCAAATTGGTAGTACAGTTATTGCCAGACACTTCTGCACTCGAAGAATGATTATTATACCTTGAGTGACTCAATGAAAAACATCGTGATGCATCCCTAGCCAGCGAGGCTCACAAACATAAAGTCAGGTGTCAGTATGATCGGTCTGTTCGTTCTCGAGTTTTCTTTGAAGGAGACCTTGTCTTGGTCTATGACCAAGATAAATACCCCCTACGGGAAGGAAAATTCAAACCCATGTGGTTCAGACCTTTCATCATAAAAGAGGTTCTAAGAAAAGGCACTTATCATCTGGTTGAATTTGAGGGAAATGCTTTGGTGGAGCCTAGAAATGGGCTCTACCTCAAGAAGTATTTCTCATAGGTAGGTCACCTTGGGTAAATTTTTGTAACATATGTATAGTCTTTGTACTATTACTTTCTAGTTTCTTTTAGTATTATGGACGTGTCATTTTTTATGTTATATTTTGTCACTGTGGTAGATGTCAAGTGAATCATAGGTGTTCATTGGGTACGCAGACAGTGCTAGCCGACACACTTAGAGGCTTTCCTCTGCAGCTTGGGTAATTTTTACACCTTGAGGCTAGTTACTATCTTGTGGAGGTATATTCTTAGGTGAAACCACAAACAATGTCACCGAGTACAGTGCAGTTATTGACTTGCTTCATGACGCCCTGTCATTTGGTATCTCTAATCTCCGGGTCTATTTAGATGCTCAGCTAGTTGTGTCTCAGTTAAATAGAGTCTACCATGTTCATGATCCAACTTTACACCGACAATTCCTTAGGGTACATCTCTTAGAACGAAGATTTGATTATATTACATATTTTCATGTTCCTAAGAGATTAAACCAAGTTATAGATACTATAGCTAATAAAATTTTTGACTGGCATCTCACACACATATAAAAATACATACACATAAACATGTAAATACATTTTTAAAGGAAAATATGATCCATAAGACACAAAAAGACATAAAAATCCATATATAATATCATAAGCACTAGAGTACATAGGTGGACGGAGGCACCTCAAAAAATATGACCAGTAACGAGTCATGGGGCTTATGCTCTCAAAAAATATATATAGGTGGAGCTATCAAAGTCTAGACTAACTAAAGTTAGGGCCTATGGGATCTGTTGTAATAATCAACAAAATTTTCCAAATGCCGAAATAGTCGGACCCACATCCGTGGTGCCCCCACTAGATAAGGCTGCATGGATGGTGGAAGATCCTCAATCTTTGCCATAGGGATGGTGCGAGTGAGTGAGGTAAAATTTTGCTCAACTTGTCTCAAAACCATCTCAACCTCACTAGTTGGAAGCTCTCCTACTATTGTTGGTCACCCTGTGGCGACAGGTGCGACCCCTGGTCGAGGATGACACTTGTTCCTTGCATAATCTGTAGGTCATGAGGGTCCCACATCTGGACACAATAGACACGTATCTGTCAAATACTCTAGTATAAAAAAAATGATATATACAA
>JZKD02S1667517.1:627508-652347 GCA_000966675.3 Picea glauca
ATGTTTGACATGGGGGAGAGCCTTAAGGAGTGCGAAGGTGATCTTTTCCTTGTCTGAAAAATTATGAACAGAGAAATAACCTTCTAGCAAATTTAACCATTTATCTAGGGAATCTTCATCTATTTGACCTTCAAATACGGGAATATCAAAATTAACCTGTACCTTGAAAGGCGAGGTGCCTCCAAAGTGGCCTCTTGATGAAGATGCATCTGATGCTATCGGTAGGCATTGAAGGATGTGGGAAAAATTCTCCATCATTTCGTCCCTCTGTCGCGTGAGAGCTTGCTCGAGCAACAGACTGATAGGATCGTCTGCTCCGTCGATTTTCTTTTCTTCCGCCATTGAGTTTTTCTTGGGTGTGCGAGAGCGATTGTCTTCAAGAGAGACAAGCTCGAGACCCAACTTGCTATACTCAGACCTCGTTGGGGACATGCACTGAAAAAACGATCAAGAGCAGCCTGCTCTGATACCACTGATCCGGATTATATCTCCGCTCTCATTTCGTGCCGAAAATAATCCGGATCATGTACCTACAAAAGCACGGAAAAAGGAAAGTTGTTGATGAAACACAAAGCTTTGGGTAAGTTAACTAAACCTTTCAGCCTTGCATGGCCGGTCACTCGACCAAATACCTAGCTTCTTCTAGCCTATAAAATAAGGGTTAGGGGTCCCATTTGAAAGGAGGAGAATAATAGTAAAGAAACTATACCCGATTAAGCATTCCCTTTGTCCCAACCTTTAGCCATCCTTCTACAAAGAGAAGTATAGAGAAAATAAGTTGGAAGACAGTGGAAGAAGAGCCCAGGACCAAGATCAAGGAGCAGTGGCTGACTTTATCATTGTAAGGTATCATTGTGAAGTTAATAAAAGAATTGTTTTTCTCGTCCTGCCATATGAGATTGTCATTATTGGAATATTGATTATATGATTGATTATATGATTGATTAAATCTCCAACCCATTAGTTCATAGATCAAATGCATGTGGATTTCTTTGTTTTTCCTTAGTGAATGCAGGTCAGCATTGGGAGGAGAGTTGTAGTCAAGGAACGACCAAGTGCGAAAAGGGATCAACATCAAACATAGAAAATAAGGTACATCAACTTAATCTCTTGAGCCTTGTATTTACATATGAGTAGTGGGGTTTAGGCATGGGATGATGCTAAAAAGTAAGAATCTATAGGTCATTTCTGCATGCATGATAGAACCCTTAGTGCTAGTCCATAGGAGGGATTTCCCACCCACAACAATATTGATACAAAGCATAATTTTATTGGAGAGATGATAAACAATGATAGAATTTCTGTAGAGTTTTGCAGATCTAAAGATCAATTTGCAGACATGTTTACAGAGCCATTAGAAAATGAATTGTTTGAAATTGAAAAAAAAAATTTGGGGTTTCTAAACTGTAATAACATTTTTGGTTTGGAAACAATCTAGTATTGTAGAGTTTTGTTTTTTGGTAAAATGAGTAAGCGGGAGAATGTTGGAAGATTAATCATTCCACCTCCCAAAAGATGACTTATCTCAACCGATCAAATTGTGAAGAGGTGATCACCTTATCCATTCAATGTTTGAAGAGTTATCACCATCACACCGCTTTATAGCTATCTGTTTGGAGTGGCAAAGGGGCACCACTGTTAAAATAATTAAATCTATAAAATGTCGAAGGGTTGTGATTGTATTATTTTAATTAGTAGTTTTTGTTTGGTTATGTAACCAAATTGAGATTTGAAAGTTCTATATATAGATAGATATATTGAATTCAAATCTCAATTTGGTTACATAACCACACAAAAAATGCTAGTTAAAATAATACAATCACAACCCTAATTTAGAACTGCTAGTTAAAACTGCTAATTGAACATGTAATTTATAATAAAATTTTGAGAGTGTTAACAAGGGATTTTATTCTCCGCTCATGTTTTAATTTGAGTTTGTAAACTCAGGTTAAATGTTTAGATTTATTGATTTTGATACAAAGTACTTTGTTTGAACTGATTTTGCTAAAGTTTTCCTTGATTTATTTCAAAGAAACATTATGTAACAAAGTGTTTGATTTTGTTGTGCGATGTTTTGGTGTAGCATGTTATTGATATTCAGTAAAAAAGTATTGGGTTGAATTATTGTTGTAGGGAATGATTTTTTGAAGCTATTTTGTTGTTTTAATATGAGTTTTAGTTTATTGTTGTAACTCCCATGTTCTTTTGCAAATTTGTTTGTTGTAGCTCTTTGTTTTGCTACAACTTGTCAACTTGCAACATCTACTATGTTCTGTTGCAACACTCTGTGTTGTTGCAACTCCCGTGCAACCTTCACAAATCACCCTTCTCCAATCTTCTCACTAAAGTTTTATATGGAAACCTTTATCTCATCTAGAGTGAACGCACAAGGCTTTGCTGCTTTTAGCACCATTATCATGGAGTAGTTTGGAATCCAATACATTCATAGTCCTTAAAATTGCTTTCTTATTATATATTATTGTTATTGTTGGAGAAGATAACCTACACTTGTAATATTTAAATCAATAACTTATTGAGACAGAAAAATGACCTATTTTTCATAAGTAATAAACACAAAGTCAAAGAAGAAATAAAATGTTATAAATGAAAAGAACATCATTTAAAGGAATATGCATTATATATCAGAGAGTCCTTGATCTATTGATCTATTATCTAAATCAATGGATGAGATTCTTGGTGATTAATAAT
Organism: Picea glauca; assembly: GCA_000966675.3. Classification (NCBI taxonomy): domain Eukaryota; kingdom Viridiplantae; phylum Streptophyta; class Pinopsida; order Pinales; family Pinaceae; genus Picea; species Picea glauca. The sequence goes on from JZKD02S1667517.1 coordinate 630,218, forward strand.
TAATTTGTGTAGACATTATTTATCCGTACTACCTCTATCCCTTATGTTCGTCATATTTTCTATAAATCAAGATATTTAAAAAAGTATTGCATTTGGTGACCTTCTAACATTTTCTATCAATTGTAGAAAGATATTTCTAAAATTAGGTGTATTGAGTGATCCAAATGGATCCAAAAAAGCCAAAAAATCAAATTTCTCATATTCGGAGGAAACCAACACCACCGTGTAGTGCTTGTTGTTCTAATTCTAACACTATAGTCTTTTTCAAAAATGGACTTTGTATGGTGAAGATATCGCATTATGAATTTTTTCCCAAACATACAAAAAGTCTAAGTCAACAATCCCTATTGTTGACGTCAGCAGTATGTCAACATGACACGTGAGAAGTAAAGATATGACATGGATGAAAAGAGGTATATGACTTCAACATGATGATGTGGAAACAACAGAGCTTGACAACCGTCATGTAGATTTGATGTTTTCATGTCGTGATGTGGCAAGTGACTGAACTGTATAGACTAATACATGGTAGTCCATATGATGATGTGGCCCAATGACAGGTGGATGGATGGTAGTGATTTATCATATGATGTTGATTGTGCACGATGGTTGGCAAGTGACTGTCTCACTAACTAGTTTGGTACAAGCCAATCTTGTGGTGACACATGGTCCAATCACAGGGTGCCTTGTGGCACCCCAAATCGGGCCAATAAGGCTTGGATCGACCCCCCAGACCTTTGGGCACACCAACGACTTAACAACCTCCCACTAGAAACAAGGGAGGAATGGCAAGGTTTAACCATCCTCCCTTCTATTTTTGTTTTGTTGTGGTATTGGCAACAGTTTGGGGATAGTGCCCGGTCGACGGGTGATATTCGTCGACCAAGGCACGAGATTCTTGCATCATTCCACATGATCGAGACCTAATGACTAGGGCCGCAGTGCCATTGGACTAAGATTCAGCCACATGGTCCTCCATACAATCGAGAGCTAGCGAAAAAGGGGCGTGCCATACATATTTAGCTAAAATAGGTTTTTGACCTTGGAAAAGGACTTTTTTTATGGTTTTTATGTTGATTTTAATGGATTTTGCCCAATTTTGGAGGATTTGAGTCCGTATTGATGCCAAATTCTGGGAGGATGTTGGGATGTGATGCTTAATGACTAGGACCTAATGACTAGGGCCATGGTGCCATTAGACCAAAATTTGTCCACATGGTCCTCCATACAATCGGGAGCTGGAGAAAAAGGGGTGAGCCATAGATATTTAGCTAAAATAGGTTTTTGACCTTGGAAAAGGATTTTTTTATGGTTTTTATGTTGATTTTAATGGATTTTGCCCAATTTTGGAGGATTTGAGCCCATATTGATGCCAATTTCTGGGAGGAAGTTGGGATGTGATGCTTAACCCCAATACCATATAAACATAGCATTATGTAGTTTTGAAACAATTCATAAGTGACTCTTGAAGCAAGAGTTAGCCAGCAAAGCGAGAAGAGTAGTTGAGCTTGTGAGGATTATTCTGGGAGTTCTACTCCACCTTTCTCAGTGTCGTATTTTGGATCGGGTTCCTCAGACAGAGAATAGTATATCCGAGTTAGTCATAGAAATGATTTATTTAATTTTGAAGAATATTTTTGAGCATTCAGGAATAATAAAGAAGCCTCCCACACTACAGCTAATGGCCCAGAGACGTAGGCAGATTTTTTGAATTCTGTTATCAATTTCTGGTGTTCAATCTATTTATGGTTTGTCTCTTTGTGTTTTCTACAAGTTCTCTTCATTCTTTAATTTTTTTTACCACTCATATAATTCACATGCATTGTGAGAAAAATTCTTTTTAAAATCGAAGTCAAGGTGTAAATTACTAAGCACCGATTTAAGATCAAGTGGTATTAGAGCAGGTTGACTATATTGCAGGAATTCTGAATAAGCATGGGAAAAATATTGAAGAGATCTAGAATACATGAACTTGAGGGGATCAATCAACATATTCAACAAGAAAATGTCGAGTTGAGAAGATTGGTACCAATCCTCGAAGAAGACAAAGAAAGGCTATGAACATTGTAGTTAGCAACAGAAGAAAGGCTAGTTGAAAAATGTCCTTCTTTTAGGAGTCCGAGTCCTGTCAAGGATGATGAAATTCATCCATTCCATGGGAAATTAGATGAGGAGGATTCATATAATCCGGATACTCCATTTGAGGAACATTCAGTAGGAGAGGCCATGGGCATATTTTCCTCGCTAGTGGAAAGTACTCAATATACTCTAGCTTCTCCTGTAGCTAATCAGGAATTGGATTTAGGTGATTAGGATATTTCCACTTTTGAAAGGAATACCAAAGTAATTCATATGAGAATGTTATGCAAGTTTGGCTACATGAAAGGAGAAGGTCTTGGAAATCATGGCCAGGGCATATCTAATCCTATCGAGGTGCGAGAACGACCACTCTATGAACGATTGAGATACGAAGAAGAGTCTACTGATAACAAAAATCCAGTGGTTTTTTGTACACATTGTTAGAAGTTCGGACACAATGTTGACCATTGTTGGGATCAACATATTGAAATGAAACCAGCATGGATTTGAACTCATAAAGGCAAACGAGAAGCTGAAGCTAGCAGTGATGTGAACAATGAGTCACAATAGAAAGGTAAAATGGCCGAAAAGTATAAATCTCCTTCACCTACCTTTAATGAAGAACATGCTAGGGTCATGGAACTTATAAAAACAATAATTCCATGTACATATTGTGACAATCATAAGAATTGTGTTGCAGTATTGTGGAAGCAAAAAGTATACATAAAAATTATCATCGAGATAAGGAGTATGCCAAGAGAGGATGATGAAAGACTACAGGTCAAGAAGAATCCACACATGAATTCAACACAGCCAAGACAAGAGTTGGTAAAATCTAATGGGGATTCAACTCAATCCAAGAAAGGCTTCATTAAATTTGTCCCAACATGAAATTATTTCTCACGTTTTCAAAGGAATGGACATTGTGAAGATAGTTGTTGGAAGTTGCATGCAGAGTCGAGACACTCCAAAAATACTGAAATGCCAGAGAAGAATAAGGATGTTGTAGAAGAGCAAAAGAATGACAGTGAAACTCCATCAGTAGGAGATGGGTTATCTTCTTGGAACTGGGAATATTTTATGCCACATGTGTAAATATTTCATCGAGTCAATGTCTAGTCTACTTGATGTGATAAAAGTGATTTGATCTATGAAATCACTTACAAAGTCTAGTTAATGTTTTGTTGAGCCTAGACTATTTATTGTTTATTTTAGTCGATTAATGTATGATGTAATAACCTTTTGGAGCAACAAAAACATCCAAGTGGGGAGGTGTGATCCAAATGGATCCAAAAAGGCCAAAAATTAAAAGTTCTCAGATTTTGAAGAAACCAATGCCATCGCATAGTGCTTGTCGTGTCGATTCTAGTAGTATATTCATTTTCGAAAATGGACTTCGTATGTCAAAGATATTGCATTATGAAGTTTTTCCCAAACATGCAAAGAGTCAAAGTCAACAGTTCGTATCGCTGACATCAATAGTACTTTAACATGAAACATGAAAATTAGATATATGACGTGAATGACAAGTGGCATATGATGTTAGCATGACATCATGATGATGTGAGCATGCTAATGTGGCAGCACCAGAGGCTGACACGTGTCATGCAGATTTGTCATTTTTGGATGCTGATGTGGCAGGTGAATGGATTGTACAGAATAAGACATGGAAGACTGTAGGATGACATGGCCCAGTGACAGTTTGACGCATGACACTGATGTATCATACAGTGTCGACTGTGAAGGTTGAATGATAGGTGACTCTTTCGCTAATGGCTTTGGTACGAGCCAATATTGTGGTAACATGTGGCCCAATCACAAGACACCATGTGGCACCTCGGATTGGGCCAATAAGTCCTGGGAAAAAAATTTTCTGCACTCCATTGGTCTCAAACCATTGAAATCCAAGCATGCCAACAACTTAACAACCTCCCTTCTATTTCGTTTTGTTGTGGTATCTATGGAAGTTTGTGGATAGCGCCTAGTCAGTGAGGGCTAGCCATTGACCAATGCATGGGATTCTTGCATCGTTCCACATGATCGGGACCTAATGACTAGGGGTGTGGTTCTATTAGAGAGAAAGGGGCCCGTGGCCTATCGACTAGCCTTGCCTAATTCTTTGAGGCGTATGCACGATGTTTTTCATGTATCTATTTGAGACATTATATTAGTGATCCTACACATGTTATTGACATGAGTTCCTTGCGAATATCGGATGAGGGGGTGCTCATGGCTGAGCCAATCCACATCTTGTATCATTTCATTTGAAAACTACGACGTCAAAAGATAGAGAAGGTCAAGGTCTAGTGGGACAATTATAGTCCGCACTCGGCGACCTGGGAGGACGCATATGATATGCACCAATAGTTTCTGTTTTTATTTGATAGATAGACATATGATACTGTGATACACTTTATTTTGACATTTATAGTGTGAAACTTCAGAACAAAGTTTAGACCAAGAGGGGGTGTACGTAACATCCCGCTCTGGCACATTGAGCAAACTTATTATGTTATGTTTTTATGTTGTTAAAACTTTTGATTTTGATTATAAGGCGCTATGGGTTGATGACATGTTGTTTTACCGCTTTGACATAGATAGGTGCTATTGACTCATTTTTACTGAGTGTGCAGGATTACAGACCTAGAGGATGCAAAGGCATCGATGGAACCCCTTGGACTTTGGATTGAGTCAGGGAGTGTGTCATTAGGGTTTGATTGTTTTACTGTGATATTAGTGCATCTGACTAGATCATGTGATATGGATATGTTTTGACATGATTTGTTGATGATGTAGGATGACGATAGCTTGTCGACCAAAGTCACATATGGAGTAAAGGGGTCATGCATGACTACCAGAGAGGTTGAGGGGGAGGTGTGGATAGCAACCCTGCCACAGACTACTAGCACTCCCAATGTGGCTCTAATTGTAGGTTAATGATTACCTAGTTCGAGAGGGACCACGATGTCGTGAGGGAAGACTGTGACAATCGCTCACGATGATTCTAAGGGGCGTGCAATAAGGCGGGGGCCTTATTCCTTAGAATCCATTAGCCTCCCATAATTTCACTTGGCAGAGTGTTGACTCCAGGGGTTATTGATGTCTACCAAATCAGTCAAGAGGTGAGTGGCACCCTTAGACCCCATAGTGCATCCTGAAGGGCACGTTGCGCAAAGGAACAGATGAGGCGAGTGACACTCTTGGAGCACGTAGTGCATCTTGAAGGGCACATCACGTTTTTGATGATAGAGGGATGAACCTAGATGGCCTTAGGACGAATAATATGTTAAGTTAATTTTAAAAACAATTTCCCTAATTAAATGTTGTCCAGTACAAAATCTAAGTTCTAAGTCTAAAATTATGCTAGGGGTAAAATTTTGTCTACCTTTAAATAAATAAATAGATAAAATAAAATAAAATAATAATAATTAAAATAAAAACCACTTAATTAATAATTATGATCTTCATAAAATTTTGTAACATGAAGGGAGTAAGAAATTAATTTATTCATAAGAAATAAAATATGTGGTTATAAAATGTAAAGAGGGAATTAATTATTTTATCTTTTGATAATTTAAAATATATTAAATCAATGATAAAAGGGAAAAGGGGTTAAATTCCACACCTGCCTTTTTGAGTTCTAAGTAAAAGGGGAAAGAGGGAAAATAAAAAAAATAGGAAACTAGGGAAAAGAGGTAACATAAAAAAAAAAGGGAAAAAGGGGAACTTAAGGGAAAAGCGGGAAGTCAACTTAGTAAAGAATTTGCATTTAAGAGCCTTCTAATTTTAAACTGAATTAGCAATTTCATAATAGGGAAAGCCTTTAAAACCTGTAAGGGAATTTAGGGACACCTAGGAGTGATTCTAGGAGTAACTCTAGGTGGGTGAGGTAAATAAGATAGTTAATTAATTAAAGAAATTAAATAATTGAGGAATGAAGGGGATGGGTGACACTTGTATGGAGAAGAATTTTTAGGAAATTTATTATAAAAACTTAACTAAAAGAGAAATTTGGAAAGTAAGGATCCAAAAAACTCTATATAATGAAGGGAGGTGATGGATGTTGGATCATATTCTGTTTGTGTAACATTACGCTACAGAAATATCTACTTGACTGATTTACTTGTGGGAGTTGGGGATACCCAGCTCGGAGAGGAGTGGTAGCTCAGCCTTGTGAGGTGAGATGGGAGCTAGATGAAACCTCTAGATAGTGTGTGTGGCCCCTTTGCGGCTCAGGGGGCTAAGGGGGAAGAAGATTACCCCTAGCATTGGCTGGGAGGTACCGGTGAGGTCTCGATGGTCGGCGAGCAGGAGTTGCACAGAGCGTGGGATGTCATTCAAAGTGGGTGATTAGGAAATGGCACACCCTTTTTATTTTGTAGAGTAGAATGCATTAGGAATTATGCTTGGATCTTCTTATTTAAATGGAAAAGTAAGATGTTTTTTTTTAAATTGGTGACTAGAACCTTCTTTAGCCCAGCCTCGATAGTTTTTGACTCCCATTGCCTTCGTTTTCTACATGTCATGACCTCAGTGTGGTGTTGATTTGTGACCCTATCATTTGTTTTTCCCTTTGTCCCAAACTCAACAGTCCTCGCCTGAGCAGTGGGCCAAGAGCCTGATCTACGGTCATCACCTTAGTGTTAAAGGACCTATGGATCTCAATGCCCTTCTTTTCTGTGCAAGGATGGTGAAGCTAAGGACGAACCCATCCATCGTCTACCTCTGTTGTTTGTGCTTGGCTGATTGATTGGTCCTTGCATCTTTTTGGGTTGAGAATTTCCACCATTATGATTCCTATCCCCAAAATTTTGACTCTAAGTCTCAATATACTACTGGATAGTTTAGCTCCGCATTTAAGGCACTCCATGGCAATAATCCCCTCTGTGTGTATAAGCATGATTGTGTTTGATCTCTGTGTGTGTTTGGGATCTGCATTTTATAACCCTCCGCATTTTGGTTTATTTTCTTTGTGCTTTGTCTTGGCGTTTTTATGAGGAACTTCCGTGCTTGGTTGGATAATTTGACTGAGATTTATATATGATTGGTTGCAGTGTAACTTATTGACTACGTTTTCTTTGATATAGTGACTTCCATTGTAATGTATAGGAACCACGAGGTTAAAATTTTAGGGAGGTGTTTTCCTAGTGCATCTACATCGAATGCCATGTTTTTAACTCAACAATCTCATCTATTAAGCTAAACAATTATTATATTTCAATTTTCATTTTCATTTAGCTAGACAACATCGATACTAAAAATCACCACCTCTCTTCTGTTAAGCTCATCCCTTGTGAACCTTGCCAGCGTTTCTCTATAGGGCTACATGCTACGTTTTTCCCTCTGCAAACTAACATGTATGAGGCAAACTTACCTGACTCTTGACTGCAAACTCACCCGCCAATTCTTCTGAGAAGTTGCCCATCCTTTAGTGTGATTCTTCCCAATTTGCAGAGCGCGTCCCTTCACTTTTATTGACTGTGTTTTTTTTTCATTGAAAAAACTCACAGCCTCGACAATTAAAACTATGCACACCTTCTTGATGAACCTGTGATTCACCATTGATAAAACCAACGATTTTAATGATAGCTATTGCTGGCAGTTAATAATTATGAATTATCTCTTACCTTATACAATTTAAATGTGTTTGTCTGGGATCAGTACTAAATGCTTACTTCTTTCATGATGAGGATGATAATTAATGTTAATTGAAATATAAGTGGGAGATGATAATGAGGATGGTATATATATGCATGGTCATGATGTGGCCAAATTTTTACATTGGGCAATTTGACTTGTAGATAGTCGTGAAAACGTTAAATCAAACGGTGGCTCGATTTGGGTTTCGAATCTTGGGAAGACACTTGCTGGAGTTAACCTGAACGCAGTTTCTGGAACAAGTAATTGTTTCCAAGGGTTTAGAGAAGGGAATGAGGGAAGCATTGCCTTGATAACAAGGATATAGATATTCGTGGATTTTCCTTTTATCCCTTCATGGTGTTCAAGTCTAAACTTCCATTTATTTTTTTGGGATAACTGCAAAATAATAATGGCAGTGACAATGCTGGTTAGCATTTGATTGACCTTATTCCAGCTATCTGACATTGCCCGACCACTTGGACAGTTACCTTACTGACTTCTGAATGACATTGATTACTGGACAACGTTTCCTTGACTGTCGGTAGGACGATCTGGAGTAGTGACTGCGAATTGATGGATAAACCGACAGCTCTTGGATATCATGCACCCTGTACATTTCATGTCATACTATAGATTGGTCTTACCTTAAGAAGACTATAATATCTTCTTCTCCCAACATTTTACTAACTGGCTTTTATATTCAATTCTTATCCTAGCTATTTACTGGGTCACATTACCTTCTTTTACCATACATAGCACCCTACGATTTCACTCGTGGATGGCAAAATTATCTATAATAATTTTGCATCTCTTATTGTTTTTAAAAACATCTTTTAATAATTACTTGGAACCTTGTGTTCAGCGTTAAAACCAACCAACCATCAACCGATAGCCAAACATACAATAACCTACTCGGCAAGGACCTATAATCTAACTCCATTATCTCTGTTCTTGTTATCCTTGGAAAAAAAAAACAACTGAACGACAATATTGTTGGCTAAATGAGTTAGTGACCAGCACCATGAATTCTTATTGATTGGCTAGCGCATAATTTATTTGGGTAGCATAACCTTTTGATTTTAACACTAAGGCCCCACCGAGTGTTTGAAAAATCTAATGTATGGCTGAGGGTTAGTATTTAATCGAGCGAGATTTTTATTTAGTCACCTTAACTAACCCATTCCTTGAGTGGGTTGTTCTTGAGGATAATCAGGGTAGATTATTGTATAGGGAGGTAATAATTTTTATTACTATTAAAGGATGTACAAGTTATTCTTTGAAATTCCTTTTATAGCATGTCTTGTTAGACAAGTTTTAAATGTCGAGATATTGGGTTGTTGGTTAGTTTAGTTCACGACTCACCCTAGACAACACACTTAACATTTTTGGGCATGTTCGATGCTGAGCCAATTCTTAGCTTGCGCCATTTGCTGGGAATTGTCATCTGCATCTGGTTGACACATTTCCTGGGGAATAGCATGGTTTTCTTGTCGGTATGTGGTTCCTAGCGCATCAGATTTTCTAGAGTCCTCGATCTGGATAGCTTATGGTTGCGCCAAGGTTATTGATGTATATACCACCTAGGAATGGCATGATCCCTGATGAGGGGATCATTGTACGCCCTTGGGAAACACGACGAACGAGAACTTGGCCAGAGTTGGAGCTTTCTATGTGAGTGTTGTCAAGCGTAGCAAGCGTGCTTTTGGCGCTTGGGTTGAACGCCTTCAGACGTCTAGTTAACGTGCCTTAGGGATTCTAGTCTTTGTTCGTCAAGGCCATTGTGTCGAAATAGGGATGTGTCCCTTAGGTTGTAGGCGTGGTCAAGTTCGTGTCGGGCGGGTAGTTTTTCGTCCTTGTTTTTCGACGCATGTTTCACCCAGTCACCCTTGTGCCTGTGCGTGGTGTCATAGTTGTCTGTGGCCAGGACAATGTGCTTATGACCATCTTCAGTGGTGAGGTTAATTTGTTGTCATTGTCACCTTCTTTCCCCAAAGACACACACAAAAAAAAGGGGTGCACTTTGGCTTCACTTGTAGTCGTAACAAAGGGGTCGTTACACTTTTCCACTAAAGCTCTAAACTACTTGAAAACTGTAAATACATTAGCCTTACTCTTCAACATATAGACCCAGACCTTCATAGAGAAATCATCTATAAAAGTTACAAAATATGATGATCCTCCATATGAAATAGTAGGGTATGGTCTCCAAACATCATAATGAATATAATTAAGGAATCCTTTACTGGTGTGTCTTCCAGTTTTAAATCTCTTCCTATTATGTTTTCCATAAATACAATGCTTGTAGAAATCTAACTTTAAAGACTTTAGACTAGGAAGTAACTTGCAATCAGATAATACGTTTAATTTGTGTTTGCTCATACAACCCAACCGTTGATTCCATAGTCAAAAGGAATCATTGCCGTTCTCAGATACTGTTTTCGCATGATCTGACTCAATTATTCATTCTAACAGAAACAGGTTACCAACCTTCTTCTCTTTCATAACCAGTAGTATTCCTTTGTAGACATTCATAACTCCACCTTGAATAACAATCTTGTAACCTCCTATGTCTAAGAATCCCAAAGAGATTAGGTTCTTCGTAAGCTCAGGTACATGTCTTACATAAATTCATATTTTAACAGTTCCATCAAACATCTTAATTTGAATGGTACCAATTCCCACAACTTTACACAAGATATCATTTACCATGTAAACTATTCCACCATCTATAGATTGATAAGTAATAAACCAATGTCTATGAAGACACATGTGGTTTGAAACACCAAAATCTAATAACCATTGTTGATCATGATGTGAATCAATACTAATTGATAAAACTTCATCAGTCATACCTGAACCTGTTGATGAACCTGTTTCAGTTGTTTGCTTCCTTCGTCTCTTTTGAAGGGTCTTCTTTGGAGGATTGTTGTCGCTTCCAACAATCCTTCTGCAGGTGTCTAGATTTTCCACAAAACCAACACTTAAGTTTTCTCTTCTTTCCCTTCGACTTTTACCAAGAAAAATACCTCTAACCATGTCCTCTTTCTTTAGGTCTACCTCTAACCATCATCGCCTGAGATGTAGAGGTTTCTAGATTGGATTTCTTCCTTATTTCCACAGATAGTAAAACTCCAACAATCTCATAAAACTTAATACTTTATGTTCAACTAAAACTAATAGAGGTAACAAAGTGATCCCATGAAGTGAGAAAAGAAAACAATAATGTAATTGCCTTATCTTTAGATTCGAATCTCACTCCCATGCTAGTCAACTGTACTAAGAGAGTATTAAAAGTATTTAAATGATCATCTATTTTCATACCTTCCTTCATGCACAATCTGTACAATTGTCTTTTCAAGAAGATCTTGTTTGTCGAGGATTTCGTCATATACAAGCTTTCCAGCTTCATCCACAAACCGATTGTTGTTTTCTCTGTAACAATGTTCAACAAAACATCATCGGCCAAGCACAAGCTTATGGCACTCAGTGCTCTCACATCCATCTCATCCTAGTCATCATCTGTTATGGTCTCGGGTTGCTTTGATTTTCTTAAAATCACCTTCACCACGCCTTGTTGCACGAACATATTGTGCATCTTAACTGTCCAGATCTCGAAATTGTTCTTGCCATTGAACTTCTCAATTTCGAACTCAGCACTATGCATCTTTGCCATTAGAGGAAACATTCCAAAAAATACCACTTCTTATAATAAACAAGGCGCTTTTAAAAAATATGTGGAGGAATAATGATGCAAACTCCAAAATAAAAAAGGTATAATAAAAGACGTTTTTCACTAATCCTCACCTTTTACTAAAAAGATTCACCTTTTTAAAAAACATCAAGCCACTTGAATTTATGCATACAAATTTTTAATATAATTCACCCTTTTCTATTCCTCCACCTTTAGGATTTTACATATTATATTTGAATCCAAATATAATAAACCTTTTAAAAAACATAAAAGCATCCTGCATGTGACTTGACTTACTCATGATTTTCTGTGACTTGACTTGCTCACAATTTTAAAAGAAAAAGAAATTCAATTCTATATACCTTAACTGTTATTCAAAAACAATACGAACATTTCCTTAAGGATCGACTTCTCAACACAACGCTCCCCTTATGAAAATAAACCAGCGCTGAAAATTGGATTTTGAAGAAAACGTAAGGGGTGGCTAATCATCGCTGCCTCACTCCTTGACGCCCAACGCTAACTTGAAAAACCAACGCTCTCTCTCATCCTTGTTTTATGCACAAAGATTCAGCTCCTACGGATGGCCTCACAGATCTCCAATGCTCTTGCGGATGGCCTCACAGTTTTGGCACTGCGGATGGCCTCACGGATCTCCAAAGCTCCCCTCCCCTCTGATACGACTTGTTGCATTTGCAAATGCAAAAAACACAATCACATAGAATATAAAATACACAGAGATTTACATGGTTCACCCAAATGTTTGTCTACGTCCACCAAGTAGAGGTATTAGTTGTTTTATTATTCAAATCATGGAGATTACAGTAGCTCACTCCCACTCCTTTGCCTTCCTCTACGAGATTACATAAATTTATATACATTTACACAAGAAACTGATTATTAAATGAAATCCTATCAATATTCTAACTTGGTCTCAATAGTTACAACCAATGTTGAATAATAGGATCTCAATTCTATCCTTGGAATTTGTTGTCATGATTTAACAATGGTTATGATGGAATAAGAGTAATTTTGTTTTCCTTCTTTATGATTGGAAGGTTTTACCTTAATCTTTTATTTTGATGTTGCACTCACCGCTATTAAATGTCTATAAAGGAAAGGAAAAATCAGGTGTTTAGAAATATTAATATTATTGTTATATGAGTCAAAATTAGAGGAGCACAACCTCTATAAAAATGAAGAGGGTGTATCTCTAATTCCCATGAGAATGCTCTATGAGGTTGTCTCTTCTCTTTGACAGGAAAATGGATCAACAACTTCACATGTTCCAAAGGATTGGAATCATGGATATCCTTCTCATCAAAGTCAAAGCTAACGCTAGGGTTTGAAGAGGATCCTTTGGGACCTTTACCAACATCCAATACCTTTGTATTTCTAGGAATAAGTATAAGAGGGGAGGGGGTGGGGTGAGGTTGTGGATATTTTTGTAGATAGGATGGGAAAAAATTCACTCAGAGAATTTGACCCTTTTGTTCCAACATCATTTCCCCAAGATCCAAAAATGATATTTTAAGAAGAAATACTGTTAGACAAAGAGTGAGAGTGATGTTTCTTACCAAATTTTATCTTGGCCTCCTTGTTATGGCTAATTATTTCTAGGTTTGGATCCTTGTAATAGCATGGATTTTAGAATTGTAAATATTCTTATAGATTTTGAAAATGATCATTTTCAGGGTCGCTTTGACCCCTACATATTCCTTTCTACTAGATATTTGGATTTTTCCCAATTTAACCATCTCCAAACCTCTCGAAATTTTTCTTGTTGCCCAACTCTTTTGGTATCTTGGGTAATTATAGTATGCAACTAGGTGCCCATAATAGTGGAAACTCACACATTTGAAGGGTACTCCTTAGTAGTCCAGGTTAAAATGAAAGAGATAAACACCCCTATGGATATCTGTTGTGTCGACCAAACCTTTGCTAGCCTCCAAAATGACCAGAATCCAAGCCATTCCATAGTAGATCATGTTTCTACATGTGTTAGGTTTTCTTCATCATATATTCCTAAAGAATTGTTTGTTTCCTTGAAAACATATTCATACCACAAAATCAAAGAAAGCCTAAGAATTCAAACCTACACTTATAGAATATCCAAAATTGTTCGATCTAGCATCAAACTCAATGTGTCATTTCTTTAAGAATAGAGTTTGTGATCCCCATCTCCACTATCAATGAAAAAATTCATTTCCTTATTTTATTGTCCTAAACACGTAAATGAGTCGGCCTTTGACCAATATCATGGTTCATGGGAAGCATCCCACTAAAGCTTCAAATTTGAGCTTTGTCTAAGCCTTCAATTCCTCATTGCTCATTCTTTTCCCAAGAAATGGGCCTACTAGTACTCAATCCCCCATCTCCATTATGCCATTTAATTTGTTTTTTCCTCCTAAGTTGAAGCTAATAGTCTCTTGGGCATTTTTTATAGACTTTATTTTTTTAGGTTTCATTGAGGCCTCGTAAGAATGTAACCCTACAGCCTAAAAATCAAAGGGAGGGACTGTGATCATAAGATTCCATTCCAACATTTCACTAACAAAACTAGAAATAGAAAAACTATCATTTTTCTAAGTACATAATTGCATTGGGTTTTAAACTCATTACTAAACTTGATCTGAGGGTTTGTGACAACATACCTTGAATGCAATACTCCCCTGTCCTCTTATGCGTAGGATATTAAGGTCTATACAGATATTCTCGATCTAAGTTGTAAATCTCTACCTGGGGTGAGGAACATGGGCATTGATGATCCTCTGAAGGATCACTATAGGGTCCCATCACCCCTTCATCCACCCAGCCCATGGGAATCAATCTATGATATGTCAAATCCCGATGCAACCATCTAAAATGGATATAGTATCCTTCTCAAACGAATGAGACCAATAAATCCTACTGAAGTCCAATGTGTCTCTCGATCTACTAATCCCTGAGTTGGACCAAATTTGTTTTCCCTCCATCAGGTCTATTGAACAATCCAGTTCATCCTCCTCTCTACCCATTCTCCAATCGTTGTTGACCCTTCCTAACACCTTCATGATCAAATATCATCGTGGAAACATCCTATTTATAACATGTGGAGACCCTCCTCGTGTGGGAGACTCATCACCCTCTTACTAATTAGCACTAACATTTACATTAAACCTAGATTTGTTATGCACTAACCAGTTTCAAATTTCTTGAAGTGTCATATTTGAAGTTTCACTTATGGACTAAATTGATATTGATTGGTTTGTGAAAACTTGGAGGTGGTCTTTTATTGCAGGTAGATTATCAAGGTGAATAGACAATGATTTAAAGAAGAATATTCGCATCAATAGAAAATGTTGAGAATGAGACTCTATGTACATGATTATCATTCCTTGTTCCTATCACACAACAACAACACAACCTTCATTTCTCTGTTACAACACAACCTTCATTTCCCTGTTAGCTTTCGAGAATGAAAACCTAACATTTCAGAGATCAGGAATGACATAGAGAGCCAAGTTCTTACAACATGACCACCTGGAAAGATCGCTCGTTTGAGCCCTCTAATTCTAAGGATGAAGAGCCTCCTGAGCTGAATGAGCTTGTGTTTATTGCATTTTTTCAGCATCTACGATTTCTGAAGGTATTCCTCATTATTTCCATGTTCAAATTCCATATATGCTTCACCGTAAACCAATTGTACTTTGTTCACACATGCAAGTGTCATTTCAAGGCTCTACTTACTCATAAATAGACATGAGGGGAAGGATCAACACTTTCATCGGAATGAATTGAATGGATGCTTTTTATTCAAAAGCAACCAACAAGAATAATAGGGGCACTAGCAATGTCATAATATAGTATATATATATACAACTAGCCTAGCCACATAACCTATGGCTAATGAATGCCAATAGGTAACGATTATAGCTAATGATGAAGGGGTGTTTGGAGTTACCTTGGAACTATATCAAATACTTATTATTTGATATATACTATCAACAACCACTTTTATAAAGTAGTTGATATATATCAATCTTGATTTTCCACATTTTTAAACTAATGGGTCTATGTAGTATATTTACCACTTTCATAAAATGATTGTTTCTAGTTTTATTTTGCTTACTAATATTATAAAATACATGTTTTCTAAAATATTAATATACTATCATTAAAATGGTAAATTATTTTATTCATATTTATTGAATTAAATTTTTTAAATCATATATTAAACTCAATATATATTATAAAAATAGAAAAAAATATAATAAATAATTCTGATATTTTAAATAAATAATATTAAATTATGAAAATTATGAAAATAACAAATTTTTAATTATTGAATCAATTTTAATTCGTAATATAAATATAACAAAATTTAAGTAGTATTTCTAATCTTTTAAATAAATAATATTAACTAATTTAAATTATGAAAATAAATAAATAATATTAAATTATGAAAATAACGCAGTTTTAATTATTCAATCAATATTAATTAGTATTATAAATAAACAAAATTTAACAAAAAATTCTCATGTTTTAAAAAAAATAATATTGACTAATTTCAATTATGAAAATAATTATTAAAACAAAATAGTAAAGCAATAAATTAACATTTTTTTATGTTATTAAACTGGGACTTATCAAAATTGGCATCAATAGGGAGAAACAATAATTATCTATATTGACATTTATGAAGGAGAAACCCGAAAAACAATGATTTTAATATTTTGATGCCTTAACATTAAAATACGGTCATTCAAATTCCTTATAAAATGGATAAAAGTGTTCTTTGAACACCATATTCCATCCCTAATCGGAAGAGAACTCAAAAACTGGATTCCATGTTTGATCAGAACAAAACTCCAAAACCACATATAGAGTAATTATATTACTAATGCAACAATGTTGTAAAATGAACGAACTTTTATCATTTTCATCGAAGTAAATTTTAAAAAATACAATTTCTCTTTACGAGTAGTAAGACATCGGTAACCCTAGCAAACTGATATTTCATTACAAATATGATTTATAGACACGTATGACCTTGAATGACAAAATTACCTTGAATGACAAAGACAATAGAAAAAAAAATTGTGAAGATTAAACATATTACAAGAAAACTTGTTAAAGCAAACCTGAAAAGCGCATAAATTAATGCAACACCGAGGAAGACAGATACAAAAAAAAAAATTGTGAATGTGGTAACTATTTAGCATGAAATGACAAAACTTTCAAAGTATACCTTTACCTAAGTTTATTATTGTAAAAACAAACATGTACATTAAATATTATTATTGTAAAAATAAGCATGCAAATTAAACACATTACAACCCAAAACAGATTACAACGGTTGGAAGTAACAATTAGAAGTAGGTGAGATCTTCACCATTTTGTCACTAGTTTAGTAGTTTTGTTAGTCAACCGAAGTTTTGTAAGTCACACGTTTACTCAAAAGCAAGTGTAAGTAGGAAGCTATAAATGGCGTCGATCCTTATCTTTCTAGAGTTCAGTTAAGTGGTTAAAGAGTCAATCACAATTATGATGCACAGTAATGTTGAGTCAGTCTTAGTTTCTGTAGGATGTCCCAGTTGAAGTCCATATAAGTTTGAGTCTTTTAGTTAGAGAGATGATGGAGAGTAATGTAGAGAAGAGATAGAGAGGTAGAAGATTAACAACAACAACTTAAGAGTTGAAGAAGTCTTAGCACAAGCTCTGTGTATGTAAAGTGAGTAGAAGAAGCCATTGGAGCCGAAACTCATCTTAGTTATTGTATTATGTAACCGCGTGCAATGCTCCAAAGTTTAGTAATATCAAAGTAATTCATATTTTGAATTTATGTGCTAAGCCTAGCAGTTTGTAATTCCACATTTTTAAATTGTTGTTTAAAGCATTTTATATTACACCGTACAACATCTCGTTTATTTTTTAAACTACGTGACAAGTCCATAGAGTTCAAAAACAAACCTTCTCGCATGCAGTAATTTTGCATTGCACTGCACACGGTTTCCTTGTGCACTGCGGATCCAAAAAAGTTAAAAATGGCTTCTACCTCAAATATGCAACCTACCACTTTTACATAAAAAAATTATGAAATGTGGTCCTTGACCATGAAGGCACTGTTCCAAGGTCAATATGTATGGGATATAGTTGAGAATGGCTATGTGGAACTGGTAGATCAGGCGACATACAATTCCTTCACACAATCTGAGAAGGATGTCTTGATTGATCAAAGAAAGAAGGATGGAAAGGTGTTGTTTTACATACATCAAGCCATGCATGACAAAATAGTTCTAAGAATTGCATCAGAAAAGAAATCCAAGGAGGCATGGGACATATTACAAAACTCTTATTAAGGTATGGACAAAGTAAAGACTTCAAGATTACAAATTCTTAGAAGAGATTATGAAACTTTGTCAATGAAAGATACAATAGATTTCTTTTATACCCATGTTATTGGCCTCATAAATCAGATTAAGTCTAATGTTGAAACCATAGAAAAAAAATTGTTGATAAGGTACTTAGAAGTCTTCCTCCTAATTTTGATACCCTTGTTGTGACTCTAGAAGAAAGAAAATACTTGAGTAAGTTTAGTTTAGATGAACTGCAAGCTTCCCTCATTAATCATGAACAAAGATTGAATAGATCAAGTATATCATTAGAGAATGAATTCTCACACAGTCATATATAAGTCGTGGAAGAGGAGGAGGGAGAGATAACTCTAGAGGTAGAGGAAGAAATTTTGTTAAAGGTGGACCTAGTAGCAGTCCTAGAAATACTGGTGGAAGAGGTCAAAACCCATGTACCAGTTAGTCAAGCTGTCAAAGAACTAACAAATCAAAGATTTAGTGTCATTACTGTAAAAAGTATACGAATTATGCATATGAGTGAAGAAAGAGACAATATAATCAGAAAAAAAAAAGTCAAGATCATTCAAACAACACAAATAACCAAACTCACCCTATGTTTATGGCGTGTGTTGTAGAAATGCCTATAGTCTCACCAATTGGATGCAATGTTTCTCAAGAAATTCATTGTGACATATGGTATTTAGATTCGGGTTGTAGTAACCACATGACAGGAAACATAGAATTATTTTCTAGTTTGGATGAGTTAGTCCAAACCAATGTTACACTTGGAACAAATATCCAAGTCATTGTCATAGGAAAAGGAAGTATAAACATCCTAACAAGAAAGGAGAACAAAAAGTCATGTCTAATGTATATTATGTTTATGTTCTCAAGCATAATCTGATGAGCACAGGACAACTATTAGAGAAAGGATACAGAATCTGCATTGAAGATAATCATTGTGTGATTATGGACAAATGCCCAAGCAATCAACTTATCGAAAAAATTGAGATGAAATGTAACAAGATGTTCACATTGACATTGAAGACAACCAAGAATAATAATATAACACTAGTTGTTTGTAAAGAAAAATATCTGCAGTGAGACATTGCATTTACAACAGAAAGTGTGCACATTGCTAATGAAGAAACTAGTGCACACAGTATTAAGAAAGGAGAAAATGGTGCAGAGATGAAGGCAACATTCTAATTTGAAATACATGATGTGTTGGATAATGTTGTCATTGATGCCAATGGTTTGATTGATTGATGTCAAATGATTGATTGATGTCATTGATTAATGTCATGTGATGGATTGCTTGATAGGCTTGATTGATTGATGATTAATGAACAATGTAAATGAATTATCCTTTATGAGAATGATAGATGTCAAAGTGGAAACCAATTGATAAAGATGGATCATTGATATGAAGCATAGATGAATATGGATCAATGAGTTGTCATTGATACATGATGATACATAGTTTGTTTGATGCAAAGATGACTCATTATTGTCTTATCATGATTGATAAGGTGCACAAATGGATGAACTCCAAAGTGGTCCTCTTATCATGAAATCCCTCATGAGAAGACGCTTTGGGGAATGAGTTATCCTAGAAGAATGAGATGAAGATCAATGAAGTGGTTGGTGAAACTGTCCTGGATGGATAGTGTTTGTCATGCCATTTCTGGTGGTATCTGAAATGTCACATAACTCCTCATGGTTTGAGATTTATGGCCTTATGAAGTTGGAGGACCCCCATATGAAGGCTTGAAGCCTCCAAGGTCAAAGAAGTAAAAGTGCTTGAAAAGAAGAAATCATTATTTAAATGGTAAAGTAAAGTGACAAAATCAAGATGGATTATTTAAATAATAAAGAGAAGTGACAAAATCAAGAAGGAATATTTAAATGATAAGGTATTGGAGAACTTTCTATTCATGGAAAGTGATTAACCATAAAATATGGAAAATAGGTTAAGTGACCTAGAAATGGGTTAAGTAACCTAAAATGGGTTAAGTGGACTAGAGGATGAAAGTATAAATAAGATAGCTATGGTCTCATGTAGATCATCCCTTTTGCGGATCAATGGAGAGCTTCTAGTGAGATTATCTTGTGGAGTATTGTCAAAGAGATTCTTGTGAGAGCATATTTCGTGTGGATTTCTTGAGCATGATTGAAGATATATTATGAGGAAGAGAGCAAGAGGAGGACCTCATGGACATATCAAAGTTTTGACAATGTCGGAGATCTTGACAGAAAAAATTTCGGAACTTCAGAAACCCTAGTTTCTGAGGTATACATGGGTTGTTTGTGCTTAGGGTGCATATACATTAAGGTATACACAGGTTGTCTGAAGACAGGGAGTGTATGGTGGATAAAATGGGGAAGACTTGTGTTTGAGTTGGTGCCAAGTTCTTGGATGATTAGGCAGGTATCAGATATGCATTATATGGCCTCATATCTATCACTGAGACACTGGTATGATTGCATTATTGTCATTATGAATACTATTGTTTGGTGTGATGGGAATGCTTATTGCATTCTTGGTATGGCTTCTATGATGTGGTTCAGTTTGGTTGATTTGGTTGATCGAGTGATCAATACTCTTGTGATTCAGTGGTAACATGATTTCTATGGTATATTAGATGCTTATACATGTTTGAGATAGCATTCAGATTGATCTATTGTGGAGCATGAGAAAGATATTGGAAATCTTGGAGATGTTGCGACTGACTGTGGGTCAATTTGGATAGTGGAAGACATAAGAGACAGTTATTGCAGGTTTTAGAGGATATGAGCATGTGAAGAAAAGAAAAAACCTGGTTGCTCAGAAGCATATGCATGTTGCATTATACACTAGCCATGTGCACACGCAGGTTGTAGTGAGCCAGGGTGCGTACACACATTGGTTGCACTACTGACAGATCATGTACCTATTGACAGATTGATATATGTTGAGGATTGTTGCCTCATCTCAGTTGGTTCTGAGGGTGTAAGTTGAGTCTTGCATTATAGAGCTGGTGCTCTTGTAGAGTTGTACTCTATTCAGTTGTTGTTGATAAACCCCAGATTGTTGTCCATAATAAAATGAAAAATTGTACATACATCTCGTGTTCTTTGTGTTCCTTGTGGTTATGACTTATTGATGATATGTGTTGCTGATATATGTTGTTGATATATGTTCACATCTAACTGGTTATAAATGACAACAATGGATAATGAATAAATGTTGAAGGTTAACTAATGAGTTTTGTGTAAGAATGAAGTTTTGGGAAAAATATCCCCACACTCATTCACCTCCCCTATAAGTGTGGTAGGTGTGTCCAATAATTGGTATCAGATCAGGCCTTCACTACAATCCTTAACAAGATTGAAGGAGATCCATAGCCACACAAATGGATGATGAAGTTCCAATCCCTGATGAGGAAGAATATTCTACATGGAGACTAGAGATGAGATTATATTTAAAGACAATGGGAGCAACTATTAGGAAGGAAACCATTGGTCTATAATTTCCATTGAAAAATAAGGCAAAGTTTGCATCTCAAAGGGAAGGAAATAAGAATGATGCATTGGATCTCAAGACCATTCTGAGTGGACTCTTAATCCTTATCAAAGAGAGCATGGAACAATTCACTTCCGCAAAGGATCTATGGCTAAAAATAGAGGAGACATATCAAAACAAGAAAGAGAAGAAAGAAATTGAAGACCACTCCATCAAGATCATCAAAGGTAAAGAATCATCAAAAACTCTTGAATGCATTGTTTCTAAATGTGATTTTGAAAACATTTCAAGTGAAGATGAAGAAGCAAGTAATGATAGCACAAAGGAAGATCTTGAAGACATTTCAAATGAAGGGAAAAAATCATGTGATGGTGTTGGCAAGAAGGAAGATATTGAAGGTAAAGAATCTCCCAAGACTCTTGATTGCAATGATTCAAAGTGTAATGATGTTGAATTTTTCTTAAGTGAAGAAGATGATCTAGAAACAATTTTTGTAATGTTTGATGATAGTTATCCCATGGAAGGAATAGAAGAAAATCTATTAGAACTTCAAAAGGAAATTGAAGAGGGTTTATACATGTATAGGAGTGATAATTTTTATACACACTATAACTATATTTCGTATAACACTAAGAAGTTTCTTATGATATAGATTATTTTCGGCACGAAATGAGAGTGGAGATATAATAAGGAAATGCACAGAGATATCGCAAATATTCAATAATATAACAGAAATGTATTAGATATGCAACCATAAACATGGATATACAGTAATACACGATTTCTATTAATGAAAGATATGTACAGAGACTGTAAAAATACAGAGTGAAAGACTCGCTAGAATGGTGGCAGCTTATCTCTGAGAAGAGATGTGACGGCT
>JZKD02S1667517.1:656036-669853 GCA_000966675.3 Picea glauca
AACCATTTATCTAGGGCATCTGCATCTATTTGACCTTCAAATACGGGAATATCAAAATTAACCTGTACCTTGAAAGGCGAGGTGCCTCCAAAGTGGTCGCTTGATGAAGATGCACGTGATGCTATCGGCAGACATTGAAGGATGTGGGAAAAATTCTCCATCATTTCGTCCCTCTGTCGCGTGATAGCTTGCTCAAGCAACAGACTAATAGGATCGTCTGCTCCGTCGATTTTCTTTTCTTTCGCCATTGAGGGTTTCTTGGGTGTGCGAGAGCGATTGTCTTCCAGAGAGACAAGCTCAAGACCCACCTTGCTATACTTGGACCTCGTCAGGGACATGCACTGAAAAAAATGATCGAGAGCAATCTGCTCTAATACCACTGATCCGGATTATTTTCGGCACGAAATGAGAGTGGAGATATAATAAGGAAATGCACAGAGATATCACAAATATTCAATAATATAACAGAAATGTATCAGAGATGCAACCATAAACACAGATATATAGTAATACATGATTTCTATTAATGAAAGAGATGTACAGAGACTGTAAAAATACAGAGTGAAAGACTCGCTAGAATGGTGGCAGCTTATCTCTGAGAAGAGATGTGACGGCTACTCGCATTTGCAAGAATATCCTTACAATGAGGCTCGGAAGGCCTTTTTACAATAGACGGGAATGCCAAAATTCCTAGACATCCAAAAACCTAACCCTAGGAGATGAAGCGCCAAAAGTCATGTGGGCCCCGTTTGGGTAAGTTGGTGCATCAACTTCCCGGGGTCGTAACTTTTGCATACGATCTCCGTTTTAGGCTTGTGATAGCTCGTTGTAAATGTATCATCGAGGAGATTCATTTTGAGGGCTCAATTATGCCTTCAGATATCATTGAGAACCTCGATCTCGAAAAAACTTCATTTAGGCCCTCAAAATGGCCCCGGCCGTGAAAACCTGCTAAAAATAGTAAATTGCCAAAATGGCCAGAAAACTATTTTGAGCCATTTGGAAAAGGTGGGTGGCCCCCGATATCCACCTGGATCATCTTAGGAGGAGTCAAAGGTACATATTGAAGTTAAATAGAATGCTCAAAGAACAAGAAGAGAGCTCTAAATTAGAACAAAAGGAAGAAGAGATCACAGGACTAAAGAATGGAAAAGAAGATATAAATGTAGATGATGATATTAGCAAAAGTGTTGAAACCATTTTCCATATCAAAACCCAAATTGATGAAGCCAAAAGAATAGAAGAACTATTGAAGATTCAAATAAATGAAAAAGAAGAGTCATGTTGTAAGTTAGAAGCTGAAATTGTTTACCTTATTAAAGAAGAGAGAAAAGTCAAACAAATTCTTGAATAGCTCACGAATCTTGGATGAGATCTTGGAAAATCAAAGACCACCATGTGATAAATCAGGTCTTGGATACAAAGGAGAAGATACACATGCTGAAGCAAGCACCTCAAAGAAGGCTGAGGTAAGTCCATCAAAGAAGGAAGACAATGTTGCAAAACAACCATCTACATAGGTCAAAGAAGATTTCAAAAGAAAAAACCTAGGAGGACATCAAGAAGGTATGTTTGGGACACCAAAGCAAAGGTATGAAAGTATTTTTCATGGGCATTGTTATTCATGTAATGGATATGGTCACAAAGATAATGAATATAGATCTTATGAAAGGAGATATAATGGAAGATTCTAAAACACCACAAGGTGTTGGAGATGTGATCAAGTAGGACATATTGTTGTTCACTGTAACTCCATGAGATGCTACAGCTATAGTGGATTTGGCCACAAATCCCAGGAGTGTTGGAACAAAAGAATAAATTAGATGATGAGGACTTCACATAACATGTCTAGAAGAAGGAATGAAGTAATAAATGGAGACATATTTGACCAAATCGATGCTCAGACATCAAGTTCTGAGGAGAAGGGTCATCTACAAAAGTGGGTGAAGAGGACAGAGCAACCAGAACAAAATGAAAGACTGAAGGGAATCTTAAGTAAGACATCTACTGAGGCATACGAAGGTGATAGTGGTGGCAGTCGCGTACATACATTGGATAAACTTGCATAGGTCGCGTACACACATGCTCTATTGTGTAGTAGGATGCGTATATGTGTTGAAGCCGAAGGAAATGGGCTATGCACAGAGGTTGCATCTTGATGTGATGGTATAACTCTGTGTTGCAGGGTCTCACATTGTTTATTGCAGGTTCTGACACTGTTTGTTGTAGGTTTTCATAGTTCTAAGTTAGATTACACAAGGTTATGATATAAAATATATATTGGGTGCATGACACTAACCCATGAGTATGGATTTATGTTGATCAAATTCTCATCTATTGGATTATGTAAAATAATATGTTGAGGGTACATGGCTGGTACATAATTGAAGTTTCATTGATATATATTATGATGTATTATTGGAAGCATATGGTATTGTTGGATATCATGGTGCATGCATTTTGCATGGGTTTGGACTACATATTGGGACATGTAGTTGGTGAGTTTAGTTGTACACCTTTGGGAGTCATAGCTTGTTGATGCATGGTTGATATACTTCCTTGGTGCAAGTAATGATGCATGATGGTACACTAATAAATGGTATTTGTTAAGCATATTGATAGATGCACATGTTGGCATATTGGTAGATGCACATGTTGGCATATGGTGGATACATTTCATGGATGATATCTTTTGGCACATTTTTGACGTACATGGTTGATGTACATGGGTGTTGTGAATTGTGGGCACATTTTGGGACATGATGTACTTGTTTGATATATTGTTCATGATTCTCTATTTCATTGATGACATATCTTTTGTTTCATGATGTATGGTATGGCACAAGTTTGATGCATGAATAGGTCCAAGGATCGTCATAAGGTAGCATATTGTTCATATTGCAAAGAAGATAGGGGGATACATATCAGATGCATACCTAGAAAAGATCCCTATATTTGAATAAAGAACACAAAGGAATAATTCCAAGAGGAGCGATGGTCATAGGGGGAGTATGTTCGATGTATATTCAACATTACATCAGAGTGATATCCCATGCTCAAAAGGGAAGTGATTATTCATAGGAATATCAAAGGCATTCAGACAAGGGGAGCATCCCAAAAGGCAGTTCAAATAGGGGGAGCAACCTCAAGAGCAGAATGTCCCTTTTCCATTGATGTGATTGATGTTTATTGATGGGGAGAGATAGTCACATTGACTATTGATGTAGATCATGCCTTATCTACATGTTGACATCAATAATTGGTGATTCATGATTGACATTAATGTTGGTATTGCCATTAATGCCAAAGGGGGAGATTGTTGGATCATGTTGTCATTGATGTCAATGGTTTTATTGATTGATGTTATTGATTGATGTCAAGTGATGTATTGTTTGATAGGCTTGATTGATTGATGATTGATGAACAATGTAAATGAATTATACTTGATGAGAATGATAGATGTCAAAGTGGAAACCAATTGATAAATATGGATCAGTGATATGATGCACAAATGAAGATGGATCAATGAGTTTTCATTGATACATGATGATGCATAGTTTGTTTGATGAAAAGATGACTCATTATTGTCTTATCCTGATTGATAAGGTGCACAAATGAATGAACTCCAAAGTGGTCCCCTTATGGTGAAATCCCTCACGGGAATACGCTTTGCGGAATGAGTTATCCTAGAAGAATGACATAAATATCATTGAAGTGGTTGGTGAAACTATCCTATATGGATAGTGCTTGTTATGCCATTTCTGATGGTATGTGAAATGTCACATAACTCCTCATGGTTTGATAGTTATGGCCTTATGAAGTTGGAGGACCGACATATGAAGGCTTGAAGCCCCCAAGGTCAAATAAGTAAAAGTGTTTGAAAATAGGAAATCATTATTTAAATGATAAAGTAAAGTGACAAAATCAAGATGGATTATTTAAATAATAAAGAGAAGTGACCAAATCAAGAAGGAATATTTAAATGATAAAGTATTGGAGAACTTTCTATTCATGGAAAGTGGTTAACCGTAAAATATGGAAAATAGGTTAAGTGACCTAGAAATGGGTTAAGTAACCTAAAATGGGTTAAGTGACCTAGCGTATGAAAGTATAAATAAGATAGCTATGGTCTCTTGTAGATCATCCTTTTTATGGATCAATGGAGAGCTTCTAGTGAGATGATTTTGTGGAGTATTGTTGGAGAGCTTCTTGTAAGAGCATCTCTGGTGTGGATCTCTTGAGCATGATTAAAGATCTATTATGAGGAAGAGAGAGAGAGGAGGAATTCATGGATGCATCAAAGTTTCGACAATGTTGGAGATATTGATGACAAAATTCTTGAAACTTCAGAAACCCTAGTTTCTGAGGAATATCTGGGTTGTCTGTGCTTAGGGTGAGTATACATTAAGGTATACACAGACTGTTTGAAGACACAGATCGTATGGTGGATAAAATGGTGAAGACTTGTGTTTGAGCTGGTGCCAAGCTCTTGAATGATTAGTCAAGTTCCAGATCTGCATTCTATGGCCTCAAATCTATCATTGAGACATTGGTATGATTACATTATTGTCTTTAGGAATACTATTGTTTGATGTGATGGGAATGCTTAGGCCATTCTTTTGTATGGATTTTATGATGTGGTTCAGTTTGGTTGATTTGGTTGATGGAGTGATCAATACTCTTGTGATTGAATGGTGACATGATTGCTATGGTATACTAGATGCTTATACATGTTTGAGATAGGATTCATATTGATCTATTGTGGAGCATGAGAAAGCTATTGGAAAGATTGGAGATGTTGTGACTGACTGTGGGTCAGTTTGGACAGTGGAAGATAGAAGAGAAAGTCATTGCAAGTTGCAGAGGATCTATAATGAAGACAACAACAACATCTATGCAACATCTATAATGAAGACACAACAAATTCATTTTCATTTTTTGTTTTGTTTTCACAAATAGATGATCCATTAATATTTGAAGAAGATGTCAAAGATAATGTATGGGCACAAGCCACGTATGAATAAATTAGATGCATAGAGAATAATCAGACATGGAAATTGGTAGATGTACCTCAAGATAAGGATGTGATTATTGTGAAGTGGATTTATAAAATGAAGAAAGATGCAAAAGGAAATTAACACAAGTACAAGGAAGGATTAGTTGCAAGAGGCTTTACACAACAAACCATAATTGATTTTAATGAAGCATTTGGACCAGTTGTGCACATGGACACAATAAGAACCATGTTAGCAATTGTCGCATAGTACAAGTGGTAAGTTTATCACATGGATGTAAAGTAAGCATTTTTGAATGGAAACTTAGAAGAAGAAGTATTTGTGGAACAACCACAAGGTTATGAGGTTCGAGTACAGGAAGACAAAGTGTACAGATTGAAGAAAACATTTTATGGATTAAGGCAAGCTTCGAGAGCTTGGTAAAGTCACAAAGATTCCTATCTCATAGAGAATGGATTTCAGAGAATTGAAAATGAACCAACATTGTATGTCAAAGAAAATCAACAAGGTAACATGTTAATTGTTTGCTTATATGTAGATGATTTGATATTTACATGTCATTTTTGCATAGAAGAATTCAAGTGAGTCATGAAGGTTGAATTTGAAATGACTGATTTGGGGCTAATGAGATATTTTTAGGGAATAGAAGTGAAGCAGTCCAAAACTGGTATATTTATCTCATAGCCTAAGTATGCAAATGAAATATTGAAAAGATTCAATATGATGAACTCAAAAGAATCACCAACACCTGTCATAACAAGATTGAAGTTAAGAAAGGAAGATAAAGGGTTCAAGGTGTTTCCCACAGTGTTTAAAATATTGGTAGGAAGTCTTACGTATCTCACAACTACAAGACCTAATATTATGTATGGAGTGAGATTAATTTCAAGGTTCATGGAAATTCCTAAATAATCACTTTGGAAGGAAAGAAAAAGAATCCTTAGATATGTGAATGGAACAAAATATTTTGGCATTAAGTAATCCACTTCAGAATATTTCAGACTCATTAGATACAGTGACAATGATTGTGGAGACAACATAGATGACAGAAAAAGTACCTCTGGGTACACATTTCATTTTGGAACAGGTATGGTATCATGGGCATCAAGGAAGAAACCAATAGTGACTCTTTCTTCAGTAGAGGCAGAGTATGTTGCAACTACAAGTGCAACTTGTCAAGCAGTTTGGATGAGATGAATATTAAAAGATTTGTCACACGAACAACATTAACCAACAAAAGTATTATATGACAACAATCCAGCCATCATGTTATGAAAGAATCACATGTTTCACAGGAAAACCAAGCATATTCATACAAGGTATCACTTTATCAGAGAATTGGTGAATAACAAAGAGATCTGTTTAGAGTTTTTCAGTTCAAAAGAACAAGTCAAAGACATTTTCACAAAGGCTTTAACATGGTATGCATTTCAGCATCTATCCAGTAGTTTGGGAGTCTGTGCAGTAATAGATGAGTGACACTAAAATGTAAACTCAATTTTTTGATGAAAAATTTCTTTTGTAGTTCAACCTACTTATAATTAAGGGGGAGTGTTGGAAATAACAATTACAAGTCGGTGAGATCTTCACATCTCCATCGATTTGTTTGTTATTCATTTTCTCAGTAGTTTTGTGAGTAGCCAAAATGTGAGTCAGTGAGTCTTACAGTGTGCAACTGCAAATTCACACTTTTACTCAAAATTCAGTTGGCAAGGAGGAAGCTATAGATGGAGTCGATCCTTATCTTTCTCAAGTTCACTTAAGTGGTTGAAGAGTCAGTCGCATTTATGATATGCAAATGCAAAGAAGAGGAACAGATGTAGAATATTAACAACAACAACTGAAGAGTTGAAGAAGTCTAAGAACAATATTTGTAGAAGAATCCATTGGAGTTGAAGCTCATTTATATTAGCCATTCGCAGTGCATCGAAGTTTATTAATATCAAAGCAATTCGTATTTTGAGTTTATTTGCTAAGCATAGAAATTTGTCATTCCACATTTATAAATTGTTCTTTAAAGCGTTTTATATTACATCGCGCAACATTTCGTGTAGTATGTGAATTGTGCAACATTTCGTGTAGTATGTGAATTACATGACAAGTCAAGAGAGTTCATAGAGGAAGCCTGTGGCACGCAATATTTTGTCACTACATTGCACACAATTTCCTTGTGCATTGTGGATCCAAGTTTTTACCACTGCACACTGGATGCAAGAACAACCGGAAAATTGAAATCTTGATCTTTTCTATAGTGGCATCACCTCAGGACGGATCAATGCATTTATCTTTGTTTCCATATATTTTTTTAAGATTCAAATGCCAGAACTAAATTTCCCTTCTTTGCCTTGTGATCACTACTTGTAGAAAACAAAGCATTGTTGAGACACAAATAACATGAATACTAATTTGGAAAAGAGTCTTATTGATTAAATATAAAAAACGGATAAAAAACTCAAAAAATGAAGTAGGCTTATGTGATTTCAATGCTATAACAATAAGTGTAGCTACTGCAACTATCACAGATTATTTCTGCTAGCTTGTTATAAGACTTAGTTAAGGCACCTCCAAATTTTTGGAAGGCTTAGTTCAAGCTTCTTTCACCAACGATTTTCTTTTCCAATTGTTTATAAGCTCTGCAATTACACTCAAAACCTACAATAGATTCTGATTCCAGAGGAACTAATTTTTAATACAAGGTATCTCATCATTCAAATCCCTATCTCAGTCCACATGATAAACGAATCCAGACATAACCTTCAATCAATGCAACCATTTCTATAGACATACATTTGAAGTGTCCTCAATTAAGTTGCATTTTCCACATGATTTTGTACACATTCACACCTCAAATAAACATGCCTCTGAAAATTCCATAATGATCGTGGCTGGGCTAGTGTCGGCATATATGAAAAAATACCTGGTAACTACACCTGTTAAATATAATGTAACCTCAACAATCTGACTGTACACTGCTAGTTGTCCTAGCCAACTGTACTTTATTTTATTGATTTGCTTGAGCCTATTTAGCTCAGCTATTTTTCGTTTTGCATAGTACTTCTTCATTAACTCTTGTCATTGTACTTTCTCTTTACATTCTCAATATACTGAATACTATTTATGTTCTATTATTTCTCTCTGCATTTCTTGCTTCACAATTTATCATGGTATCAGAGCTTCAGCAGTAAGCCTCTTCACACAGGTTGGAGAGCAACATGATCCTCATAGAGCATAGCTTAAATCGGCATCCAGAGCATGGGACACAAATTTTTCACAAGGCTTGGAGAGCTGTCCACCATCCACTCAAAAGATCGTCGCAGGAAACTCCCATGAGGAACCAGAGTGCCATATGCTCGAAATATCAAGGAAGCAGAGACTACAGAAGGAGAAATTTTAAAGATTCGTGAACAATTTCAGTTTCTTCAAAGATTCATGAAGAAGAGATGCAAGAGGTATGAACATTTGAAGAATTCAAAGAAATTCGTTTAAATTAGTGAAATCTTGTTGAAGAAGGAAAAATCATTTAAAGAATTTCGGGAATTCTCTCAAATCCGTCAAAGATTGTTGTAGAGAACAAAATGCTTCAAAGAATTCATGTAATTCTTTCAAATCTGTGAAAGATTCACGAATTTTCTTCCGCGGGAGATAATCTTTTCAAGAATAGAAAAGAACTCATGAAAACAGCCAAGAATAAGCAATCGTAGTCGTAATATCCGTCCTACAATTAGATCTGAGGAGAAAATTAAGTTCAAAAGGGATGAGCAGAGCACAGAAAGGTGAAAGAATTACAGTCGTTGGATTTTGTGCAGAGCACTGATAGTCGTCAGATCCGTGAGAAAGTGTAGGAGGCTTAGTCCTCTGGAGCGCACAGGAGAAATTTTTGACTTGCAAAGTCACGAAATTGTTAGGACCGTCCATCAAGGGACACATGGAGAGATCTCAACATTTTGCTGACTTGCGGGGTGTAAAGGTCAAAAGAGTTCCATGAGAATTTGGGAATCACGAAATCCCAATTATTTCTAGACCATTGGATCGAGAAACATCACAAGCCGTCGATCTAACGCTATCGTGAAATCAGGAATCGGGAGCTGGACAAGCAAAGGAGACTACACTCCAAACCCTGATACACGAAATCCCAAAATCATCTGGACCGTCCATCAAAAAAGACACGTGGCAGCAGATCCAAGTGCCATCAAAATTTCTTCATTTCAGAGTTTAGGATATCAGAGGTCTTGTTGATGAAGGTCGGGACACTCCATGATGAAAGTCCCAAAATCCTAAAAATATCACAGCTGTCCATTCATTGGGACACGTGGCAGAGATCGAGCAAACCATTGATATTTCAGCTACCAGGGTTTCAAGTTGACAGAAGATTTGTGTCACCAGGGGTCGCAAGTTGCGAAATTGTGAAACGCAGGAGGACCGTCCATCTTGAGGAGATGTGTGGCAGCAATCCAAGTTTTTGGGAGATTTTTCGAAAGGAGAATGACACTTTTCCATTTCGTCATTCCGCGTATTGATATTTTGAGAGTCCAAAGAACAGGAGGTCGGGTGCTTTGCATCGTAAAACCCCGAAATAGGACTGCAGTCATAAGGGAAGTGGTCACATGGACCAAAGGTATGGCCTTGGGGATAATTGTTGTTAAATCCATTTCAGCAAATCGACATTTTGGAGATTGGAAGGATGAAGGGTCAATGACTCTTGACATCAGGAAACAAGAAGTCCCGAATCACAAAACCCCGAAAAGCATATGGAAGAATAAGAGTAGGGATATTTTCGGCGTTTCGGCATACCGGGGATCTCACAGATAGAGGACTAGGCCACTTCGCATTGTGAAGTCCCGAAACATGAAATCGTGAAAAGACGTTCGAGAAGGAAATGCACCAAGATAGTTCGAGATTCACATTTCGGCCATCCAAGAGACAAGAAGTCAGGCAACTCAACATTGAAATTCCGGAAACGTGAAATCTTGAAAAGGCGTTTGAATAAGCGCCAGGATACTTCAGATTTTGGCAAATTGAGGGACAAAGAACTAGCGAAGGCATCACTATTCTCTGAATCAAAAAAATCTGGTAGCGCTTTAACATTTAGGCATGTGGTCACACTAAACGGAGACTAAGGGCCAATCCAAGGCCGTTAAGCTCTCTTCGGCGTTTCGACGACCAAAAGTTGGAGAGACAAGAGTTTGGAGGACTCATATAACATAGTCCTGAAGTCATAATCATGAAGTCAAAACTCATGAAATCTAGAATCGCAGAGTTCCAAAGTCACTGCAAGAATTTAGCAGACCTTGTTTAAACGCAAGAAACAGGTAAACAAAAAATCTTTCCAACAATTATTTTTTTTATTTTGTCAAATTCTTTAAAGATGGCCATGTATAGCAATTTAGGACCAACTCAAGGTCCAATTCTTCTTGGAAATAATTATGAGTTTTGGTCTCTTCGAACAAAATCTTTCTTGCAAGCACAAGAGTGTTGGGATCCAGTGGATCTTGGATATGTGGAACCAGATCCACCAAACCTTTCCGCCATGACAAACCAACAGAGAACTGCTCAAGAAACATAGAGGAGCAGAGAGAATAAAGCCAAATTCTGGATTCAAAATTTAGTGGATGAGTCGATTTTCTCAAAAATCACAGCCGTTGGTACTTCAAAACAGGCCCGGGACATCCTTTATTGAAAAATTCATCTCAGCTTTCTCCATCTCTATGTCGTTTCTCTATTGTTTTTCAATTTTTCAAATGACTGGGCATCTCATGCATTCTAGACACAACTCTGTGGGATAACTGAAGTAATACTTTGTCTTTGCCATAGCTTTCATGCATTCTAGACACAACTCTATGGGATAACTGAAGTAATACTTTGTCTTTGCCATAGCTTTCATGCGTTCTAGACACAACTCTGTGGGATAACTGAAGTAATACTTTGTCTTTGCCACAACTTTCTTCATCTCTCTGGATAACAGATTAACCACAGCTTTCTTCATCTCGATGTAGCACTAAATTTCGCAAGTTCCCTTTTCATCTTGTCTTTCAAGTTTATGCATATGCCCATGCATGTCTCCATGTTTCCCTCTACTTATTATGTTATGAAAGTGTATTCATGCTTTACAAAATGCACATTTTTGAAAGCATATTCATATTTTTGAAAGTACATGTGTATTTTTAAAAGTTGTGGGGGAGTAATGTTTTGGGGCAGTAAAAAGTTTAAGGTCTAAATGTAAATGAACCTTCTTGAACTCAAGGTCCATGGGTAGCGAAGGAAAATACTTTTGTTTTAGGTTCTAAATTTAGGTGTTTAGGCTCAATCACCAGCCTTCTTCTAAGGAATCTTTAGCATTGGATTTGAATATAGATTCCATTATGAGGTTTTTTTCATTGGGGATCGATGGAAGGGCTTAGTCATGGTCAAGGAATGGAAACAAGTGTTTTAAGATATTATTGATTATTCTTGGGCACAAGAAAATTGAAATAGTCCTTGAAACTACACATTTGTCCTCTTTAGGGGGCCTTTGCAAGACTCTGAGTGGGATACAAACACAATGACTGGGTTTTACAAACTAAAAATGGGTTTCAAGGCATAAACATGGCCAGAAAGATACAATAACATTAATCCTTAATTAAACTTTCTTGATATCAAGCACCATGAACAACAATAAAATCCATGATGTGAGCCATCTCCATTGAGTATTTAGCAGTTTGAGTTGAATATGGGTGTCATTATGAGGTCTTGGGAATCATGGATGTGTCTCAGGTCCTTGACCATTGTTAAGGAATGCATTCAAGAGCCTCTAGTTCTATGAATTTATTATCAAGATCATGCACCATATATGAGTCCTCGAACCAACACATATGACCTTTGTAGGGTATCTTTCACCTCCAAGTGAAATATGGCCACCATGAATAGGTTAGTTGTGAACGAGAATAGGTATCAATTTCTAACTAAGGTCAAGGGAAGAAAACAAGAGCCTTGTTCCCTAAATGAAGCTTCTAGTGCACAAGTTCCTTGAACAACATATACAACCCATGAAGTTTCAAGATATATAATGGCATGAAAATAGCATCAAACTACCAAGATATATAATGGCATGAAAATAGTATCAAACTACGAGATAGGACCCCAATAGGGTATCTCTAGCCTACTAAAGGGATGCTGGTGCCATGATTACACCACAAGACAAACCCTAAATAGGAATGTGTCTTAGATAAAATATACGAACCAAACACACGGTGAGGCTACGCTCACTTCTCTGTTATTCAATGAAGATAGATTACATCCTTATATAGGAAAAGACTTGACCGAGTCACTTACATGCAAACCAAAGACAACTAGACTCTTAACACGCCTACAACTGACTCTCACAACTGAAGCTTATAACTAGTTCTTACAACTGGTTCTTACAACTGGCGCTTTCTCCATTATTTCCAAGTCTCCCCCTTAATGGAGAATGTATTGACTTCTACACCTAACATCTCCCTAAACAGTTCAAACTTAATCTTTCCAAGAGGCTTAGTGAGAATATCAACAGCATTTTCACTAGTATTACAATACACAAGAGTTATTTCATTTGACTGCAACTTTTCTTGAACAAAATGATACTGAGCTTCAACATGCTTTGTCCTTGCATGAAAAATCAGATTCTTCGCAATATTGATTGAACTTTGATTATCACATCTGATCATCGTAGGTTCTTTTCATTCTTCTCCAACATCTTGAAGAAGTCTTCTTAACCAAACAACTTCACAAATTGCTACACACAAGGCTTTATATTATGCTTCGGTAGAAGAAAAAGATACAGTAGTCTGCTTTTTACTGCTCCATGAAACAACCCTAGATCCAATGCTGAACACATATCCAGTGGTTGATCTTCGATCATCCAGATTGCCAGCCCAATCAGAATCTGAATAACCTGTCAACTCAACATCAGATGCATCGGTATATTTAATACCATAATCAAGGGTGCCTTTTAGATACCTGAGTACTGCCTTTGTTGCATTCCAATGGCTTTCATAAGGTTTCACCATGAACTGACTTAACACACTCAGAAAATATGAAATATTAGGTCTGGTTGTGGTGAGATAATTCAGACTACCCACCATCTGTCTATACACAGTTCCATTCACCTCCTTTGAACCATCATCACAAGACAGTTTCACATTCTGTTTCATGGGAACAATAGAAGACTTACACTAATCCATTTTAAATCTCTTAAGTATTTCTCTGATATACTTACTCTTACAAACAAAAGTTTGGCCTGCATTTCTCCAAATTTCAAGACCTAGGTAGTAATGTAACTCACCAAGATCTTTTATTTCAAATACCTTTGATAACTGCTCCTTGATTTCATCAATTAACTTCTCTGCATTTCCTGTAATTATTAAATCATCAACATATAACGAAATCAATACTATATACCCATGTTCATCAAATTTGGTATACAGATTTGGATCACTTTTGCTTCGCATAAAACCCTATTGAAGAAAGAAAGAGTCTATCTTCTCATACCATGACCTAGGTGCCTGTTTTGGTCCATACAATGCTTTGTTTAACTTACACACTAAGTGTTCTTGCCCCTTTTCAACAAACCCTTCAGGTTGAGTAAGGAAAACCTCTTCCTTTAACTCACCATTCAAAAATGCAGATTTAACATCTAACTGATGCAGCTTCCAATGGTGCTTTGTGGCTAAAGAAATTAACATTCTGATAGTATTCAATTTAGCTACTAGTGCAAATGTTTCAGCATAATCAATACCTTCTGTTTGTGAATACCCCTTTGCAACTAGTCTAGCCTTATACTTATCTATA
>JZKD02S1667517.1:671526-694653 GCA_000966675.3 Picea glauca
GGTAACATCAAGTTTGTATAGACCTCCTACTCTGACACCCTTTGCAACAGTTCGGAAGTGGTCCAACAGATCCTTCACTATGCAATAATTCTTGAAGAATTCAACCTTCAAGTTCCGATCTGTAATGGTGGACACAGAGATCAAACTTTTCTTTATTCCTGGCACATACACCACATTGCGAATGTGATGAATAGTACCATTCGACAATGTCACAGGAATGTCTCCATATCCCTTGATCTGATGAGTGCGGTCATCTCCAGGATATATGCTGGCACCATTCTGTGTTTCTTTAAAATTAGCATACCAATTTTTATTACAAGTCATATGTACTGATTCTCCAGAATCCACAAACCAGGCATCAGAATCATCCGTTTCAGCAGATAAAGAAACGTTAGAAACAAACAACCTAAGATCCCATGAGTCAAAATTTGGGGGTTCATCAATATCATCACTAGCAATAAATAATCTGTGATCTTGATTTCAAGATTTTTCTGCATAATGACCTCAATGTGTTCTAGGTTTATTCCTAGCCTCATCACTTTTCTTCCTATGATAGTCTTTAACCATATGTCTAGGTCAACCACAATAAAAACAACTCTTTAACTCATTCCTATCAGATTGCATACCTTGATTTCAAGATTGTCTTCTCTGCGATGAAATGCCTCTCTACCATGAACCGCCTCTCTGCCATGAACTGCCTCCTCTGCCTCTTACTCCTGATCTCCCTCTCCTAGATCTATTATTTGACCACAGTGCCAAATCTTTACTATGAGGCTTCAGATTCCTGCGCCTCTCTTCCTCTTGCAACAAAATACCTGTCAGTTCTTCAAACGTAGGAGGTTTCCCCCTTGCTGCAAGACCTGTTATGAACATATGATAGTCTTCTAGCATACCATTTAAGGTAATAGTCACTAGATTAGTATTCAAAACAGTTCCCCCTATATTTACTAACTTGTCTTTCACCTCTTTAATGCGACCCAAAAATGAACTAACAGATTTATTTCCATCCATCTTAATGCCTAGCAATTTAGTTTTCAGGAACAAAATGTGATTTGTGTTGCTAGTTTCATACAATGATTTAAGAGCTGTCCATGCGTCTCTAATATGTGGAATTATTCTATCTTTAACAGACATGCGCAACAATACCTTTGCCTTGTTTTCATGCTTCTCCCAATCTTGGATCTGTGTTGCTGTTGCACCTACAGCTGCATCAGGTTTTAGTTTAGTTCCCTTCGCAATGTTCCAGACACCATAGCCCTGTATGAGTGTCTGCATCTTGAATTTCTAGTTAATGAAGTTTGATCCATCTAACTTGTTGGCGTCATTGAGGTAGGTCTCCGCTAGAGGATTCTCCATCTCTGCAAGTTAGTCTTTGCAAGTGAATCACCAAAGATAAGCATCTTTTTGTCTAATTTTCTCTTGTGTTGAGCAATCCATCGCTCTGCCTTCGGATCCACTGGTTCAAATCTACCTCTGTACTTAGCTTAAATCATGCATGCATGCACCTTAATATCCAAAATATCCTCGTTTTTTAAACTTTAATATCCCACATTAATTTTAAACTTCACACATGCATCCACCTTTAATAATAAAAACTCCACCTTTATGATTTTCAAAGGTAATCATAAGAAAAAACTTCACTTTAATAAAAACAAAGCATACCTCACTTTAATAATAAAAGACTCACTTTAATAAAAGAGTCCTTCCTTCAACTTCACACATGCAAAGCTTCACACACATGCAATCAAACTCCACGCATGCACCCGATCTCAAAAACTCACGCATGCATTCATGCATGTAAACCCTGCACGCACCAGTCTCATGCATTCAAAACCTTCATGCTTGCTCCCAAGCTCATGCACCAGCCTCACGCATTCAAAACCTTCAAGCTTGCTCCCAAGCTTACGCTGCACGCTTCAATATTTGCTGTCAAACTCCACGTTCCTCCTCGAAATGATATGCAACCAGCTCATGCAAGTGCTTTCATGCTTCACTGGCCTACCGGGAGTCTTCACCTCTCAAGCTCCGATACCAAGATAAAATATACGAACCAAACACACGGTGAGGCTATGCTCACTTCTCTATTATTCCATGAAGACGGATTACATCCTTATATAGGAAAATACTCGACCGAGTCAGTTACATGCAAACCAAAGACAACTAGACTCTTAACTAAGAATTGACTCTTAACACTCCTACAACTAACTCTCACAACTGAAGCTTATAACTGGTGCTTACAACTGGCGTTTACAACTGTCACTTTCTCCATTATTTCCAAGTGTCTTATGATCACACCAAGAGTGGTTCTCGAGGCCATAGCTGAGGTTCATTAACATGTTAGTGGAATATGAGTGATATAAGTAGGTTTTGTATAGTGGAAATGTTTCTTGAGGACTAAACATCGTTATGGGGGGAACAAGGCGCTTAAATCATAAGTGGAACTTCATGAGTTCAAGAACCATAATTAGGGAAGAAAAATATTCGGGCCTTAAAATTTTCTAATTGGGCTCGTTCTCCACAAAACCCATATTCTTGATTTTTAAGATTTTCCTTCATCTCCTCACAATTCATCCCACAAAATTGCCTCTCTATTATCGCATAGGTTTGAATTCAAATTTGAAATATTCATGGATATATGAAATGAACTCTGTCAACCCACGTGTGGATAAATTCATTACATGTGGCATGAATTTATTGAATTCAATATTGTGTCCACCTCATGTTGATTTGACATGGATCCAACTTGTGCATTTTGCCACTTGTACATGCATTGACTGCAACATTGACTTGTCTCGTGCATTGACCTAGAGGAATCTTGGATTGAACTCATAGGTGGATCAACTTCAAGTGTTGATTTGGCATATTTTCCAAGTTGTGGTTCAATCCTTGAGTGTGCACAACCCTATATAACAATGATTATTCTACTGAAATAGTTTAGTGGCTACAAAACTATATCTAGAGCAACTCATTAAAATAATAACTAATTAAATCAAATTTCATAAGGAATAATAGAAATGAGCGTAGAATAGACAATTTAGCTTCAATACACATGTTCTATAGTTGAGCATGCTATTTATGGAAAAAGGGATAAACTAAGATATAAATTGTTTCATAGGTATAAGCTTTGGATGGAGGTTTAGAATAGAAAAATGACAAAAAGAGTATGTTTTGAGGACTCAACAAGACAACCATCTAATAGTAGCCATAGATTTTCAATGTCTAAATTAAATGGACATATGAGAATTGATAGTTGTTGGTATTCATTAAATAACAATGGGGAACAAAATTTTTTGATCTAGATGGATGTCGGTGGCCTCCCACCTATTCCAACTAGTTCATTTTGGCGGTTTTCTAATTTGACAGTTTTTTCCTAGTTTTTGGGTTTGTGACTTCCGGGGAATTTTTGAGGCCCTAAACAAAATTTTTAGGGCTCACCACAATCAAACTATAGAGATAGTTATAATATAACGACAACATGTGTAGTCCTCGGATAGACCTTTCCAACAACCTATCGTGAGCCTGAAATGAAGATCATATGCAAAAGTTATGACCCCTCGAAGTTGATGTACTAACTTATCCCAACACGACCGACATGACTTTTGGCACTTCATCTCCCAGGGTTAGGTTTTTAGATGTATATGGTTTTTGCATTCTTGTTTATTGTAAAAATTCCTTTAGAGCCTCATTGTTATCATATTATAGAGAATTAGTGCAACCGTCACATCTCTTCTTGGAGATAAGCCACCACCATTCTAGCAAGATTGTTTTCTGCTGCATTTTACAGTTTCAACTTATTTCCTTATTGAATAGAAACCAATTTTACAATATCTTTGTTATTCTGTGTTAAATTTTTTTTAATAATCTATACTCATTTTGTTTTGCTCATAAAATTTGGATGAGTGGTATGAGAACAATCTACTCCTTTTCGTTCTTAATGCATGTCCCCAACAAGGTTAGGGTACAAAGAATTGTGTCTCGAGCTTGTTTCTCTTGATGAAAAAAGGTCTCTCATGCCCAAGATACCTCTCATGGAGGAAGAAAATAAGGACGATGAGACCGAAGATCCTTTCAAAATCTTTCTTCAGGAAGCCCTC
Organism: Picea glauca; assembly: GCA_000966675.3. Lineage (NCBI taxonomy): Eukaryota > Viridiplantae > Streptophyta > Pinopsida > Pinales > Pinaceae > Picea > Picea glauca. The sequence goes on from JZKD02S1667517.1 coordinate 675,621, forward strand.
ACACAACAAAGGAATGAGATGATGGATAGTTTTTCACAAATCCTTCAACGACTACTGACAGGAAACACATATTCCTTGATCGAAGGTGTCACCCCTTCAAGGTACAAATCAACTTTGATATTCCTACATTTGAAGGTTAGATAGATGCAGATGCAGTAGAAAAATGGTTGAATCTACTAGAAGGGTATTTTTCTGTTGATAAATTTTTGGATAGAGAAAATATTACTTTTGGTCTCCTCAAAGTTGTTCCCCATGTCAAAGAATGGTGGAAAAATTTCTATGAGAAAAATGAAACAAAGGAACTCTCATTATTTATAGTCGTGGCCACATGGGAATCCTTCAAGGGTGTTATTGAGGAACAATACCACCTTGTCAGAAGTTATGATGACTTGTATACAAAATGGACCACACTGAGGAAACAAGGGGACCAAGCAGTGCCATAGTTCACAAATATCTTCCATACCTTGTGCACCAAGTTGGGTATCAAAGATTTAGAGCAACATATGGTTATCATGTATCACAGTGCTATGCATAGATACATCCAGAATGAAATGAAATTTCTTGACATCTCGTCCTTGGGCGCGGTCTATCGATATGTCATCAAAATCGAGCAGAAGCTTAAACAAAACACGCGACACTTTGGGCCTAGAAAGCCCTCACAGTAAAAGCCAGGAAACGGTGGACCCAACCCGCAGAAAAAAGTACAGAGAAAATATGAATAGTATCAGGACAACCAGTCCAAGCCACAAGCAAAGAAGGACATAAGAAAGACAAAGAAAGTTACTGGGAAGTGGTGTGATTTCCATAAGATCCCTTGGCATAACATTGTTGATTTCTGCTCAAAGCAGTCGTTGGTGGCCAAAGTGAAAGCCTATGAATCGAATGTGGGTTATGACTCTGAGTTAGAAACATAAAGGGGAATATAGATCATTGACACAGAACCTAGTTCGACCATTACTACAACCAAGCTCCATCCCGATGAACCAGATCATCCAGACGAAGGAGAATGCCTTTTACATTCACATATGTGGGTAAAATGCACCCTGTTGCACTTCATCATTGATGGTGGTAGCTAGAAGAACCTCATCTCAGTGTAGGTTATCAAGAGGTTGGTTGTGCCGACAATGCCGCACCCACAACCCTACACCATTGGATGGCTTCGCGAAGGAAATGATCTCCACGTCATCCAACAATGTCGACTATCGTATAACATCAAGCCCTTCAAAGACGAGGTATTTTCTGATGTTTCTCCTCTCGAAGTTTGTAATGTTCTTTTTGGTCAACCTTATTTATGGAAACATCATGTTTTGTATGAGTCTAGGCCTCGTAGTGTTATTATTACTTTTAACAGGAAATTGTACAGGATACTCAAGGCAGTCCCAAATAGTGATATTTCCTTGATCTCTCTAAAGAAATGTAGGAAGTTCATCTCTTAGATCGGGAAATTTTTCTTCTTCATGATTCACTCTTAGAGTGAGAGAAATATCACAGTCACAACTAGGGCCTTTGTGGATGACCTCTCCACACAACATAAGCAAGTGGATAAGGTCATGGAATAATACTCAGATATCTTCTCCTCACCTACTGGGGTGCCTCTGCACTTTCAGGTCAAGAATCCCATCGATCTGACCCCCGATGCACCGCTACCCAATGGGATACTCTACCGTAGCTCTCTATTGGAAAACGATGAGATAAAGAGGTAGATCCAATAACTACTCCACAAGGGGCACATGTGTCCCAACTCATCGCCTTTTGGGAGCCCAATTGTGTTGTTATATAAGAAAGATGGGACCTAGCAAATCTACATTGATTATTGGGCCCTGAATAAAATCAGAGTCCCGAATTGGTACCCGATTCCTTTAATCGATGACCTCCTTGATCAGTGCATGGGGGACAAATACTTTTGTAAGATTGATCTAAAGTATGGCTACCACCAGGTCCCAATATAACATACAGATGTATGGAAGACTTCCTACAAGTAAAAAGAAGGTATTTTTGAATGGCTGGTCATGCCCTTTGGTTTGAAAAATTCTCCAACAAATTTTATGAGGATGATGGATGATATCCTACGACCTTTCACCAATACTTTTGTAGTGGTGTATCTGGATGAAATCCTTATCTACAATCAGAATTGGGCAGAACACTTGCAGCATAATTATGTAGTGGTGTATTTGGATGACATCTTAATTAAGCTAGTGCACAAAGCTGATTTGGGAAGTTCACTACAGTCGGGTGGCAGGACACTTTGGCATCGAAAAGACAGTGGAAGTGCTACAGAAACACTTCTATTGGCCAAAACTTCAACATGATGTTGACAAGTATATCAATTCCTACACTACCCATGTGATGCAGACGTCACCTCTGTCTCGATAGATTCTCTGTGAAACCTATCGGTCTTAAGGATCGTTCAATCTATTTTATGAGCCAAAGAGGCTCTTTGGCTTCCCTGTTGGAATCTGCAATTATCGATCCACAGGTCCTTTCAGAAACTCCCCTATGCAAACAGCACTAGGCGTGAGCTCCACCTTTCCGAAGCGACCATGACACCTTTGACCAAGGGCCTAACCCATAGTCCTTATCGCAATCAGGCGTTTTCTCCCTCTGGCTCAATGCACACCTTGCAGATCTTTCGGTAAGGAGAAAAGAAATTCCACCACATTCCCTCAGCTCGATGCACACCTTACAGATCTCTAAATGAAGAGAAACAATTGAGACTAAAGAAACAACTCATAGTTCTATCCACTTTCTTATAAAATAGAGAATAGCAGGAAGATACAAATAGTCCAAACACAAAACGTTTTGGATCAATTTTTCCATTCTGTTCTATTCATGAAAATGCCCACAGGCTACAAAATACACAAAGATTACAGTCATTTTAGAACTGAGGGTTTCTTCTCTAACACAGTTCTGTCTTTGTTCCCCTTTCTCCCTGCTTCTCTTACTCTCCCCCCTACTCTAACGTCTTACAAGCTTTACATAACTCAAAATATCTCTTGGGGTCTCTGCTGGCAACTTGCCTACTCTAAAACGTATCCTACGCTATCCTATATCAATCGCTTTCCAGAGCTGAAGTGGGATCTTTTGCTCTATTTTACAAATTCAAAAACTTGCTACAAAGGGAAAATATGGTGTCGGTTCAACTGTGCCTCTGAAAATGAATTTCGGTGTTGGGTGGAGGCAGATCCCGAAATTAGCTGAATTGTCACATTTCGAAGTTCTGGGGGAAATCTCACGTGTCTGGTGGTCCCACCTCTACAGGATTGCCAACGATGCTCCTGCATTAGCGCACTATTGCCAAACCAACCACTAACAAATAGGGCATGTACACGCCTCTACCTACTCGTGACAGGCTATGGGAACCCATCTCAATAGACTACATGTCGGGCCTTCCATCCACCATGACGGGAAATGAATCTATTTTTGTGGTTTTTGATCACCTTTTCAAGATTGTGATTTTGGCCACCTGCGAGAAGAGAATCACAACAAAGCCTACTTCCAAGATCGTGTTTGAACAAATATGGGTACATTTTGGGATCCCACAAACCATTGTCTCATATCATGACACTCAGTTCTTCAACATAGTCTGGTCAAGCCTCCAGTCACTGCTTGACACTAGGATCACCAAATCCACTTCCTTCCACCGCGAGACAGATGGTGAAACTAAGGTAGTCAATCAGATGATCGTGCATATCTTGTGCATGTACAATTCCAAGCACCCCCACAAATGGGATAAGAGTCTTCCCTATGTACAACATAGTCTGAAGCATCTATCAACCTTAGGGTTGGGCTCATAATTAGGGTCAATGTTTTACTTCATTTACCATCCATAGATCATAAGGAAATACTCGAAGTGTTTTCTTGAAAAAAAACTGATATTGATGTCAATAAATTCCTTAGTGCATACGGTGAACATTCACTCAAGTCTTCTAAATCACTTTCATATGCTGCATATTTGAACAAAGTTTTTCATTCCTCCCCTCGTGTCACAAGGGGAAAGGAAAAAATAGGGAAAGACGAGCAAAAGAGACATAAACAAATATTTCTTTGGGATATCAAAGATCTTTGGATTATCTCTTTAAGGGAGAGATTGTACTTCAAACTACTGGAAAATAATGTTCTACTTTTGTATTCAGATAAGCAATTGGTTTATAAGAGTCTAGTCTTGTATGTAAAAATTAAAAAAAAAAGTGTAGATGTAAGAGAAAGTAATAAAAATTTCCCTCCTTGCCTTTTGATGAGAGGTGGAAATATTTGCAAGTAGTGGCCAACCTCTTTAATTTTTTTACTATTATGCTATCTGGTTTCAACACAACCTCTTTAAATTTTATACTCCTATACTATCTTTTGTGGATGCAACCTCTTTTAATAAAAATATGATCTTTCGATTCAAAGAAAAAAAACACAATATCAATATGTCATAAAATAACTTTTTAGGTCACAATTTTCTCACATAATGTATTATTCAGGAGGCAAACCTCAATGAACTTATCTTTTAATACACAATTATAAATAATAAAAATAAACACAATAATGAACTTATTTTTAATACAAAATTATAAATAATAATATAAGGAAACCCACTTTTAAGGAAAATTTGGTTCAACTATATATTCAATGTAAAATTTGGTTTAACTATATATTCAAAGTAGTGAATTAAATATTTTTTACTCTTTCACTTTGAAAAAACTCAATCTCATTAATTAAATTTTTGTATAGTAACAAACACAATATTATATCGCTAAATAGATTTATTATAAGTCACTTTAAAATGGTGTTAGTATAATAGTATTATAACTTATAATCTTGGCATACTTATGCTCATTTTGATGAACTTCATAGATTAGAAATTTCTTCCAATAAAAGTTAAAATGGTTATTCAAATTTACATATTAATATTATGTCCTTAAATAACTTTATAAATTAGAAATTTCTAACACATTTTATTATTCATGACACAAAACTTCGATGAATTTAACATTTAATAAGAAAATATAAAAAATAATAATAAAAGTAATGTAAGGAATTCAAGTTTTAGTGAAACATTTTCTTTGATTTTATGTAATGTATGTATTCATAAAATATAGATAATAATAATAAAAATAATATAAGGAATTCAAGTTTTAGTGAAACATTTTCTTTGATTTTATGTAATGTATGTATTCATAGTAGTGAATTAAGAATTTTTAGTCTCCATTTTGAAAAGATCTCAAAAAAATATAAATATTAAACACTTTCTCACTAAAAGCATAATGAACCAGTTTTCCCTTTTCCCTCTTGTATATGCAAAAACTCAAATTATAAGTCTCTATTGCTGTTCTAATTCATTGATTTATAATGTAGCTCACTTCTCATTCCATAAAATTTGAATAATGAGGTTCATTAATACATTTATAATAATTTTTCAAAATTTGGTCTATTAAAATTATATTGGAGTAACTAATTAGTGTTATTTTCAAAATAATTTGTTTAAACAGTTTATGAGTAAATAATAAAAACTAGATATAATTAAAGTGGGTTTTCCCTCTTACTTATTATATCTCAAAATCATTGAATTTTACTACTATATTGTTATTCTAATTGATAATAGTTTATTGGGACACCTAGACTTACTTTTAAAAAAAAAAAAAAAAATTAAATTCTAGAATGATACCAAACTTTTATCATAAAATATAATCAACATAGACAAAATAGTTACTTTGTAAATAATTAAAATTGTTTATATAATATCAAACACAATATTATGTCACTAAATAGATTTAAAGGGACTCACTCTAGAATTGTGTCAACCTCCTACTAGTATATTGACTCAATACAAACACAAACACACAAATTACTATGCCAAATTATAACTAAAATGGTTAGTAATAATAATAGTAAACACAATATTAATGTCTTTATATGCAATAAATTTCTAGCTAAATATATTATTCATGAACTCAATGAACTAATATGAAAATATAAATAATAATAATAATAATAATAATAAGAGAAATAATGTAAAGAGTCCAAGTTTTGGTTAATTGATCAGTATTTTATGCTCTCGTTTTGAAAGAATTCAATCTCATGAAAGATCTAAATTCTAAATCCACTATATTTCCAAAATTAATCAAATATGTGTTCTATAATGTTTCTACAAATTTGTAGTGGATTCTCATAGATCACTAGTTCTATATATGTGAAATATGGTGGGATAACATCACTGGCACTTGGACATGCCATGAATAATTGGATAGTCACTTTGTAGGAGATATAACTTTTACATATAGACTTTGTTTTTCAAAATAAAACCATCATTGAAAATATATTTATGTGTAAATAGTAGAAATACAAATTTAGTGTTTTACTGCCAAAATTTTACTTCTTTAACCTTCAAATCAATGATTTACCATTTTGTTCATTAGTGCAATTTTAAGGACTAGACCCAAACTGATAAGGGTATTTTCTTTCCCTAATGTCGAATTTCCCATTTTATTTAATATTTTCCATTCTATTCAATTTTATTCAAGTTTTCTCCTCCATGCAACTTGCTCATGCTCACAACACTAGCTTTATAACTTTGCCTTATGAAAACTAAGAATGATAACTTTTCTCATGCTAACAACAACACTAGCTCATTCTCATAACTTGCTTTATAACTTTTCCTTATAAAAACTAAGAATGATAACAACACTAGCTCATGCTCACAACTTGCTTTATAACTTTGTCTTATGAAAACTAAGAATGATACTATCATGAAGCATAATCATGACCATAAAAATTATGATTAGACCTACACAATCATCACCATGAAAATTATGATTACACCCTACACAATCCAAATATTATGAGAAACACTCAAAGTTGTTGATTAATGTATATGGGTTGCAAATCATTTATCAATTGAATGTCTTTAGATAGACCCTACACAATCCAAATGTTATAAGAAACACCCAAAAATGTTAATTAATGTATATGGGTTGCAAATCATTTATCAATTGAATGTCTTTAGATAATTTGTATGGAAGGAAAAAAAAATTATTAATAAAAAAAAATTGTTATAATTTAGTAATCAATTGAAGATAAGGATAGTTATTATGATTTTTATATTATGGGTAGAAATAATTTGTTCATACTCTATTAAAACAAGTTACACTTTCATTCTTATTAAATGGACTTTATTAAAACAAGTTACACTTTCATTCTTATTAAATGGACTTTAAACAGTTGAAAAAAAACAAATTTTCAAATAATGTGATTAATTTTTTAATTGCTTTAAATTATTATAAAGCGATTTTAAAAATATATTATTAATATTATTATTAAAATATTTAATATAGATATATTAATAAATTAAAAAAATAAAAAAATAGCTTATATTAGTTTATAAAAAATTCATTTATTTTACTTCAGGGAATGCAGCACTGACCTTTCGACTTTAAAAATAAAAAATATTTATATATATGAAGATGAAGTTCATTTAAAAATAAAAAAATTAAACTAAATTATAATATTTTGATTTTAACCTGTATTTGCATTTGTAATACTAAATATCAATATTAAAGCTTCCTCAATATTAAAGCTTCATCTGAGCCTCAGGTTCCTATGAAAGCTTATGATTTCTAGTATATTAGAATGAGAACAATTTTGCATTCTCAAGATCTATGGAGTTTTGTTACTGATGGTTATGCAGATCCAACTAAACAGGTAGCGTAATTGGCTCTTACTAATGTTGAGCGTGATTTATTGAAGGAAAACAAAAATAAGGACAACAAAGCCCTTGGCCTTATCCAGAAAGGATTAAATGAATCAAATTTTACCATAGTGTCGAGTGCAGAATCTTCAAAGAAGGCTTGGGACATTCTTGAATCTTGCTATCAAGGTGCATCCAAGGTGAATATTGTCAAGTTGCATAACTTGACAATATGAAGATGAAGGACAATGGAATTGTTGGTAATTGTATGACTCACGTCATGATTGTTGTAAATTAGAGAAAGTAGTATGGTGATGACATCGAGGACAAGAGAGTGATTAAGAAAGTGTTTAAAAGTTTGCCAAAGAAGTTTGAAGTTGTTCTTGTACCCATAGAGGAATATTGATGAGCTGACTAGTTCTCTTGTTTCACATGAATCTAGGATGTCTAGATATGATGAAGCAGCATTGGAGAACACCTTCAAATCATATTTGTAAGTTACTAGAGGCAGAGGGAGAGGAAGGTCTAGTAACCATGGAAGAGGAGGTTGATTTTATCGTCAAAGGGATAGCATAAATGAATCAGAACTGGAGGAGAAATCTCAGCGGAATCTTCTTAAATTGATGGCCAGTAGAAATAGATCCTGGAAGTAAGGGAATCATAGGTATGATAAATCTAAAGTTCAATGTTATTACTGCAAGAAATTTGGTCATAACAAGTGTTGAAATAAGAAGGAATATGTTGGATGTAGAAATCACATGATTGGAAATAAAGATTTGTTTTCCAATTTAGACACAAAGTTGGGCAATGATAGTAAGGTAAGGGTTAATGGTAAAGGTGTGATTTTTTTTTATACTATGTAAAGAAGGAAAATAGATGATGTTTATTATGTACCTAGTTTGAAATGCAATCTAATGAGTGTTGGACAATTGATGGAGAAAAAGTACACAGTGTTATTCAAGAACAAGGTATGTGCAATTTATGATAAGTATCCAAGTAAACAATTGATTTCTAGGGTAGAGATGACAAAGAATATAATGTTTCCATTTATTATTAGAAATAAATTGACTCGCTCTTTGAATGCTTATAAAGTTAAGAGTTTAGATGACTTATCGTTATGGAATTTGAGATATGTCCATTTACATCTTGGAGGTCTATATTTGTTGCAGAACAACGAGATGGTAAAGGGGTTTCCCAGTATTCAAGAACCACCAAGCTCATGTGAGAGTTGCATACTTGGAAAGCATCACATGGAGAAGTTTGTTTTTGGAGTTTCCTACAGGGAAAAATCTCCATTAGAAATTGTATGCACAGATTTGTGTGGACCCATGCAAACACCTTCTTTAGATGGTAATGTTTATTTTTTGACATTTATGTATGACTTCAGTAGAAACAATTGTGTGTATTTGTTGAAGAAAAAATATGAAAATGAGAGTGGTAAGTGTATTAAAGTCTTGAGATCAGAAAAGGGAGGTGAGTATATGTTAAATAATTTCATTGAGTTTTGTGTTTTTCATGGAATTAAGAGACAATTTATTACTCGTTATAGTCCATAACAAAATGGAGTGGCTGAAAGAAAGAATCAAACCATCATGAACATGGCTCTGTATGCTGAAAGAGAAGAACCTTCCAAATGAATATTGGGGAGATGTTGTTATTTTTTCAATTTGTATTATGAACAGATTCTGACTAAGAGTGTGAAGAACCGTTCTCCCCAGGAAGCATGAAGTGGTAAGAGTTGTAGTGTTTTTCATTTAATAATTTTTGGGTCTGTAGCTTACACACATTTACCTGAAAAGGTGAGAATAAAGTCGGATGACAGAAGTGAGAAGTGTATCCTTGTTGGATACAGTGAAGAGTCTAAAGAATATAGACTCTATAATCCCATCACCAAGAAGTATTTAATCATCAGAGATGTCGAGTTTAAAGGAGAAGAGGCTTATGATGGAAGCATTAACAAAGTTGTTTCAGGGGGAGTTGAAGTATCCCATGGACATGATGATGGAGATGAGCATGTCATACATGGTGGAAAGTTGATTCCACACGAAAATACACCTTCAACAAGAACTCTTGTAAGCCCAACACCATATATCAACGCATCACAATTTAGAACACCCCGAACATATGAGCGTGGTGAGCCATCAGGTCCCAATGGACAAAAAACATGATCAAAGGTAAGTAATGAATAAAATACTACTTTAGCTTCATTAAAGAACATATTTAAAGGTCAGAAGACTAAAAGTTTAAGAGAATTATATTACCAGAATGGTGAAATAGATTAGGTTTCAAATTTTGCATTGATTGCATATGATCCTATAAATTTTGACGAAGTTGTTAAAGATGTAGTTTAGCTAGAAGCCATGGACGAAGAGAGTGATTCCATTGAAATAAATAACACTTTGGATCTTGTTGATTTTCTTGAAGGTGAGAATAGTATTGGTGTCAAATGGATTTATAAAACTAATATGAATGCAGAAGGAGATGTTGAAAAACAAAAGGAAAGACTTGTAGCTCAGGGGTTCAGCCAACAACCCAGTATTGATTATAATGAAAACTTTGCACATGTAGCCATACTTGAAACAATGAGGATGGTTTTAGCTATTGGAGCTCAGAATAAATGGAGCATGTACCAGATGGATGTTAAGTCAACCTTTCTAAATGGATTTCTAGAAGAAGAGGTTTATGTGAAATAACCTCTAGGATATGAGATTGATGGACACAAAGTTAAGGTCTACGGTTAAAGAAAGCATTGTATGGATTGAAACAAGCACCAAGAGTATGGTAAAACAATATTCATGAATATTTGAATGGTGAAGGATTCAACATGAGTACGAGTGAGCCAACTATGTATACAAAGGTAAATTAGGAAGGTAAAATCTTACTTGTTTATTTGTATGTTGATGATTTGATTTTCATTGAAGATATTTCAATAGATGATTTTAAGACATCCATGAAAATTGAGTTTGAAATGATCGATTTAGGGATGATGAAATATTTTCTTGGCATCGAAATAAACCAATCTAAAGATGATATTTTTATTTTTCAAACTAATAATGAAAAGTACATATTGAAAAGGTTTAGGATGGTGAACTATAAACCAGTTTTAACACCAATTGCAACTGACACAAAAATCAGTAAGAAAGATGAGGGATCATGTGTGGATTCGAATCTGTATAAAAGACTGGTTGGAAGTTGTATTTATTTGATAGCAGCAATTCTTGATATAATGTTTGTTGTAATTTTCATTTCCATAATTATGGAGACTCTGAAGAGTACTCATTGTCAAGAAGGAAAAAGGATCCTAAGATCTTTTTCGAGAAAAACAAATTATGGCATCCAATACACAACAAATTCAAATTTTGATATAATTGGATATACTGATTGATTTTGCAAGATTTACTGATGATAGAAAGAGAACATCAAGATATGTTTTCAATTTTGGATCAGTGATGCAGGAGCATCACTCCAACCTGCCAGCTAGCCAACACATCAAGCATGCATTCAATGGAAGGAGAGAGGTGCAACCCTCTCGTTTTTTAAATTTTGAAAAATTGTATTAAATATTGTAAGGCTGGTATAGCCAAACACCATGCATGTGTGTAGGCTTTAGATAAAGTTTTCCTTAAATGTAATTGAATGTAAATTAATGAGAGTTGGTGAGATGGAGGGAAGAGCTTGAGGAGCCCCTCTTTGTAAAAAGATCTTCTTTGAATCTAGATTTAGTTTAGGCAGAGAAGAATAGAAAGAATAGGGAGAAGAGAGGAAGTCGTGACTCTGTTGCAGTCCGAGCTCACATTGTAAAGAGGCATTTCATATTAATACAATCATAGCAGTTTTTCCTGCATGTTGTTATTTATGTGTTTGTGAGTTCATGAATGAATGTCTTTATGTGTTGATGATATGTTGTAGATGTATGTTGGATGTGCATTTGCAGGGATAGATAGATTTTCCTATTTGATAGTTATTTGATTTCAAGCTTGGATTCTTTGTGGTTTCATGCAAGAGTGCCTGACAGAGTATTGCGGTCTCTGAAAACCAGTGCAGGAGTGCACTTCTGAATTTTGCAGAATTTCAGACAAAGACATGGTAGGAGGGCATACTAGCTAAAGTCATTGACTCAAGGAGGAAGCCTCAAGGTTGTTGAGCACCTTGAAGGAGAAACTGTGCAGAGGAGAGCACAGAGAGGAGAAGAAAAATTGTTGAGAATTTTGTAAAGGCTCTGCCAGGAGGGCATTGAGCAAATGCACGGGATGCATTAAGGAGAACTCTATTTTGAGTTCGGTAAGAAGATAGGGTCACTGTGGATTCTGGAAAACTGTACTAGGTGGGCATTGATTTGGTGCAAGTGTGCACAGGAGGAACTCTTGTTTGAGTTCATAGAGAAGAGAAGTGTCATAGGAGGAGACACTCACAGGGTTACTAAACACCCTGTAGGCTCAACAAAGCGTGCTTGAGAAGGAAGTTTCCAGAGGACACTTACATCCCTTCAAGGAGAGAAAAGGATAGAGACACTTTGAGGTTAGAGCCACAAATAAGATCAGAAGAGATAGCACCATTTCATGCAAAGGTTCTGCAAGAGTTTGCAGAGTTTGAAGGAACCTTTGAGGTTCGGATAAATAAATCTCAGGAGGAGGAATGCCTCTTAGAATACATGTAGGAGCCAAGGTTACAGGCTTCACAATAGAGATAAAGGCCAAGGCCTTTTGGAGCAATAAATCTTCCAAGGGAAAGGAAGAAGGGCATACTCAAGGTAGAGCATAGCTATCGTTAGATCAACTGGAGAGGCAAGATCTGGGTCATTAAAGTCTACATCCAGACATGTGCAGGAAAGTGCACAAGGAAGAGAAACAGATATGGGCCATCAGATCTAGTGCAAAGGACTGATAGCCATCAGATCCGGAGGGAGGCGCATGGAGTTTAATCTCTAGGAAGCCACACATAAGAGTAGAATGGATGGTCAGAATTCTTTGTGGAGAACTCGCGAAATTGTGAGGATCATAAGATCAAAGGAAGCTGCAACATGGTTAGAGGCGGATGAACCCATCACCTTAGGATTCAAAATCAACGTGAGTCGTTGATCGTGCTTTGTTAACCCATTGGATCATTTTTGTGAATTCAGGAATTGTGAGGTTGGAGTGCAGACCAAATCCTTGGTTGCTCCAAGTCCTGAATCGTGAAAGGGGTAATAAGGGCAGAAACGGACGGTGGAGATGGTTTGTGGAGAAGTGCGAAATTTTGTGAGCCGTTAGATCTCGCAGATAAGAGAGAAGGTTAAAGGGAGTGTATTTTGATACTCAAATCTTAGGAGGAGGAGCGACCATTGGATGAGAAGCAACAGGAGCCGTTGATTCCCCTTTGGAGTGGAATTTTGACATTTCAGCATTTTGGGGTTCGACATTTTAGTAATTATGATGGCAAGGAGCTGAGGAACTTTGCGTTGAAAACCCCGAAGTCATGAAATGTGACGTGTCTTTGGAGTAAGGTTGTGGTCATGGAGGAAGCGGTCACATGGACCGAGATTTAGTTAGGGGATAATCATCGTTGAGGCCATTTCGGCATTTCAACATTTCAGGGTTTGGGAAGTAGAGGAGGTTGTGATTTTGAAATCGAGTGTTTCAAACTCCTGGTTCATGAAATCCCGAAAGATCTAGAGCTATCAGATCGAGGAAGATCTCAGCCATAGATCATGTGGGAGGTGAGGCTTCGAGAATTTGGGAATCAGAGTTTTGAAAGGTAAGAAAACTCTCTGCTATGGATTTTTGCAAGTTGTGAAATCCTGAAGAGCGAAAGGAAAAATTCCCAAAAGGTTTAGGGACAATAGTCATTGGGCCCTAATCGGGTTTTGGGGTTTTGGGACTCAAGGGGTAGAGTTGCCTAGTCAACACAACTCCCGAAATCACGAAGAGAGAAACGTCGAAAGGTGGGTCCCAAGTATCATTCAGAGGGTACATGCGGCGGAAGTCAAAGTAGTGGTCAAGGTTTGGAGAAATTCCTGAAAGGTTGAGGGTCGTTGAAAATCCCGAAAGGCCGTCGATCTTGCCAAAGGAGAAATTTCAGAATTCGGGGAATCATAAGGGAAGAGGAATGATTGTTGGTTGTTCTCTCAAGTCTCGAAAAGATGAAATTATTGGGCAACAAGTGGAGTGTGTTCGACGCATTAAAGGAGTCAACCTTCATTGAAATTTTGGGTTTAGGAGGTTGAAGAGTCAAGGAACTTACATCAGGATTTGTGAAGTCATGAAATCTGAAATTCCTTTTTGGAAAAAGTCCCGATCATATTTGTTGATTAGGTGGGTAGAGTTAGCACCTTGTGTTTGATCACACACGTATAACTCATAAGGACCTGTGGATACACCCTTGTGTGTGTGAGATATTCATTGTGGGGAAAATCAAAGAGTCAATCTAACTCAGGGAAAGGTTTAGAACGATCCTAATACCGGGAGGTCGTGCGGAACCTGTTGAGGAAGGGGGGTCCGCGACATCAATTGTTGGTATCAGAGCTTGATTTTGTCTTTATATTGCAGGTAGAGGGAGCTAGAGGAAAAGGAAGACAGAGTGTTGAAGCTCTGTGATGATTGTTGCAAGGTGCACAACAGTCAATTGATAGTCAGGAGGACTGTAGGAAAGGCTAGAAGCACTCATGGTTGCAGAGTGACAGTAACAAGTTTTCTAGGAGGGAAGACAAGAACATGAAGATGGCTACTGAAGGAAATGGACGTGGTGGAAAGAAGAACCACCAGTAGCAAAGAAAAGATGAGATGTATGAAGAGCTCACTGAGATAAGGGCGAGAATGGAAGAGCTTGCAGTGCAGATGCAGCAGGATGCAAATGTGCATTGGGTATATGAATGGCCCATAAAGAGAAGGGTAAAGTGGCCAGTTCAGTATTTATTGGCCCGAAGGCAGCGGAGACTGTTGAAGGAATGGATGAGGTGTGTTAGAAGCCTCAGTGATAGAGAAGGAGTGGTTCAGACTTGTGAACCAAAGACTGGGAGGAATCTCAGTGAAGATAAGGATGAGAAGAGATCACTGGAGGATCTCAAAGATTGCCAGGAGGGCAGAACAAAAAATTCAGGTTGCCAGAGGGGCAATGAGATGAGATCGCTAGAGTATCTCATAGACTGCCAAGTGGGTAATAGAAAATTCCCAATCTGCCAAGTGGGAAGGGAGAAGGAGTTGAGACTATATGAAAGTATTGAGAGCTCAGAGGTGAGATCATATCAGCGAGGAGAGATGATGGAGAAGGAAGATCAAAAATGCCTTTTGGTCATTGGGGGAATAGAGGTATTCCTTCCATATCACCCAACTGAGGTGAGAAATTATATGGTTGATACAGTAACAACAAAGGGACAACCAACTATGACTGTCAAAGAATAAGAAGAAATGGGATAGACATCAGAACCTGACCCAGTTGAGGAAGAAGAGGATTCAACAGAAATGATCGAAATTTCCAGTCAAGAGGCTGAATAGGGGATAACTATAGCACTAGAAGTTGTAGCAGAAGAGGAGCATATAGATAAGATGCTCACTCTATGGGAGAAGGAGTTGGAGATGTTGGAGTATTGGTTGAACCATCCAGAGCCAATAGATGACTTCCATGAGCAGACAGTCATGCAGATGTTAGTAGAGGAGAATTTCGAGGAATTGCTCAAAAATTTCAGCCAGGGACTTGAACAATTGATGATGAATTCAATGCCAAGGTATGCAGTAGCTGATGAAGCAATATTCTAGTCTAGGAAGTAGCTGGAGGAAGCTAGAGATGTGCTAGCAAGAGAGCTGATAGTCAAGATGTGAGAAGAGGAAGCTAAGAAGAGACTTAGTGATAAGACTGCAGAGCTGAATTTTGTAGCAGGGTGGAAATTTGAGGCCATAGAGGAAGAAGATGGCATGGGAGATCTAGTTGATCTACCCATTTGCAGGGAAGAAGTGAAATGGAGCAAGTTGCAAAAGGAGAGCCAGACATGGGAGTAGCTGGATGAGATAATTAAGGAGATCAGAAGGCTGATGATCAGATCAACAAAAGTGGTCAGCAAAAGGAAGCTGAGCAGAGGAGAACTTGCCATAGCAGCAGGGAAGCAGAAGCAATAGCAATAGTGAAGCGATGGAGTGAATGGACATCTCCAAGGAATTGTTTGGGATCCAGGTGTATTTCGATAGCCATGCTGGGAAGCTCATGAGTAGGAGCTCATGAATTTTTCACAGCAGAGGAGTATGATGCAGGAGCATCACTCCAACCCAGCTATGCACCAGCTAGAAAACACATCAAGCACGCATTAAATGGAAGGAGAAAGGCGCAACCCTCTCGTTTTTCAAATTTTGAAAAATTGTATTAAATGTTGTAAGGTTGGTGGAGCCAAAAACCATGCATGTGCATAGGCTTTAGATAAAGTTTGCCTTAAATGGTTGTAAGGATGAGATCTAGATATGATTTGGACTAGACAACCATTCAATGTAATTGAATGTAAATTAATGAGAGTTAGTGAGATGGAGGGAAGAGCTCGATGATCCCCTCTTTGTAAAAATATCTTCTTTGAATCTAGAATTAGTTCAGGCAGAGAAGAACAGAAAGAATATGGA
The DNA here is from genome assembly GCA_000966675.3 of Picea glauca. Lineage (NCBI taxonomy): Eukaryota > Viridiplantae > Streptophyta > Pinopsida > Pinales > Pinaceae > Picea > Picea glauca. Next base: position 691,866 of record JZKD02S1667517.1, read on the forward strand.
GAAGAGAGGAATTCGTGACTCTGTTGCAGTCCAAGCTGACATTGTAAAGAGGCATTTCATATTAATACAATCATACCAATTTTTCCTCCAGGTTGTTGTTCATGTGTTTGTGAGTTCATGAATGAATGTCTTTATGTGTTGATGATATGTTGTAGATGTATGTTATATGTACATTTGCAGGGATAGTTAGATTTTCCTATACGAGAGTTCTTTGATTTCAGGTTTGGATTCTTTGTGGTTTTAGGCAAGACTGCATGACAAAGTACTGTAGTCTTTGAAAACCAGTGCAGGAGTGCACTTCTGAATTCTGTGGAATTTCAGACAAACAAGTGCCAGGAGGGCACACTAGCTAAAGTCATTGACTCAAGGAGGAAGCCTCAAGGTTTCTGAGCATCCTGAAGGAGAAACTGTGCAAAGGAGAGCACAGAGAGGAGAAGAAGAATTGTTGAGAAATTTTTAAAGGCTCTTCTAGGAGGGCATTGAGCAAATGCATAGGATGCATTAAGGAGAACTCTATTTCATGTTCGGTGAGAAGACAGAGTCACTGAGGATTCTGGATAATTCTGCCAGGTGGACATTGAGTTGGTGCAAGAATGCACAGGAGGAACTCTTGTTTGAGTTCAGAGAGAAGAGAAGTGTCATAGGACAAGACACTCACAAGGTTACTGAACACCCTGCAGGCTCAGCAAAGCATGCTTGATAAGGAAGTTGCTAGAGGGAACTTACATCCATTCAAGGAGAGAAAGGGACAGAGACACTTTGAGGTCAGATCCACAGATAAGCTTAGAAGAGATAGCACCATTTCATGCAATGGTTCTGCAAGAGGTTGCAGAGTTTGAAGGAACCTTTGAGGTACATAGAAATAAATCTCAGGAGGAGGAATGCCTCTTAGAATACAGGCAGGAACCAAGGTTATAGGCTTTGTAGCAGAGATAAAGGCCGAGGCCTTTTGGAGAAAGAAATCTTCCAAGGGAAAGGAAGAAGGGCATTCTCAAGGTAGAGCACAACTATCATTAGATGAGCTGGAGAGGTGAGATCTGGGTCATTGAAGTCTACGTCCAGACACACACAGGAAAGTGCATAAGGAAGATGAATAGATATGGGCCATCAGATCTAGTGCAAAGGACCGATAGCCTTCGGATCCAGAGGGAGGCGCACATAGTTTAGTATCTAAGAAGCTGCACATAAGAGTAGAACGGATGGTCATAATTCTCTGTGGAGAATTTGCAAAATTTCAAGGACCGTAGGATCAAAGGAAGCTGTAACGTGGTTAGAGGTGGATGAACCCATCACCTTAGGATTCAGAATAAACATGAGCCATTGATCACGCTTTGTTAAGACATTGGATCATTTTCGTGAATTCGGGAATAGTGAGGTTGGAGTGCAGACCAAATCCTTGGTTGCTCCAAGTCCCGAATTGCAAAAGGGTTAACAAGGGCAGAAATGGACGATGGAGATGCTTCATGGAAAAGTTTGAAATTTCATGAGCCATTATATGTCATATATCATAGAAAATGTTAAAGCGAGTGTCTTTCGATACTCAAAGCTTAGGAGGAGTAGTGACCATTGGATGAGAAACAACAGGAGCTGTTGATTCCCCATTGGAGTGAAATTTCGGCATTTCGACATTTCAGGGTTCGGCATTTCGACAATTTCAATGGCAAGGAGTCGAGGAAGTTTTTGTTGAAGACCCTGAAGTCGTTAAACACAACATGTCTTTGGTGTAGGGCTACAGTCATAGAGGAAGCAGTCACATGGACCGAGATTTGGTTAGGGGCTAATCATCATTCATCTCATTTCGACATTTTGACATTTTGGGGTTCGAGAAGTAGAGGAGGTTGTGATTTTAGAATCAAGAGTTTCAAAAACCCAGTTCACGAAATCTTGAAAGATCCAGAGCCATCAGATCGAGGAAGATCTCAGTCATAGATCACGTGGGAGGTGAGGCTTTGGGAATTCAAGAATTGGAGTTTCGAAAGGTAAGGAAACTCTCTGCTGTGGATTTTCATGAGTCATTGAATTCCAAAGAGCGAAAGGAAAAATTCCCGCAAGGTTGAGTGACGCAAACCCCCAACCATCAGGTCGAGGTACGCACAGGAACTTCTCAACTTCAACCCTTAGAATCTAACTGACTCTTTTCTTTCCTCTCGGGAAATTATTCACTCACTCTCTCTAAGTATAATTCACAGGCCCTTCTGAGTTATGCCCACGTGATCATTCACTTTCATGAACCCAGCGATCAAACCCCAACTGCCATTGAGACTTTTTTGTTGGATTACTGAGAGGGGTGGTGAATCAGTAATAACGTAATTATAATCCTTTTTCTTCAAATGTTATATCAATGTAGAATTATTATCCAATAATTAGTAGTAATAAATAAACAATCACACACATACACAGTACACTAGTGTTTTACGTGGAAACCCAAATCGGGAGAAAACCACGGAATGTTTTTTCTTATATGTCTTGAAGAATTACATTCCTTAGAAGCACCAACTTCCTTTGTTTTCCAGCTGCAACTGGAAGGAGGCTCCAACCCCCTAATTTCTCACACTACAACCTGAGCAAAGCTCCAACTCCCCAAATCTCTGGCTACAACCAGAAGGAGGCTGCAACCCCCAGTGTTCTCCGGCTACAATCGGAAGGTGGCTACAACCACCTATCCTTGCCCCATCCTGCCACCCTAAAGTAGAAGTAGAATGATGGAACCACTGTCACACTATCACTGTGAAATATACCACTGTAAACCTGTACCAATAAATCTGAACCATGCATCAACCATGCATCA
>JZKD02S1667517.1:701980-722937 GCA_000966675.3 Picea glauca
GTATATGATCACATTCCTACAAACCTTCATTAACTTTAAAAACAAGAGACTATCATTTTCATCAAACTTTTCTTTAGTCTCACATGCCTAGTTTTGGATTAGTCAACAACCCTAAGTTGCAGTAATCATAACTTTGAACCTGTATTGTATAAAGATCTGAAACTGATATACAATGTTCTTCAATGTTTTTTATGCCATTCCTCCTAGTGGTACTACTTGGAACCTCTCATAAAAGGATTTATAGCAAAAATGACATACCTTGATGAATTCTGGCTTATTCTAGAGAGTGACCTTGTAAAGCGTGCCCCACACAAAATAATTAATGAAATGATCTAAAAATGTTACATAGAACAATAAGTACCTTAACCTAAACAAAAAAATGCTTCTCACTAAATTTGGATCTTTTATGAAGACGTTATGATGTTTTTACCTGAATCACCTGATTTTGACTAGTTTCAGGACTGGCCACAAGCCCTATTTTCCACAGAGTGTAACTCCCAAAATACAACGAACAAAAAGATGAATGTTTAACCATATATAACTGGATATGTTTTCTCACTTTCATACCAATTTCAAGATCTGAATCATTATATAAAAAAAGTTATAGCGAACATGGTGAGATGACCTGGAAATAACATACCTTAGAAAGCACCATCAAAAGAATTTATCCTTCCTTGCATTTCGGCCTTCTTTTCTTCACTTTCCTAAGAATTTCATCTTAGATATCATTTGTATACCTCAGAAACCTATAGATATTCAATATGCTCAAGTGTATTTCAAATGAGAGATCCTTGTCTCTTATTTATACTCTCCAAGTAGCTTCCTTAAAAACATCTTCTAGGTCACTTGGCCCCACTTTCCTTATTTTAGGGTTGGGTCCACTTCTAATTTCTCCATTAAAAATAAATATTATTCAAAAAAATTATTTTGTACTCACTTTGAATTATAATACACTCATCACTTCACTTTATTATTTACCTTTTAAAATCTCTTAAGACACTTTGATTACTTTGACCTTTTGGGGCTTCTAGATGACATATGAGGGTCCTCCATCTTCGTAAGGCCATAACTCTCAAACCGCGAGGAGTTATGTAATGTTCTACATACCAAAAAAAATGGCATGACATGTAATATCCATATAGAATAGTATTATCTGAAAATATATCATAACTCATACTGTTACCCATAAAAAAAACTTATGTCCATTACCCAAACCCAAGGTCTCCAACTTCTCATGGCCATAGCTCTCTAACCGTGAGGAATTATGTGACGTTCCAAATACCACTGGAAATGACATGACAAGAACTATCCATCTACGATATTTTCCCTAAAAAAATCACTTTCCTTCATCTCATTATTCCACAATTAGGCAAGGGTTCTCTTACTCCACAAAGCGTCTTCCCGTGAGGGCTTTCACCATAAGGAAACCACTTTGGAGTTCATCCATATTTACTTCTTATCAACCATGAAAAAAAATAATGAGTCATATTTACATCAAACACTATTGGGTCCATTACCCAAACCTTTGTGCTACGGGTCTTTCTTCAAGAGTTGACACTAATGACAACCAACCTTAATCAACATTTTTTCCTTTTCTTTTCGGGGTACCGAATTTCGCGATTTCGCAAATCCCGTTGTTGAGCGTCTTGCCCCTTAAACCTTTGAATCCTGAAATACCAAAATATCGACTGACCTTGCCACTGATTTTGTCTTTTCTCTCTTCACGATTTCTGGAGTTGCGATGACATGCAACTCTACCTCTCGACTCCCGGGGTCCTGAAACCCGAATTACCAAAATACTGAAAGTCCACCCTTAGCCCTACTACACTTCATGACTGCGGGATTTTTCTTGGCACTATGTCTCGTCCCTTTGTCAACAGGATTCCCAGTATGCCAAATCCTGAAACGTCGAAACACTAATGTTTCGCTTCCAAGGAAAATCAATAGTTGTGGTTCTTGCCCTTGATCCAACTATTAGCGCGATTTCGGGTACCGGGAGTTCGTAAGGCTTGTTCTCAAAATCTCTGTCTCCTATACCTTCCAAAACCTGAATTTCCAAATTGATGAAATGGTCTCCCTTCTTTGGATTTCCCAAGTCCTTTTGTGAGGTTTCCTGGCTTTTGAACTGTCCGCTCTAGCTTTACTATACTCCTGTTGTGGACTCTTGCCACCTATCACCTTTTCCAATTTTCAGAACTTGAACCACCCTTCGACAACTTCCTTTATGTTTGGGCTTTCGGGTATCAGGAGTTTAAAACTCTCGACCCTAACCTTATGTCATCACAACCCCTGAATTCCCAAACCTTGATTTGTCGACAAGTACTCTATCACGACCACTGATTTCGGACTTTCCTCCCTACTGAGTCCCGATCACCCATCCTCAGGACATCAAAAACTCTGAACTCTGAAATTCTTGAAATGATCTGACGGCCTGAATAGGTCATGATCGACAATCCACATTGACTCTACCTTCAAAAGGATAGATCGATCCAACACTTAAATCCCCTGTAACTTTCCTAGATCCTACGATCCCCGCTATTTCGGGAGTTCTCCTCAGATAATTTCGATCGTTCAATCTCCTCCATGAATACTTCGAAGGGATCAATCTTCCTGAAACTTTCTTCGAATGTTTTCAAAAACACTACTCCTCCTAGGCTTCCTTGCAACTTTGAGTCTTCAGAAGACTTATGCATGCACTCCTTGCGACACTTCTTCAAATATTCCTGAATATTTGAATCTCTTGACTCTGTGCAACTCTACAACAACAATCCTTCAATCTCTCAACCTTAGTTTATAAGTTCTAAGGTCTCAACCAGACTGCACACACCTTGTACAACTTATATGCTTGTCTTGCACTTCGATTGAAATGAGAACAATGGTATCCCTCCTAATATTTCAAAGACGAACTCTGAATTCTTTCAACGCACTCCTTGCAGATGCTTCACTGCACTCCTTGCAGGAATTTTTTCTTAGGAAGAGAAACAATTGAAACTCATTCCCTTACTCTCTCTCAGACTTCAAACACTTAACATGAAATCATACACACACACACAACATAATAACAAATGCATGACAAAGAGAATAAAATAACCATAAGCATAGCATTCAACATGTATACATAGAAAGCTTTACAGCACCATGAGTCTGAATCAAAGCTTCATATATTAATCTCAAAACTTCTGTACATGGATTCTTCTTTGCTACTCTTTGTTTCTCCTCTATGCTAATGTGCTTAATCCTACCATCTTTGATTGATTCAATCTAATACAAAGATACAAAGATGAGGGTGTCTATAGTCATTTTCCCTCCATCTCCTAAAATTGTTTAATCTAGAATTTAAATCTACCTACTTTCATTAACTAGCATAAATGCCCCTACATCCTACAGATGAGAGCGGCTCGCTCAAGATCGGTTTACAAAATGGAAGTACGCCTTCTTAACTATTTCATTAATGTCTGGACATCCAAACTTTAAAAAACATTTAAAAACATTTTTGACATGTGCCAAAATATGATGGCGTTCATCCGAGCTGTCTTCCGCCTCCACGCTTGCTTGTTCCTGACGATGCTCCTGCATCATACTCCCTCCCTTGAAAATTTTCATGGACTCCTGTTCATGAGCACTTGCATGGTCTATCCATGCTTCTGAATTTTTGCTTCATTCTCCCAGCTAGCATCTTCAACTGGATGTCCCTTCCATTTGATCAAGTATTCAAAATACTCTTTTCTCCTGGTCCTCATGCTGACTGTTTTGTCAAGTATACTTTCCATCTGTGGATTTTCAGCTACATGCATTTGTTTAGTCCATTGAACCTCTTTCTGTTCATTGTCTCCTTCAGCTCTATAAGGGTACAAATATGAGATGTTGAATATCGATGAAATTTCGATCCCATCAGGTAATTCAATCTCATATGCATTTGCCCCAAATTTTTTTACGACCTTGCATGGTCCAATCTTCTTCATTTTTAGTTTGTTATATGTTCCCCTTGGGAACCTTTCCTTTCTCAGATGTGAAAGAATCAAATTGCCAACTTCAAACTGAAGTTCTCGCTTGTGTTGATGTGCTCTGTGCTTGTACTCTTGATTTGAATTCTGCAAACATTCCCTCACTTGGCTATGAAGTTCCTTCATTGCTTCTGAAAAATCCTCTACAGTAGCACTTCTAATTTCATTCTGTTCTGAATCTTTCAATTCAGAAACTCCTCTTGGCTGCATTCCATAAATAATCTGAAATGTACTCCGCCATGTGCTTCTATTGTGTGAATCATTGTAAGCAAATTTCTCCTGTGGCAGAATGTGATCGCAATGACTATGGTGTTCAGTCACTAGGCTCCTTAGCAAATCTCCAAAGCTCTTGTTTACAAATTTTGTCTATCTATCCATCTGAGGATGATAAGTTGAGATAAAAGATAGATTTGTCCCCAGCTTCTTCCATAAAGTCCTCCAGAAATGTCCTACGAACTTGGTGTCTCGATCTGAAACTATACTTCTGGGTAAGCCGTGAAGTCTGACAACTTCCTTGAAAAATAGGTTCACAATATGAGTTGCATTGTTATTTTTTTGACATGGTATGAAATGTGTCATCTTTGAAAATATATCTACCACCACAAAGATTGAATCAAATCCTCTTTGTGTCCTTGGCAGCCCCAATATAAAATCCATGCTCACTGCATCCCACGGCCTCTCAGGTATGGGTAATGGCTGGTATAACCCTGTGTTCTTCCTTTTACCCTTCATGTGTTGACAAATTATACATCTGTCCACAAATATTTTGACATCGGTCCTCATCCCTAGCCAAAAATATGACCCATTTAATTTTGAGAACGTTTTGTCATGACCGAAATGTCCGACCAATCCTCCACTATGTTTTTCTTTCAACAAATTCTCCCTCATGGAGCATTTTGGAATACATAATTGATTGCCTCTAAATAATAATCCATCCTGGATCATATATTCAGTCCACTGGCTTCTGTCCCTGAGTATTGGATTCTCAGACACCTCATACACCTCTTTGAAATATTGGTCATCTCTGTACATGTCCTTAAGGTTCTCAAAACCCAATGTTTTGACTCTGAATTCCTGCATAACCAAACATTTCCTGCACAAAGCATCAACAACTTTGTTAGCAATTTCAGAAATATGTTTAATTACAAAACTAAAATTTTGCATGTATTCAACCCATTTAACATGTCTTTGGTTCAACTTCTCTTGCTGAGTCACGAATTGTAAAGCATGATTATCACTGTACAAAACAAACTCTTTAGGAACCAAATAGTGCCTCCACTTCTTCAACACTTGTATCACTGCATAGAATTCCTTGTCATATGTTGAATATTTAATTTTTGTTTCATTTAGTTTCTCACTGAAGTATGCGACTGGCCTATCGTCTTGGCTCAAGACTGCTTCAATTGCAAATCTGCTTGCATCACACTTGACCTGAAACGTTTTTTTGAAATCTAGAAACACCAAAATTGGTTGTTCAGTAATCTTCCTTTTCAATAGATTGAAACTTTTCTCTGCTTCTTGTGTCAAGTGAAAAGATTTATGTCTTTTCTTCATCGTGTCCATCATTGGTGTGCCAATTCCACTGAAATTTCTAATAAATTTCCTGTAGAAACTAGCCAGTCCATGAAATCTTGTAACTTCAAATATACTCTTCGGCGATGGCCAATTCTTAATCACCTCCACTTTATCTGAATCCATTTTCAGCTTATCTATAGAGATAACAAACCCCAAATAAATGAGCTCTGTCCTCATGAATGATGATTTCTTCATATTTATCAACAACTTCTCTTGTTGTAATCTTTTCATCACTGTAGCCAAATGCTTCAAGTGCTATGTTTCTGTTCTACTAAATATCAGTATATCATCAAGATATTCAATGACGAACTTTCCTATAAACTCCTTCAAGACTTCATTCATCAACCTCATGAAAGTACTAGGTGCATTTGTTAAGCCAAATGGCACAACAAGCCATTCATATATCCCTTCATTTGTCTTGAAGGTTGTCTTCCATTCATCACCTTCTCTCATTAGAATTTGATGACATTCGCTCTTCAAATCAATATTTGAAAAAATCTTTGCTCCACTCAAACAATCGATCAAATCATCCATCCTTGGCAAAGGAAATTTATATATGATGGTAATCTTGTTGATTGCCCTCGAGTCTGTACACATCCTCTAGCCTCCATCTTTCTTTGTGCTGAGCACTATTGGAACAACGCATGGGATCAAGATCTCTCTAACCAATCCTTTGTCCATTAAGTACTAGAACTGTCTCTTGAGCTCTTCATTCTCCTGCGGCTTCAACCTATACACTGCTTTGTTTGGTAAACTAGCTCCAACTATAAGATCAATGTGATGACTTATACTTCTGATTGGCGGAAACGAACGAGGTAGTTCATCCACTACTATATTAGCAAATTCTTCCAACAACTTCTGGATTTCCTCTGGTAAATCATCCATTCTTGTACTGGTTAAAACAAATCTAGGCTTCCTAACCACAATGAATTGTGTATCTTCCTTCTTCTTAACCTCCTTAAGAAGTTCCTTCCCACTCATGAGAAGTACAGTGAGTTCTCCCATTTTTCTCTAGGGTGTATGTGTTCTTTCTCCCATCATGAATCACATTCATGTCATATTTCCATGGTCTACCTAGCAATAGATGACAAACATCCATGGGAATGACATCACATAATATTTCATCCTTATACCCTCCTATTTTAAATTCTACTAAACATTGTTTAGTGACATTTACCTGATGTCCTTTTTGTAGCCACGAAAATCTATATGGGCTTGGATGTTCAATAGTCTCCAGCTCTAGCTTTTCTGCTATCTCTGTAGAAACGAGATTGTTTGTGCTACCACTGTCCACGATGACTTTGCATATCCTCTCTTTGGTCTTGTAAGTAGTCCGAAAAAGTCTGTTCCTTTGGGCTAGGTTCTCTTCCTCCTTCTCTGGTGTTAAGAGAACTTTTCTCATCATCAGTGATCTTCCACCCTCAGCATATTCTACCTCAACATTCTATCCTTGAGCTTTAGAAATGTGAGTTTCACCTCCTTCTTTCTTCTTATCTAGGCATTCATAAGATTTGTGTCCATTTTTTCCACAGGTAAAGCATTTTATTTCTCCACCTATGCCTTTTCCTCTTCCTCTGGTTCGAGGAAAAGTAATTCTATCAGAATGTTGTCCTCTCTATGAGCTTCCACCTCTCTCAGTTTGAGTTTGAGGTTTCTTCCACTCTTCTTTAGGTTTCTGATTCCTATCTTGGACAATTGTTTTGCCTTTGGTTTGACTTTTGCCTCGGCCTCTTTGACCCTGCTTTCGGCTCAACTTATCTTAAGCTTTCAAAGCCATCTGATAAGAATCTTCCACCATTCAGATGGTCATCATGCTCATCTCATCCTAAATGTCGTATCTCAGACCATTCATGTACCTGACAACCTTCTCATCATCACTTTCCCGATGACCTATTATGATGTTTATCTTGTAGAACTCTTCAGTGTATTCTTTCATTGTCATCAATTTCTATCTCAAGTTATGCATCCTCCGAAACAGAGTAATTTGATAATCCTTGGGTATGAATTTTGCCTTCATCTTTGCAACCATTCTATCCCAACTCTTATTTTTTGCTTACCTTTGCATCGTCTGTCAGCCTGCAGTTCATCCCACCATAATGTTGCATGCCCTTTAAGTCTTGTGACAACATGTTTGACCTTCTTATCTTCCTCAACATATTCATAGTTAAAATATTTATATAGATCTCTAATCCAGTCTAGAAGCTCCTCAACATCCAGGTTTCCCTCATACATGGGAATCTCCATTTTTGCCCTGGCACCTATCCTTGCAACAACCCTTAATAGGAATTCTTCCGCAGCATCTTCGATTGCAACTTCCTCATTTCCAGCTTCATTTTCACTTTCAGATTCCCTGATATCCGCAACATCAATTGTGCACCTCTGTGATGTTTCCATGGCATGAAGCCTAGCATGTAATTCACGCATCTCTCTTTCCCTTGCCAGATCAGGTAATTGTCTATCTCTTCTTCTTGGAATTTCCCTTTCCTCTAGTGGGTCAGGTGATTTCCCGTCTCTTCTTCTTGGCAGCATGGCTACAAAATTCCTCTTTTCCCTAATACAGAAAGAAAATAAATCTTTCTAACCTCTGATACCACAACTGATGCAGACCCCCAACCCTCAGGTCGAGGTCCGTACAGGATCTTCTCAATATCGGCCCTTAGAATCTGACTGACTCTTTTCTTTCCTCTCAGGAAATTATTCACTCACTGTCTCTGAGTATAATTCATAGGCCCTCCTGAGTTATGCCGACGTGATCATTCACTGGCATGAACCCCATGATCAAACCCCAACTGTCATTGGGGATTTTTCCCTTTTCTTTTTGAGATACCGGATTTCGCGATTTCGCAAATCTGGTTTTTGAGCGCCTTGCCCCTTCAACCTACGAATCCTAAAATACCAAAGTCTCGACTCACCTTGCCACTAATTTTGTTTTTTTTCTCTTCACAATTTCTGGAGTTACGATGACGTGCAACTCTACCTCTCGACTCCCGGGGTCCTGAAACCCAAATTACCGAAATCTCGAAAGTCCACCCTCAGCCCTACTACACTTCGCGACTCTGGGATTTTTTTTGGCACTATGTATCATCCCTTCATCAATAGGATTCCTGGTATGCCAAATCACAAAACACTGAAACACTAATGTTTCACTTCCAGGGAAAATAAACGGCTGTGGTTCTTCCCCTTGATCCAACGGTTAGCGCGATTTCGCATACCGGGAGTTCATAAGGCTTGTTCTCAAACTCTCTGTCTCCTATACCTTCCAGAACCCGAATTTCTGAATTGTTGAAATGGTCTACCTTCTTTGGATTTTGTGAGTCTTGTCACTAGGGTTCATGTCTTTCTAACTGTCCCCTCGAGCTGTACTATACTCCTGTTGTGGACTCCTGTCACCTGTCACCTTTTCCGATTTTCAGAACTTAAACCACCCTTCGACAACTTCTTTATTTTTGAGCTTCCAGGTAATGGGAGTTTAAAACTCTTGACCATAAACTTATGTCATCATGAGCCCCGAATTCCCGAACCCCAATTTGCCGACAAATACTCTGTCGCAGGCACTGATTTCAAACTTTCCTCCCTACTGAGTCTCGATCACCCATCCTTAGGACTTTCAAAACTCCAAACTCTGAAATTCCTTAAATGATATGACGACCTGAATAGGTCACGTTCGATGGTGCACATTGACTCTGCCTTCCAAAGGATAGATCGATCCAACACTTAACTCCCATGCAACTTTCCTGGATCCTATGGTCCTTGCTATTTCAGGAGCTCTCCTCGAAGAATTCCGACTGTTCAATCTCCTCCTTGAATACTTCGAAGGGATCAATCTTCCTGAAACTTTCTTCAAATGTTTTTGAAAACACTACTCCTCCTAAGCTTCCTTGCGACTTTGAGACTTCAGAAGACTTCTGCACGCACTCCTTGCAACACTTCTTCAAATATTCCTAAATATTAGAATCCTTTAACTCTGTGAAACTCTACAACAACAATCCTTCAATCTCTTAACCTTAGTTTATAAGTTCTAAGGTATCAACTAGCCTGCTCACACCTTTCATAGCTTCTATGCTTGTCTTACACTTCGGTTGAAATGAGAACAATGGTATCCCTCTTGAGATTTTGGAGATGAACTCTGAATTTTGTCAATGCACTTCTTGCGGACGCTTCACTGCACTCCTTGTAGGAACTTTTTCTCAAGAAGAGAAACAATTGAACTCATTCCCTTACTCTCTCTCAGACATCAAACACTTAACATGAAATCATACATACACACACAACATAATAACAAATTCATGACAAAAAGAATAAAATAACCATAAGCATAGCATTCAACATGTATACACAGAAAGATTTAGAACACCATGAGTCTGAATCAAAGCTTCATATATTAATCTCAGAACTTTTGTGCATGGATTCTTCTCTACTACTCTCTATTTCTCCTCTATGCTAATGTGCTTAATCCTACCATCTCTGATTGATTCAATCTGATACAAAGATACAAAGATGAGGGTGTCTATAGTCGTTTTCCCTCCAACTCCTAAAACTATCTAATCTAGAATTTAAATCTACCTACTTTCATTAAATGGCATAAGTGCCCCTACATCCTACAGAGGAGAGCGGATCTCTCAAGATATGTTTACAATATGAAAGTATGCATTCTTAACTATTTCATTAATGTCTGCGCATCCAAACTTTCAAAAACATTTCAAAACATTTTTGACATGTGCCTAAATGTGATGGCGTTCTTCCCATCTGTCTTCTGCCTCCACGCTTTCTTGCTACTGATGATGCTCCTGCATCATTGAGGGACAATAGTCGTTGGGCCCCAATCAGGTTTCGGGGTTTTGGGATTCAAGAGGTAGAGTTGCATGGTCAACAAAACTCCCGAAATATTGAAGAGAGAAACGATGAAAGGTGGTTCCCAAGTATCAGTCAGAGGGTACATGCGGCAGAAGTCAAAGGAGTGGTCAAGGTTCAGAGAAATTCTTGAAAGGTTGAGAGTTGACGAAAATACGGAAAGGTCATCGATCTTGCCAAAGGAGAAATTTCAGAATTCGGGGAATCATAAGGGAAGAGGAACGATTGTTGGTTGTTCCCTCAAGTCCCAAAAAGCCAAAATTAGTGGGAAACAAGTGGCGTATGTTCAACGCATTGCAGGAGTCAATATTTGTTGACATTTAAGATTTCAGAGGTTGAAGGGTCAAGGAACTTACATCAGGATTCGCGAAGTCATGAAATCCGAAATCCTTTTTCAGAAAAAGTCCCGATCATATTTGTTGATCAGGTGGGTAGAGTTAGCGCCTTGTGTTTGATCATGCAAGTATAACTCATAAGGACCTATGGATACACCCTTGTGTGTGTGAGATATTTCTTGTGGGTAAATCTAAGAGTCAATCTGACTCAGGGAAAGGTTTAGAAGGATCCTAAGACCGGGAGGTCGTGTGGAACTTGTTGAGGCAGGGGGGTCCACGACATCAATCAAGAGCAGTAACGTGGGAATCAAATAAGTGGCCCATTATGAATTTATCTTTTGTTGAGGTAGAGTATGTTGCAGTGGGAAAAACAACATGTCATATTGTGTGGATGGGAAGGATTATGACTGAGTTGTTGCATGAACAACAAGAACCAATTCATATTTTCTGTGATAATAAATCAGCCATTACTATGGCACATAATCATGTTTTCCATAAGAAGAGTAAGAATATTTGTTATAACCCTAATTTTCACCAGACATGCTTACCTGGCATCAGGCCATCTCAGATTCCTTCTTTTCCAAAACAATGTTGAACAACTCTTCTTAAAAAACCCCTTTTATAAAGGCCCATGTGCCCTGCTCCATTACTGCACGCATGTACATGCTAGCTAACCCAAGGCAGCCCGCATGTACACGCTAGTTGATCCAAGGTATCCCACGTGTACCTACAAAAGCATGGAAAAAGGAAAGTTGCAAACAGAACACACAGCTTTGGGTAAGTTAACTAAACCTTTCGGCCATGCATGGCTAGTCACTCGACCAAATACCTAGCTTCTTTTAGCCTATAAAAGAAGGGTTAGGGGTCCCATTTGAAAGGAGGAGAATCATAGTAAAGAAACTATACACAATTAAGCATTTCTTTTGTCCCAACCTTTAGCCATCCTTGTGAAAAGAGAAGTATAGAGAAAAGCAGTTGGAAGATAGTGGAAGAAGATCCTAGGACCAGTATTAAGGAGCAATGGATGACTTTATCATTGTTAGGTATCATTGTCAAGTTAATATAAGAATTGATTTTCTCGTCCTGCCATATGATATTGTCATTATTGGAATATTGATTGTATGATTGATTAAATCTCTAACCCATTAGTTCATACATCAAATGCATGTGGAGTTCTTTGTTTGTCTTTAGTGAATGAAGGTTAGCATCGTGAGGAGAGTTGCAGTCCAAGAATGACCAAGCATGAAAAGGGATTGACATCAAACACAAAAATTAAGGTACATCAACTTAATCTCTCGAGCCTTGTATTTACATATGATTAATGGGGTTTAGGCATGGGATGATGGTAAAAAGTAAGACTCTTTAGAACATTTCTGCATGCATGATAAAACCCTTAGTGCTAGTCCGTAGGAGGGATTTCCCACCCACAACAGAATTGGCAACCATACTGGGGATCTCTAGGGTTTCTGGGAATGTTTTTTCTTGGGTATTTTTAAAAACTCATTTCATTTCTTGTTTTCAAAGTTTCTGCAAAGGTCTAAACTAACAAAGATTCTGGTCTTCCATACCATTTATCTCTGTTTCTGTGCTTGACTGCATTTTTTTTTCGAGACCCACAAAGGTACACGCAGCCAGTATAATGTCTGCATGCATGTACCCAGACCCTACCTTCCCACAGATCACGTGTACACATGAGCTGAGGAATTGTTAGTCGCGTGTATGATTCCAGAAAATTTCTTTTAGAGAGGTAGTCATCCTCTCCCCTGTCAGAAACAATCCTTCTCACAGGTTTTCTGGAACTCTTTCTAGTCCTAGTTGTTTTTAGTCTATAACATAGGTTTCACTGCAGATTGGTTTGTTCTATGAAGTTTTCCTTGAATGGTTTTCTTTTTTCTTTTAAATTAACTGTCTGTCTTCAAAAGATCCTAGTTCTCAGTACCAATAGTCTCTCCCTGGGATGGATTTCTTGGCCTTTCATTTGTCTTAGAGTTTCAGAGATGCATGCGACCTGTATAAGGCCATCACGCGTGTACAAACGCCCTGACTTTACACATCTCGCGTGCACACCCTTGCTGTTGAACTATCAACAACGTGCCTATGGAGAAAATTTTTGTTTAAGGTGAGTTAGTCATCCTTTCCTTTGACAAGAGTTATACCTATCAGGTTTTTGGGTCTCTGTCATAGTAGTCAGTAACTTAGGTTTGATCACAACAATAGCTTTCTTTTTCATTAAGAAGTTTTTCCTCAAAATTTTATTTTTATAGGGTTTTTAGACAAGGGTGAGAGTCCAGTTTTAATTTTCTTGTGTGTTTTTTTTAAAGTGATTATTTACGATCTGTGCTTAGGCCAAAAGTTTTCTTGGTTTTTACTTGTTGATATTTGCCTTTTTTATTTGTGAGCATTCAAATAAAAAAAATATTTTATTTCTTTCTTTGGTTAAATATTGTTGGCTTGCATTAGTAACTAGGAAAAGTCTTTGATTTCATAAGTTCTTGACAACTTACTTAGATCATAAGTAGCTCGTAGTTGAGGGAAATCCTTCTTTGAGTTTGTTGTTCAAAGATCTTAGAAAATTTTTAGTTTGAAAAGTTGTTTAAGATTTGAGTCAAGAGAAGTTATTTTGTTTCTAGCTTTCTGTTTATTTTTCTTTCGTCTTTCAAACATCACTAGTTTCACTTTCATAACCTTTGACTTAAGACAAGCCATAAAAATTAATGCTAAATCTAAAATTCACTAGAATTTTTATGTTTGTAGGGTCAACCAACTAGTTTAGGGTTAGGGCCTTGAATTAGGTTGGAGAGGAAACTCTTCAAGGCCATTAAATCAAACATTGGAGTATGAGTTGGGGAGTGTCAAAGTCCAGTGTCATGAAAGTTATCCAGGACCCCCCTCTAACACAAGGGCTAAACATGAGGTCACATGCAGAAAGGTAGCAGAGATAACTCCTCCAAAGTTGGACCAATCATAGTGGATAACACATATAGAGGGCTTGTCTTGGGATTCCATCGATTGCATTTGCCATGGAGCTTCACGGGTCTCGAATCCGTTCGAGGTCCTCAGTTGTCTTCTGAATCACTTTCCTTTGATACCCTTGATAGGTTTCGGGCTCTATACCCTACTCATTTTGGTCTACCCGACTTTCAACTGTACCCGCTTGGTGATTGTTCACACGATGACAACCTAGTTACCTATCATTTTAGAGACATATGGAGGTGACTATGGGTTTATACCACGGTACCTAGGATAGACATCAGGCCATGCTTTGCAGAGTATAATCGGAGGGTACTTCCATGTTCGAGTTGCACTTACACCGGTAAGTTTCTCTAGTGTTGGTTATTGTAACTGTTCTTCCAACTAGTTTAGTGTTTGCTTGTTTTATTTTGGAGGGACCTTTTTAGTGTGTGTTGTTGTTTGAATGAATAGAAATCCCTAGTGTGTCTTTGATATTCTCACATAGTGGAGGATCACGATCTCCACGGGTCATGAAGTCTTTTGGGTTTATCACCAGTTACACTGGAGCCACCTCCACCACCACTAAGGTGAAAGCTAGACCAACAAGGGTCTTTTGAAGTGACTAGGTCACAGGAAACTGTACCTGAACAACATCCAAAGGAAATGACCTTTTTAGACCTTGGAGAAAAATCTCTTGGTCCATCTGAAACTCCAACCACTAATCTTTCGGCACCCATCATCGTACATATTCACCCTTACGAGTGCTAGACAATGTCGCACACAGCAATGGAAACAAATGTCGCCACTTCTTCTGGGAATTCTTCAATTCCCACTATGGTTTTCACCACTGGGGATAATCCACCTCCTAATCCACCATCACTGGTCCAAGCCACCATGGTATTGAACACCTCTACCTCGAGAAGTGGTCCAATCCTTTTTATGGCAACGACCACTACCCCTTTCACACTAAGTGCAACAGACCCTCCGTTCTCATACGGGATGCCTAGCTCAGGGACAAGTCCTGTACTTTCCTACTCCACTTTATAGACATTAGGTATGGGGGCAGGGATCTCTAACACTCCTCTGCAAGGACACGTGGGGGTCACTTCATCTCCTTTTAATGCTTTCCCTTATGGGGGAGGTCATATACCTCCTTCGTCCCCTTCGCTTGGTGTCACCCACTAGCAATCCTCCAAGCCACCCACACACCATAGATTATTTGGAGCAGGGAGTCAAAGAATCCCTTCTCATAATATGCTGGTAGGTTCGACACCATTTTCTTTGTTTGGTGCAATTGGTAACAATGCTTTCTCATTTGTTTCTTTCCCGACTGGGGGCAACCCCAGTTATAGACAATCTATTCCTATGCAGGGTACTATTCCTACACAGGGGGAAAACCCAGGAACTTCTTCCGTAGTAAGACCTTGGAATTATTGGCAGGGATCCATTCCCTCGTTAGGAATGTTGATCTGGGGAATTTTTTTTCACAACCAATGGAACCCCGGACAGGGTGCTATGCCTATGTCCATGGGATCGACATGGGGCAACCCATCCCAAAGTCCTTTGAATGTAATGCACACCCAACCATCTATGCCATATTTTGGGAATTAGATGATGATGTCTCCTCACACGAAGAATCCGTATGCTAGTCATGGCCATGGTTTTTACCAGAACCCAGGCTAGAAGCTGAACTTTTCCTGGCAACCTGGTGCCAGTCAAACTCCAAGTCCCTTTTTCCATGGTTATCACCAACAACCCAAACTACCTTTCCTAGCAACCGTTCAATTGCTAGACTTGACAAGGTTGTTGAATGACCCTATCTGTCACGATCCACGTTGGCCCCCTATGCCGATGAAGTTTCCTTTAGACATACCAAAGTTCGAGGCCAAGCCTAACGAAGATCTAGGAGATCATGTGACCAACTTCCATATTTGGTGCTCATCTAACTCGTTGAAAGACGACTCCATACAGTTGTAATTGTTTCAACGTACTCTCATTGGGAGTGCCACGAAATGGTACATTGAGCTCGATTGCTCAAGATACTCTTCCTTCAGTTAATTGGCAATGGATTTTCTAAACCATTTCCAATTACCTGTGTGATACAACGCTGGCACAAAATTGTCGGCCAATTTCAAACAGACAAAAGTGGACCATATCTCTAATCACATCCGAGAATGGAGACACCGGAAGAGTTTAATTAAGGTGTCAGTCTCACCATCATTCCTGCTAGAGTGGTTCCTTAAGTATTTGGTCCCACAGTTATCCAAAGACGTCGTGACATTGGGAGTGTTTTCCAAAGAAGATGCTATCATGAGAACTCAATAGCTTGAGCTAATCTACTCTCAGTTCGGTTTATTATACGAGATATTTCCAGATGCACCACACTCAATACTTGATAAAACTAGACAGAGAGCTAGACCACATGCCGATGGTATTGTTGGTTCAACACAAACAAAGCCCATTGAACAACTGACGAAGCAATTGCAACAATTGTCTATACAACACACAGTAGCCAGCCAACCTACTATTTTGGCTCCTCCCCCTACCCAAACATCAGATGTACACACAGTGCAATCAACAAATCCAAATGCCACCCAACAGCCTGATGGAAAGAAAAAATGACAAAAGAAGGGTAACGGGATTAAGAAACCCACTAATAATGCTCGCGGGGGAAACAATGAGAAATGGAAGGTGAGGTATCTGTGCAACCTGTGCACGGAAGACCACCTGACCCACCAATGTCCTTGGCTTGTAGAGGCCCAAAAGTTTGTGACACAACAACAACCTACCATGTTAACCAATCCATTTCAACATGGGAAAACCCTAACCCAAGCCTCTACAAGTGCAGAAGGGGGCAGTCAAGGACCCTCTCCGTCTTCAAATAATCCTGCATCCGTGAATGTGTATATGATGAAAGATGATGCTTTTATATCGACCAGAGTGCATGAATACAGTAAACCAAGCACTTCTGAGAAGGGAAAAGAAGCTAAAATCCCACGTCTTCCTCTCCAGATCGAGAAGACTTTTGACAAAACAATGACATGCATCCCAAAAGGTGCATTCAAGAAAGATTCTCACAACCCCAATGCAAGGGATGCCTAGAACTATTCTGTGGTGGAGGATTTGTCTCAAAGCCCTTGTGGGATGTTCGGTTTGGAGGTCCTCTAGAGCTGCCCTTCCCAGAGGAAAGATTTTTTAGCTGCTTTAGGATCTAACAAGACTTGTAATCGGGTACAATCATGTTAGATACAATCAAATTAAAACCTCTTCTTCCTTACCATGTAAAATTTAATAAGGTAGTGGCTTACCCCATGAAAACTTTTACTCGAAACATTTTTCGCACAGTGGTTGATGAGGGCACCTCAACATGCGTCATGTCGTTGGCATGTTAGAAGGCCATTGGCCAACCTGTTTTGTCTTCATCACCTACTCTTCTCACTACTTTCGACGATCATTCATTCTGACCACATGGCATCATTCCCTCTTTCCCTGTGCAGCTAGGAAGGAAGACCATGTGCGTTGACATAGAAGTAGTCAATGCATCCCTCAACTACAATCTCTTGATAGGTGGGAGTTGGACTTATGCTATGCAAGCAATGGTTTCTACGGTTTTTTGGGTCTTGTTGTTTCCACACGAGGGTCGGATCGTGACCATTGATCAATTATCCTTCTCCTGACCCAACCCTTCATTGGGGGTATCCACGATCCTGATGATTGATAATCCTCAATCAGGCATAGTCAACATAGGGGTTGGTTTGTGCCCATATTTGATGGGTACCTTCAATTACCCACCCCCTCAAGGCAATTTCAAGTTCATATCCGACCACCATAAGGTTGATATTTTCTAATTTTTGTCATTTCACATGACTTACTTAAATGATATGTGGATACTTCCTTCCCCATCGGCCATGATGGAAAGGATAGGGCACCCTGGCATGTCGATGCCCTTGTTCGTAGCCGGAGTAGTGTACTCTTTAGTCCAACAAGATTTGGCCGACAAAGATCCAACTCCTGCACAAGAGTTAGATATGATTCTAGAGCCTATTTGGGCTCAAGTCTCTCTCGCTGATACCAATTCCTTAGACTTAGTCTTTCCCTCCAACGAAGAAATAATTGAATCAATGACTAGTCTAGACAAACCCTAGGACGATATCCATCACAGATCATACTTCCTCCTAGAGTTAAGAAGAATCGAAGAAGGAGAATTCACCTTGACTATGATTAGAGATAGGTCTTGTTCTATTAATCCCTTAGCTACACATGTGGTTTATGCCAAGGGTAATTAGGCAACTATCGCTGAAACCATACTGATTAATATCTCCAGAAACCCTAGCATTGTGGAGAATTTTTTTGTCAGAGATGACTATTCCCCTGGAGAGATTCAAATATACACATATCTATTTAAATAATTCCGCAACGTTTTTTCCTGGTCTTAGGAGGAAATGCTAGGCATCTATCCAAAAATAGTCAAACATGAAATCATAACTTATCTGGATCCCAAGCCTATTCGACAGAAGCTTTGTCCAGTTAATCCCAGGAAAGTAGCATCCATTAAGGTTGAAGTGGAGAAATTTCTAAAAGTCGATTTTATCTATCCTATCCATTTGACTGAATGGGTGTCAAATCCTTTGTCGATCAAAAAGAAACAGGGAACGATTCAGGTATGTATGGACTTTCGTGATTTAAACAAGGCCTGTCCAAAAGATAATTTTCCCACACAATTCATTGACTAGATAATTGATCAATGTGTAGGTTGCGAGGCCTTTTCTTTCATGGATGGTTTTTTGGGATATAATCAAATACAAATCAAACCCGAAGACCAGCACAAAACACCATTCATTTGTCCATGGGGTGCATTCATGTATCCTAAGATGCCCTTTGGTCTAAAAAATGATGGAGTGACATTTTAGCGGGCCATGTATTCTGCTTTCCATGATCTCAAGAATATATTCGAGGCCTATTTAGATGATTTAGCATCTCGATCTTGCAAGACAATAGATCATCCCACACACCTATGACTTATCTTTGAGCAATGTTGTTGCTTCTAGATTCGCTTGAATCCAAACAAGTGCAGCTTTTGCATAACGTCAGGACGTTTGTTAGGTTTCATGGTGTCAACAATAGGGATCATGGTCGATCCTCTCAAGGTTGAGGAAATAGTTCAGTTGCCTCCCCCATGCACAATCATTCAACTTCAAAGTCTACAGGGAAAGGAGAGTTTTTTAAGAAGTATCATCACCAACTATGTCGAGATCACAAAGGGATTTATGCGCTTACCATCGGCATGGTCTTAGTTCAGGAAGATGATTTTCTCTCAGAATATGTGATCTATTACTTGAATTGAGGCCTAGTCGGACTGGAACTGAATTATTCTCATATTGAAAAACATGCGTTGGCAGCAGTCCATGTTGTTCAATGGTTTTGCCATTATGTTTTTTTTCGAAAGACCACCGCCATTGCTATTGTGAATATTTTTCAATATGTGTTGACACAAAGGATAATAGGTGGAAATATTAGTAGATGGATAGTCGTCCTCCAAGAATTCAACTTAGCTTTCATTTCAGCGAAATCCAAAAAGTCACTGGTCTTCACTGAACTCATCTCAGAACTTCCGATCGAGTCAGGTGATGTTATGCCCGAAGATTCGCCTATCAGAGGAGATATGTTTTTTATCACATCTTCGGATACCTGGTATATAGATATACTTGTTTATCTCTAGGCTTTGAAGTGCCCCACCTCTGCTTCTCGTGATGAGCATCGTCGTATACACCATCAGGCCAAGAATTATCTCATGCTCGATGATACGTTGTATTGAAGAGGTGTAGACCGCATTCTGTGCCAATGTCTCATTCATGAAGAAGTAGTTATCATACTTAACAATTTCCATACCGGAGCATGTGGAGGTCATTTGTCTGGGTTGGCAATAGCCCAAATGATTTTATGAGCAGGTTACTTTTGGCTGACACTAATCAAAGATTGTATCAAATCGGTCAAGAAGTTCCACCCATGTCATATCTTCTCTCGGAAGATGAGGGCACATCTCGCTCCTATGTTTCCTATCATCACAGTTGGTCCATTCACCAAGTGGGGGATTGATTACACTACATGCAACCCTCCTTCAGCTAGGGGGGCATTGTTATTTCATTGTACCTATAGACTACTTCACGAAGTGGGTCAAAACTATATCAATGTTTAAAGATGATGGGGAGACTGTGTGGTATACCTAGGGAGGTAATATGGGGTACCTAGGGAGGTACCCAATGGAAATGTAGTTATGCGTTATTAGTGGATGTCATTTAATATATGGGAATGTGGTCATTCAATGTAAGGTGGACTAGGTCCACTATATTAATAAAGGCCCACTATGGTAGTTGGATGTAATAAATGTGAGAAGGCTCTCTAGAAGGTTCCTAGGATATAGGGAGAGCTATATAAATAAGTCTAGGCAAGGTAATGAAACATAGTGAAGAATATTGTGATTGTACAAGCAAGGATTGCTTGAGGAGTTTTATCCTTCCATAAGGATTAATATATGGTGTTACCCTACCTCAAGGGTTTTCTCTATTTCTTGTGTTTATGTTATGGTGAATGGTTTATGGTTTATTCTTGGTTATTTATGAAGTATATTTACAGATCTGGTTTATGTACTTAATAATTGGTATCAGAGCACTTTCCTTGGCCAAAGAAGGGAATATTTGTTTTCTCTTTTTGCATATTTCTTTTTTTAGGGAAAAAAAAGAGGGCGGCGCACTTCAGGTTCAGACATAAAGTTTTATGAGATGAATTTGGAAAAAAAAATTGGGTATTTGAATTCCTCTCATAAAAATACCAATTTAAAAAAAAAAAAAGCCGAAACGGAGTTGAGGAAGTAAAGTTATGAGCATTCTAAATTCAACAATTTTTTAGGGTTTTTCTCGAAAAAGCTGCGATTGTTTGCCGTAACTTATTGTTCTATTTTGGGGGGTTTTTCATAGAAAGATGTATTTTACAGGGAAATGTGATGGCCCTAGTATTGAATCATTCATTAAAGAAATAAAATCAGTATGGGAATATACTTGGCCCCATTGGGTAAGTCTCAAATTGCAAGGTGATGCTGCAATTTGGTGGAAATCACTTGATTATGAGAAGATGATGAGACTCTCCAATGGAGAAATTGAAAAAATATTGTTAGACAAGTGGTCTCATGGAGAAAATAAGGATAAAGAGAGAACCAAGAGTTTATTTTCATGTGAAAAATCTA
>JZKD02S1667518.1:0-22102 GCA_000966675.3 Picea glauca
AGAGATTGTGATCACATGGTTCAATATGTCGTAGGGGAATTCTTACTAACCTTTAGATACAAATGGGTCATTTCTTCCTACACGCTATCATTATATTATTTCTTTTCATATATTACAATCATAGGTTAGATGAAACACGAGGAGATTATTTGCATCTAAGGGATCAGAACCATCTTTCCAAACATGAGACCTAATTGGTTGGTTGATGTTGGCCCTTGACCAATTTTTGAGGAACACTTGGTCATATTTGACCATTTTGGGGACTTCGATAGCTTGTCAAAGATGGAGCGCAATGCGAAGCAGAAATCATGGAAGCTAGACCCCTTTTTGGGTCCTTTTAGGGTTTTGGGTTAATGTAATGGGGAAGGGATGTCATCTTGTGGGTTCACCCACGCTTAGGCCCACTTTTGTAATGTATAAATAGATAGGCAATGTAAGAAATATTAGAAGTTGTTGCTTAGTGAAAGTTGGCTAAAGTGCTAAGAGTTGGATCTATGTGATCAAGTATTGTAAGGCTTTGTGCATTTTGTGTAAGACTTGCAAAGCTGAGTGTAAGTCCCTGTGAGAGAATGTAGAAGGGTTTGTGCTATAAGGAAAGGAAGAAGGATCTAGCGAGCTGCACAGATATGTTGTCTTATGCACAGTTAGGTTTGGAGGCTTTGTGCTGTAACCGAATGGAGACATTAATAAAGAATAATACTTTGTGGACGTAGCCCTAGGGTGGGGGTGAACCACAGTAAATCTGTGTGTTGTGCTCTATGCCTCGACTTTATGTTCTTGTCTCTTCCTTTGCTAAGTGATTTGATGTGTTTAGATAGATATATTTATTATTTGTTCTTATGAGCTATGAATGAATGTTAGCTCTGATATGTATGAATATGCTTAGTGTTGATCTACAGGATCTGATATATTTACTATTACTAAGTGTTGAAAGATCTTATATCTAAGTAAATGTTGTGATGCTCTGTGCTATCTACGAAGTATAATAAGACTGAATATTGATGAATATTAACTGCTAAGTGCTATGTTAAGTGTTATAATCATAGGTCTGTGTCCTAGCTAAGGTTGCAGACATTTGAGTCCTGCAACCACCACTGCCTCTACCTTGGATGAGACTTCATCTACTTCGCAGGTGTTGCTGAAAGGGCCGGTAGTTAGGGTTTTTTTGGTGCTTTGTTGTAGCGTTGAACCCTGGGTCTACCCTTGTGCCAACAAATGGTTCTGTTGTCGGGACTGAAATTGTAATTGTTGGGAACTGAGCAGAAGAAGCTTCGTGCAAAGATTCATCCTAAAATTATAAAATCTCTGTGCATGGATATATGCCCTAGTGCATAGCGATCCACTTGAACTAAAAGTATTTGTGCTGAAGAAGGAAGGACAGATCTAAATGAAAGAAGGCAGATATGCAATAAAAGAGGTTAATACTGAAGAAAAGAAGTAAGATCTGTAATCTTTGTGCTCCGATAAAGGTAAGAATAGTTAAAAGTTCTTAGATTTGGAAGCTTTGTGCCCTGTAGAAATAAAAGAGGTGAAATGTTTTGTTTCTAAAGTATGGATTTAGGTATGATTGATAGATTTTGTCCTATCTTGAAACATAGGGAATTATTAGATGACATAACGTTTGATATGAATAGATCCGATAAGAATAATGATAGATATGTTATACCTATGCATAGAAAGAATTTTTGGACTAACCAATGGATGCAGGATCCTAGAAAGAAATTTTTGCAAGTTCACCATTATGATCCTAGCATGCAGTATAAGAAAAGTTGGGGATCATTGAAGAGAAAGAGAGGATTAACGCTTTTTTACAGTTGCAGAAGACCAATACATCTTACTAAGGAATGCCCTGGGAGAAACCCTAGTTGCCTATATTGTAAGGTTATGGACCATGAAGTACTAGATTGCCCTAGAATGATTGCTAGACTTGAAAAGATGAATAGAGAGAAAGAAAACCCTGAAGGATATCAAGAGGATAAGATTATAGAAGAACCCCAAAAAGAATAAGAGATTATGTTGCTGAAAATGAAAGAAACCTTGGATGAACATAAAGATGCCAATTTGTCAGAGATCTTCAAAGAAAAGGAGAAAATCGAAGTAAGAATAGGAGACTTCGACATTGATTGTGCTCTAGATGAGGGAACACAGATGAACATTAAGATAGAAAGTACTTGGAAAACCCTAGGAAGGCCTGCTATGGTTCCTTCACTAAGAAAAATAGGATTGTTTAAAGGAAAAATGATAACCTTATGTGGAAGGATTACTCGAATAGCTATGAGTACCCATGGAGCTTCGACGGAGGAAGAATTCAAATTTATTAAATTTATTGAGGACTATGCCACATTTCTAGCTTTGTTAGGCAAGATCTGGATTGAAAAAGACTAGATCCCAAGAAGAGAAGAAAAGGAAGACCTAGAACAAAACAAGCAAGAACTCATGGAATTTATGACTAGATAGATCACCTACTTGATGGAAGAACAAGAGAACAAATCTAAGCTATTAAACACCAGGGACTTGGATGTCGAAGCAATAAGATCATTAGAGGAACCAAAGAAGACGGAAATACCTAATCCATATGATGAAGGTGTATTAACCTTGGATCTGAAGAAAGAATATCAACATCATGAAGTGACTATGTGGAGAGAGGATAAGGATCAGAATGAAAAAAGGATGACTGAGATGAAGCTCACTGGGAAGAAGGCTAGCAAGCTAAGTAAGAAGAGAGCCAAGATCGAAATGTTACAAAAGATTCCACAGGGAACTTTGCATAAGGCAAAATCATAGGAATTGAGCTTCATCAAGATACTAGAACAACGACATATGGCACTTTGTCATGGAAAAGAAATATAGTCATTGGACCGATATACCCGCTCGACTTTCACCCTAAACGGGAAGAAAAGAATTAAAATATTACTACTAAACCATTGGACCATGCCATAATGAATGGATCAACATTCATGAAAGTTTCATACCTGTTGCAAGCAGACTGTTAAAAAATTTCCTATTTATCTTGTCATGCCATGCCCGAAGAACAATTTTTCCAACTGAGAAATCGAAGCCCGCATAACTAGTGATTGTCTACAGTGAACATTGCAAGTAGATTGTTCATCCTAGTGCAACATTTTGAGATCATCATAACACCAATTATCTTTCCCGATTGTGTATGTTCGATGAGCTCATCAAACTTGAGGAATCCATCATTTGTTGGCATATGGGCAGACCCAGGGTTCAACGCTACAAAAATGCACCAACAAAACCCTAACTATTGGCCCTTTCGGAAACACCTACGAAGTAGATGAAGTCTCACCCGAGTTAGAGGCAGGGGTGGTTGTAGGAATCATATGTCTGCAACCTTATCTAGGACAAAGATCTGTGATTCTAACACTTAACAAAGCACTTAGCAGTTAATCTTCATCAATATTCAGTCTTATTATACTTCACAGATAACACAGATCATCACAACATTTACTTAGATCTAATATCTTTCAACACTTAGTAACAGTAAACAGATCAGATCCTTTAGATCATCACTAAGCATATTCATACATATTAGAGCTAACATTCATTCATAGATCATAAGTACAAAGCATAAATATATCTATCTAAACACATCAAAGCACTTAGCAAAGGAAGAGACAAGCACATCAAGTCGAGGCATAGAGCACAACACATAGATTTACCGTGGTTCACCCCCACCCTAGGGCTACATCCACAAAGTCTTCTTCTTTATTAATATCTTCAATCGGTTACAACACAAAGCCTCCAAACCTTACTGTGCACAGGACAACATATTTGTGCAGCTCACTAGATCCTTCTTCCTTGTCTTACAACACAAAGCCTTCTACAGTCTCTCACAGGGACTTACACTCATCTCTACAAGTCTTACACAAAATGCACAAAGCCTTACAATACTTGATCACACAGATCCAACTCTTGGCACTTTAGCCAACTTGCACTAAGCAACAACTTCTACTATTTTTTACCTTTCCTATCTATTTATTCATTACAAAAGTGGGCCTAAGCATGGGTGAACCCACGAGTTGACATCCTTTCCCCATTAAATTAACCCAAAACCCTAAAAGGACCCAAAAAGGGGTCTAGCTTCCACGATTTCCGCTTCGCATTGCGCTCCATCTTTGACAAGTTGTCAAAGTCCCAAAAATGGTCAAATATGACCAAGTTTTCCTCAAAACTTGGTCAAGGGACAATAGTTGAGCTCAATAACATTGAGATAATTATAATCCTGTCTTTGTGTAATGAAAAAAAAAATTATACATATCAACATGAGACTATATGGAGGAATCATATATGTTGTGTGGTGGTATTGGCTTCCTCATCATNAAGACACCGATAGTGATTCTTCATGTGAAGATAAAGTAAATGAATTCATGCTTATGGCCAAAGAGGATTATGATATTGAAATCATAGGTAGTGATGAGAATGATGAAGAAGTTGTGGTTGATATGGAAGGAGAAATTATTAGTGCACTGGAAGAGATTGATAGACTAAGAATTAAGAATAGAAAGAAAAAACAATTGCCGATACGGTTTGAGAAAGACAGTAAACAACCTGATGAAGACTTTGCCCTGATAAAAGTGGAATTAGAAGAGGCAAATAAAATCGAAGATATTCTAAAATGCCAGTTATCATAAAAGAAGGCTAGATGTGAAGCATTAGAACAAGAAGTAGTGAAAACTAGGAAAGAGATGGAGAAATTTCAAGCCTTGTACAATCAAAATCTGTCAAGTATCAAAGCCTCAGAAGAATTAACTTTCATTCTAAATCAGCAAAGGAGTCCAAATTTGAAAGTTGGCTTGGGCTATGAAGAAGGATCAAGTAGTGGTTAGCCGAGAAACAAAGAACCCATCAAGTTTGTCAAATCTTCAACCAATGACAACAACAAACCTGCAGAAACAAAGGAAGACAATCAGCCACCCAAAAGGAGTAAAGAAAAAGGTGCCAGAACTGAATCTGTAGAACAAGAAAATAATACACTCCCTACTCAAGGAAATCATCAGTATGGAAGAAATCGATTTTCTCAAAGAAGACAACCATTTTCCAGGTACAAAGAATTTTTCTATCGATATTGTTTCTACTGTTCTAACTTTGGTCACAAAGTTGTAAATTGTTTCTTAAGACTTAGACATGAGCAATTAAGTTTCCCAAGGAATAAATATCTTCTACAACAAAGAATAATACAACAAAAGTAATAAACCATCACATATTGCAAATTGCCAAATTAAGTCTAGAGACATGCAACTAAGGAGGTCAATAAATAATAAACAGTCAATGAGTAGACAACGTTGCAACAATAACTTTGACTTATTAAACAATGAGATTGAATGTTATAACTGTCACAACTTTGGCCACAAAGCTGCAAACTACAATCTGAAGAATTACAAAGAAGATCCAAGGATAAAGTTTTTAGATAAAAAGGCCAACACATGGAAAAGGAAAGATAGTGAAAAATGTGATCTAGCACTTTCAATTCAAAAACAAAAGGCCTCCGAGAATATAGAAAGTAGATGTTGCAAGCACATGAATGGAGACATGGATAAGCTTCTGTCCATAAGTAAAATCAAAACAGAAAATCTGATCCTTGAAAATGATGAACCAGGTAAAATCAAGGATATAGAGATCGATGAGATTCAATGGGGAAATCCAAGGGCTATTTAAAAAGTACAAGCTACAATTGCACAGTGTTCAAGTAGGACAATGACATTCACAACAGCAACATTTTGATGTACAAAATGATATACATGACATCCTATAGAGATAACAAGAGGAAAGACCTTGTCAAGGAATGTTAACCTTTAGGAACAAAAGGGGAAAAGAGTCGGAAGCAGAGAGATAACAGTGACAGGGGGAGTCATCCACTTATGAGAATAAAAGGTTGATGAAGGAGTCTGATTAAGAGAGGTGAGAAATTTTGAGTGTTCTATAGAAGATATAGCGGAAGTTGAGGATGAACAGGTCCAAGAATAAAAAAAATAAGACTCTGGTTTGGATACAAACATAGGAAGGCCTCAAATAAGAGAGTCCTTCCTGTTAGGGGGANTGTAGCCTCATTATGAGTTGGTGCTCATATGTATGATAATGTAAAGACTGTAACTATTACTTATCATATAAAGAAAAAGAGGTTTTTACCTTGTATGGGTTTCCTCGGGAAATATATGTCTCTGTGTTTCTCATGTATGTGACTGATGCTGGATGTTCCATTGTTTATTTCCCTACATTATTGTGATCATCATTGAATTCCTTGTAAATATTTTAAAAGAAGCATAATTGTTTAAGCACGGTAACAACTGATTCACCCCCCCCCCCCTCTCAGTTTTCCAACAATTGGTATCAGATTTGGCCCCTTTCATATAAGGGTAGATCCTAGAGATTAAACATGTTAATCCATGAAGGAAATTCAACCAATAAGGTTCCTTTGTTCAATGGAACAAACTTTGCCTTTTGGAAAGTTAGAATGAGAACCTACATAATGGATTTAGGTGTAGATGTCTGGGATGTGGTAGATACTGGTTATGTAAAGCCAATTGTACTAGATAATAAGGATGACAAGATGGAATTTAGCTTCAATGCTAAGGCTATTAATGCTATCTTGAGTGGGCTTGCAGAACTAGAATTCGTAAAGGTCATGCACTTGGGAACTGCCAAAGAAATGTGGGACAAACTCATTAGCAGTTATGAAGGTAATGAGAAGGTAAAGGACACCAAGCTTCAAACCTATAGAATACAATTTGAACAGCTGAAGATGAAGGAAGATAAAACTATTGGTAAATACTTTCTGAGAGTAGAAGAAATGGTGAATGCAATGAAAGCACCTGGTGAAAAAATTGAGGAATCTTCTTTAGTTCAGAAAATCTTGAGATCTCTCCTAGATAGGTTCAACCCGAAGGTCTCTGCTATAGAAGAATTTAATGATCTAAAAACCTTGTCTTTTGATCAACTTTTAGGAACGTTGACTGCATATGAAATGAGGATAGTTACAGATAAAACCACCTCTAGAGAAGCATCATTTAAAGAAGATAAGAATGAGGATTGTGAACCTGATGAAATTGAAGTAAAATTCGTGAGAAGATTAAAGAAAGGATCAGGCAGGTACCAAGGTAAGCTTCAATTCAAATGTTTCAACTATGGTAAGACAGGTCATTTTGCAAATAAATGTCCACACAAGAAACATGATCAAAACTTTGAAGATGAAGAGAAGCACAAATCAAGAAGAATTGATAAGAAGAAAAGTTTATGTGTAAACAATGATGACTCCTCAGAAGACACTGATAGTGATTCTTCATGTGAAGATAAAGTAAATGACTTCATGCTTATGGCCAAAGAGGATTATGATATTGAAAGCATAGGAAGTTATGAGAATGATGAAGAAGATATGGTTGATATGGAAGGAGAAATGATCAGTGCACTGGAAGAGATTGACAGACTAAGAATTAAGAACAGAAAGCAAAAAAAAATGTTGATACAGTTTGAGAAAGACAGTAAACAACCTGATGAAGACTTTGCCCTTCTAAAAGTGGAATTAGAAGAGGCAAATAAAATTAAATATATTATGAAACGATAGTTATCATAAAAGAAGGCTAGATGTGAAGCATTAGAACAAAAAGTAGTGAAAACTAGGAAAGAGATGGAGAAATTTCAAGCCTTGTACAATAAGAATCTGTCAAGTATCAAAGCCTCAGAAGAATTAAATTTCATTCTAAATCAGCAAAGGAATCCAAATTTGAAAGTTGGCTTGGGCTATGAAGAAGGATCAAGTAGTGGTCAGCCGAGAAACAAAGAACCCATCAAGTTTGTCAAATATTGAACCAATGACAACAACAAACCTACAGAAACAAAGGAAGACAATCAGCCACCCAGAAGAAGTAAAGAAAAAGGTGCCAGAACTGAATCTGTAGAAAAAGGAAATAATACACTCCCTGCTCAAGGAAATCATTAGTATGGAAGAAATTGATTTGCTCAAAGAAGACAACCATTTTCCAGGTACAAAGAATTTTTCTATGGATATTGTTTCTATTGTTCTAACTTTGGTCACAAAGCTGTAAATTGTTCCTTAAGACTTAGACATGAGCAATTAAGTTTCCCAAGGAATAAATATCTGCCACAACAAAGTAATAAACCATCACATATTGCAAATTGCCAAATTAAGTATAGAGACATGCAACTGAGGAGGTCAATAAATAATAAATAGTCAATGAGTAGACAATGCTGCAACAATAACTTTGACTTATTGAACAATGAGATTGAATGTTATAACTGTCACAACTTTGGCCAAAAAGCTGCAAACTGCAATCTGAAGAATTACAAAGAAGATCCAAGGATAAAGTTCTTAGATAAAAAGGCCAGCACATGGAAAAGGAAATATAGTGAAAAATGTGATCTAGTACTTTCAATTCAAAAACAAAAGGCCTCCGAGAATATAGAAAGTGGATGTTGCAAGCACATGACTGGAGACATGGATAAGCTTATATCCTTAAGTAAAAGAAAAACAAAAAATTTGATCCTTGAAAGTGATGAAACAGGTAAAATCAAGGATATAGAGATCGATGAGATTCAATGGGGAAATCCAAGGGCTATTTAAAAAGTACAAGCTACAATTACACAGTGTTCAAGTAGGACAACGACATTCACAACAACAACATTTTGATGTACAAAATGATATACATGACATCCTGTAGAGATAACAAGAGGAAAGACCTTGTCAAGGAAAGTTAACCTTTAGGAACAAAAGGGGAAAAGAGTCGGAAGAAGAGAGATAACAGTGACAGGGGGAGTCATCCACTTATGAGAAGAAAAGGTTGAAGAAGGAGTCTGATTAAGAGAGGTGAGCAATTTTGAGTATTCTACAAAATATATAGCGGAAGTTGAGGATGAACAGGTCCAAGAATCAGAAAAAGAAGACTCTGGTTTGGATACAAACATCTGCAGGCCTCAAATAAGAGAGTCCTTCCTGTTAGGGGGAGTTTGTGTTGGTCTTAATATCTGATACCTCCTAAAATTACTGCCACATATCAAAGGGAGCATGTTCTCTTTGACATTGATGTCAAAGGGGGAGAAAAGAATTCAAGTGCCTTAGTTGCCATCAATGCCAAAGGAGGATATTGTTGGTAAATGTTTAACAGACAGCATATGCTTTTCATTGATGGCAAGTACAGCAACAAATATGGCATGAGTACAAGAAGAAGTATCAGAAGTATTTTAGTAAGATGCTGTAGAGAAAGCGCGATAAGTTCAGAAGAGATAGTGCAAAGGATTGTTGACAGGTTTAACAGGCAAAATGAGCTTGTCATTGATGGCAGGATTAGAGTGTGCATTGATGGAAAAATAGGAACAAAGTAAGCTTAGGAGGAATTAGCACAGAGTTGAACGTAGTGCATAGGTGTGCACCAGGGATGAGGTTAACTCATTGCCAAAGATCAAGAGAGATAGCGTACTTAGGATCTTAGGCAGATCAAAGGTCGAGGCCCTTGACACTTAGAAATTATTCCAAGTAAAGAGGATGCGTAAGCTCAGGAGGAGAAGTGTCAGTGATCATTGGATCCCATCCCGAATCCCCGATGACTGTCATATATGAATTCAGACAAGAAGAACGCGCAGAAGAGGAGGAAAGATATTAGGAGTTAGATATGAGCGTAAGATACAACCATCATTGGATCAAGGAGAACCATCATGAAGTGGTGAAATCGTGAGAAGATCTAGGTTGTAGGATCTGGGGTATTTATGAAGGATCAATAGCTGTTAGATATGGTGAATTTGCAAGGCGGATAAGTCCAAGAGTCATCCAACTCTCCAAAACTGTGAAGGAATCTTGGCCATCCATTGAGGATAGTCGTGGACCATTGGATCAAGAGGACGCATGGCGAAAGATCAGAGAACCACAAAGACTCCATTTCTGAGTTTCGTAGATCGGGAAATCCAAAGGAAAGAGGTTCAAATTCGTGATATGTGAAATTGCGAAACAATCTCGAAGTCTTGGATATCGTGATTTGGAGTGATGAGACCCTTCATCACAGGAATTGTGAGATGCGAATTCATGATGAGATCTGAACCATCAATACACCAAGATTCTGGACCGTTGATCTAAGCTCCATCTCGGAGTCTCACCTATCACGACTTGGAGTGATGAGAACCTCCATCTAAGGAATTGCGAGATGCAAATTCACGATGAGATCTGGACCGTCAATACACCAAGACTCTAGACCATTGATCTAAGTTCCATCTCAGAGTCTCACCTATCGTGACTTGGAGTGACAAGAACCTCCATCTAAGGAATTGCGAGATGCGAATTCATGATGAGATCTGGACCGTCAATACACAAAGATTTTGGACCATTGATCTAAGCTCCATCTTGGAGTCTCACCTATTGTGACTTTGAGTGATGAGAACCTCCATCTAAGGAACAATGAGATGTGATTTCACGATGAGATCTGGACTATCAATTCATCGAGATCATGGACCATCGATCAGGGTCGATGAAGGTCATAAGTTCATGAAAATACTGAAAAGGTGAAATGTATGTAGCCTGTGGTCACATCGGTGGAATATGGGGGAAGGAGCTAGTGCAGACAAGCTCATTTTCAGAGTTTTGGGGATCGCAACTGGGAGTGTCAAGACACTTGGTCACACGAATGTCGAATTGCTGAATGCCGAAATGCTGAAATGAATGCAAGATCGCATGGATCCAATCCAATGGTGCAGGTGAATTTGAGTATTATTGGAGGGCTAATGTTGCTCTTCACAGGGTAATTGCTAGAAACCATTGATGGTTTCTGCCAGAAGATTTGAAGAGACTTATGTGTGATCGCCAGAGGAGCTGAAGAGTCTCTAGGAATCTTCCAATGGGATGAAGATAGGTCATAGGGGTGATTGACAGCTGGAAGAGGGTTGGAGCCTTTAGCTGAAATAGAGAGGGTAAGCTCAACTGTAACAGTGAAGACGAAGAGTCTTAACTACCAGAGAGAAAAAGGAATCTGGGCATAACACCCACTGATACTGGACGCGTGGTGGGAACCACCAGAGAAGCTGAAGAGTTGTGATGATCAAGAAGAGCACTCAAGAGGTGGAGGATATTGGTGCAGTGTGAGTATGAAGAGGTATTGTGTGCATTGCATGCATAGGGTGCACAGAAGTTATAAGTACATGGTACAGAGAAGAGATGTTGTTGTTGTTGTTGTTGGAGTTGTTGTGGTTGTTGTTGTTTTTGTTGTGAGTGATGGAGGTGTAAAGAAGGAGGTGTAGTGCAGTAGCTGAAATGCACAGAAGACAAAAGGTGCATTGGAGAGGAATGGTGCATAGAGTACAAAATATAGAAGAACATAAAGTGAAAGGTATGCAGGGAGGATGACAGTGAGGTAGACAAAGCAGCGAAATCTTGCAGAACATTGATGAGACTGGTAAGCTGTTGTTGAAGATTATATCACTGTAATAAGTTTCAGTAATTCATATTGATTATCCAGGGTGGTATTGAGGTGATAGGGAGGACTGTTGTCCTCATAGGTTCAAGTGGGTGCTTGAACACGGGGAGTTGTAGCTTCCATCTGGTTGCAACCAGAGAAACCAGGGTGGCAAGGTGGTGCAAGGGAGAACTCTTGTTCTCTATTATACAGGTTGGTGCCTGTATGATTGGAAGTTGGTGCTTCCATCTAGTTGGCACTAGAAACACTTAGGGAGTTGGTGCTAGAGAAACCAGGGAGTTGGTGCTTCCTTCTAGTGGGTGCTAGAGAATACAGAGAGTTGGTGCTCTCAGCAAGTAGCAGCTTGCAAAACTGAGGTTGTAGCCTCATNCAACCAATAAGGCTCCTCTATTCAATGGAACAAACTTTTCCTTTTGGAAAGTTAGAATGAGAACCTACATAATGGCTTTAGGCGTAGATGTCTGGGATGTGGTAGATACTAGTTATGTAAATCTAGTTGTACTAGATAATAAATATGACAAGATGTAATTTATCTTCAACGCTAAGGCTATGAATGCTATATTGAGTGAGCTTGCAGAAGTAGAATTTGTAAAGGTCATGCACCTGGGAACTGCCAAAGAAATGTGGGACAAACTCATTAGCAGTTATGAAGGTAATGAGAAGGTAAAGGACGCCAAGATTCAAACCTATAGAATACAGTTTGAATAGATGAAGATGAAGGAAGATGAAACTGTTGGTAAATACTTTTTGAGAGTAGAATAAATGGTGAATGCAATGAAAGAACTTGGTGAAAAAATTGAGGAATCTTCTTTGGTTCAGAAAATCTTGAGATCTCTCCTAGATAGGTTCAACCCAAAGGTCTCTACTATAGAAGAACTTAATGATCTAAAAACATTGTCTTTTGATAAACTTCTAGGAACGTTGAATGCATATGAAATGAGGATAGTTACAGATAAAACCACCTCTAGAGAAGCATCATTTAAAGCATATAAGAATGAGGATTGTGAACCTGATGAAATTGAAGTAAAATTTGTGAGAAGATTAAAGAAAGGATCAGGCAAGTACCAAGGTAAGATTCAATTCAAATGTTTCAACTATGGTAAGATAGGTCATTTTGCAAATAAATTTCCACACAAGAAACATGATCAAAACTCGGAATATGAAGAGAAGCACAAATCAAGAAGATTTGATAAGAAGAAAAGTTTATGTGTAAACAATGATGACTCCTCAGAAGACACTGATAGTGATTCTTCATGTGAAGATAACGTAAATGACTTCATGCTTATGGCCAAGGAGGATTATGATATTGAAAGCATAGGCAGTGATGAGAATGATGAAGAAGCTGTGGTTGATATGGAAGGAGAAATTATCAGTGCACAGGAAGAGATTGACAGACTAAGAATTAAGAACAGAAAGAAAAAACAATTGTTGATATGGTTTGAGAAAGACAGTAAACAACCTAATGAAGACTTTGCCCTGCTAAAAGTGTAATTAGAAGAGGCAGAGAAAATCGAAGATATTCTGAAACGACAGTTATCAAAAAAGAAGGCTAGATGTGAAGCATTAGAACAAGAAGTAGTGAAAACTAGGAAAGAGATGGAGAAATTTCAAGCCTTGTACAATCAAAATCTGTCAAGTATCAAAGCCTCAGAAGAATTCACTTTCATTCTAAATCAGCAAAGGAATCCAAATTTGAAAGTTGGCTTGGGATATGAAGAAGGATCAAGTAGTGGTCAGATGAGAGTGGTCAGTCGAGAAACAAAGAACCCATCAAGTTTGTTAAATCTTCAACCAATGACAACAACAAACCTGCAGAAACAAAGGAAGACAATCAACCACCCAGAAGGAGTAAAGAAAAAGGTGCCAGAACTGAATCTGTAGAACAAGGAAATAATACACTCCCTGCTCAAGGAAATCATCAATATGGAAGAAATCAATTTGCTCAAAGAAGACAACCATTTTCCAGGTACCAAGAATTTTTCTATGGATATTGTTTCTACTGTTCTAACTTTGGTCACAAAGCTGTAAATTGTTCCTTAAGACTTATACATAAGCAATTAAGTTTCCCAAGGAATAAATATATGCCACAACAAAGAATGATACATCAAAGTAATAAACCATCACATATTGAAAATTGCCAAATTAAGTCTAGAGACATGCAACTGAGGAGGTCAATAAATAATAAACAATCAATGAGTAGACAACGCTGCAAAAATAACTTTGACTTATTGAACAATGAGATTGAATGTTATAACTGTCACAACTTTGGCCACAAAGATGCAAACTACAATCTGAAGAATTACAAAGAAGATCCAAGGATAAAGTTCTTAGATAAAAAGGCCAGCACATGGAAAAGGAAAGATAGTGAAAAATGTGATCTAGCACTTTCAATTCAAAAACAAAAGGCCTCCGAGAATATAGAAAGTGGATGTTGCAAGCACATGACTGGAGACATGGATAAGATTCTGTCCATAAGTAAAAGAAAAATAGAAAATTTGATCCTTGAAAATGATGAACCAGGTAAAATCAAGGATATAGATATCGATGAGATTCAATGGGGAAATCCAAGGGCTATTTAAAATGTACAAGCTACAATTACACAGTGTTCAAGTAGGACAACGACATTCACAACAACAACATTTTGATGTACAAAATGATATACATGACATCCTGTAGAGATAACAAGAGGAAAGACCTTGTCAAGGAAAGTTATCATTTAGGAACAAAAGGGGAAAAGAGTCAGAAGTGGAGAGATAATAGTGACAAGGGGAGTCATCCACTTATGAGAAGAAAAGGTTGATGAAGGATTATGATTAAGAGAGGTGAGCAATTTTTAGTATTCTACAGAAGATATAGTGGAAGTTGAGGATGAAAAGGTCCATGAATCAGAAAAAGAAGACTCTGTTTTGGATACAAACATCTGCAGGCCTCAAATAAGAGAGTCCTTCCTGTTAGGGGGAGTTTGTGTTGGTCTTAATATATGATACCTTCTAAAATTACTGCCACATCTCAGGGGGAGCATGTTCTCTTTGACATTGATGTCAAAGGGGGAGAAACAAATTTGGGTGCCTTAGTTGCCATCAATGCCAAAGGGGGATATTGTTGGTAAATGTTTAACATACAACATATGCTTGTCATTGATGGCAAGTATAGAAAAAAAGATGGCATGAGTACAAGAAGAAGTATCAGAAGTATTTTAGGAAGATGCTGCAGAGAAAGCACGATGAGTTTAGAAGAGATAGTGCAAAGGATTGTTGGCAGGTTTAGCAAGCAAAGTGAGCTTGTCATTTATGGCAAGATCAGAGTGTGCATCGATGGAAAAATAGGAACAAAGTAAGCTCTGGAGGAATTAGCACAGAGTCGAACGTAGTGCATAGGTGTGCACCAGGGATGAGGTTAACTCATTGCCAAATCTCAAGAAAGATAGCGTACTTAGGATCTTAGGTAGATCAAAGGTCGAGGCCCTTGACACTTAGAAATTATACCAAGTAAGGAGGATGCGTAAGCTCAGGAGGAGAAGCGTCAGTGATCATTAGATCCCATCCCGAATCCTTGATGACTGTTAGATATGAATTTAGACAAGAAGAACACGTAGAAGAGGAGGACAGATCTTAGGCATTAGATATGAGCGTATGATACGACCATCATTGGATCAGGGAGAACTATCACGAAGTGGTGAAATCATGATAATATCTAGGCTGTAGGATCTGGGGTATCTACGAAGGATCAATATCCATTAGATATGGTGAAGCTGCAAGGCAAATAAGTCCAAGAGTCATACAACTCTCCAAAACTGTGAAGGAATCCTGGCCATCCATTGAGGATAGTCGTGGACCATTGGATCAATAGGATGTGTGGTGAAAGATTAGAGCACCACAAAGACTCCATTTCAGAGTTTCGCAGATCGGGAAATCCAAAGGAAAGAGGTTCAAATTCGCGATATGTGAAATCGCAAAACAATCTTGGAGTCTTGGCTATCATGATTTGGAGTGATGAGACCCTTCATCATAGGAATTGCGAGATGCAAATTCAGGATGAGATCTGGACCATCAATACACCAAGATTCTGGACCGTTGATCTAAGATCCATCTCGGAGTCTTGCCTATCACGACTTGGAGTGATGAGAACCTCCATCTAAGGAATTGCGAGATGAAAATTAACAATGATATCTGGACCGTCAATACACCAAAACTCTGGACCGTTGATCTAAGTTCCATCTTAGAGTCTCACCTATCGCGACTTGGAGTGATGAGAACCTCCATCCAAGAAATTGTGAGATGCGAATTCATGATGAGATCTGGACCATCAATACACAAATATTTTGGACCATTGATATAAGCTCCATCTCGGAGTCTCGCCTATCGCGACTTGGAGTGACGAAAAACTCCATCTAAGGAACAACGAGATGCAATTTCACGATGAGATCTGGACTATCAATTCATTGAGATCGTGGACCATCGATCAGGGTTGATGAAGGTCATAAGTTCATGAAAATACTGAAAAGGTGAAATGGATGTAGCCTATGGTCACATCGGTGGAATATGGGGGAAGGAGCTAGTGCAAACAAGCTCCTTTTTGTAGTTTCGGGGATCACGACTAGGTGTGTCAAGACACTTGGTCACACGAATGCCGAATTGTCGAATGTTGAAATGCCAAAATGAATGCAAGATCCCATGAATCCAATGGTACAGGTGAATTTGAGTATGATCGGAGGGCTAATGTTTCTCTTCACAGTGTAATTGCTAGAAACCATTGATGGTTTCTACCAGAAGATTCGAAGAGACTTATGTGTGATCGCCAGAGGAGCTGAAGAGTCTCTAGGAATCTTCCAATGGGATGAAGATAGGTCATATGGGTGATTGATAGATGGAAGCGGGTTAGATCCTGTAGCTAAAATAGAGAGGGTGAGCTCAACTGTAACAGAGAAGACGAAGAGTCTCAACTATCAGAGAGAAAAAGGAATCTCGGCATAACACCCAGTGATGTTGGACACGTGGTGGGAACCACCAGAGAAGATGAAGAGTTGTGATGATCAGGAAGAGCACTCGAGAGGTAGAGGATATCGACGCAGTGTGAGTATGAAGAGGTATTGTGTGCATTGCATGCACAAGGTGCACAAAAGCTATAAGTACACGGTATAGAGAAGAGATGTTGTTGTTGTTGCTGTTGGAGTTGTTGTGGTTGTTGTTGTTGCTCTTGTGAGTGATGGAGGTGTAAAGAAGGAGGTGTAGTGCAGCAGCTGAAATGAACAGAAGACAAAAGGTGCATTGGAGAGGAATGGTGCATAGAGTACAAAATATAGAAGAACATAAAGTGCAAGGTATCCAGGGAGGATGACAGTGAGGCAAACAAAGGAGCAAAATCTTGTAGAACAATGATGAGACTGGTAAGTTGTTGTTGAACATTATATCACTGTAATAAGTTTCATAAATTCATATTGATTATCTAGGGTGGTATTGAGGTGCTAGGGAGGACTGTTGTCCTCATAGGTTCAAGTGGGTGCTTGAACACAGGGAGTTGTAGCTTCCATCTGGTTGCAGCCAGAGAAACCAAGGTGGCAGGGTGGTGCAAGGGAGAACTCTTGTTCTCTGTTATATAGGTTGGTGCCTGTATGATTGGAAGTTGGTGCTTCCATCCAGTCGGTGTTGGAAACACTTAGGGAGTTGGTGCTTCCTTCTAGTTGGTGCTAGAGAAACCAGGGAGTTGGTGCTTCCTTCTATTGGGTTCTAGAGAATATAGAGATTTGGTGCTCTCAGCAAGTAGCAGCTTGAAAAACTGAGGTTGTAGCCTCATTATGAGTTGGTGCTCATATGTATGATAATGTAAAGATTGTAACTATTACTTATCATATAAAGAAAAAGAGATTTTTACCCTGTATGGGTTTCCTCGAGAAATATCTATCTCTGTGTTAGTCATATATGTGACTGATGTTGAATGTGTCATTGTTTATTTCCCTACATTATTGTGATCATCATTGAGTGCCTTGTAAAGATTTTAAAAGAAGAATAATTGTTTAATCACGGTAACAACTAATTCACACCCCCCCCCCTCTCAATTGTCCAATAGGTTACTCATTTTAGCTAGAAGATCATTGTTACAATGAGGCTCTAAAGGACTTTTTAACACAAGGAAATCCAAACCCTAACCCCGGAAGATGAAAATCCAAAAGGTTTGTGGGCCCCAATGGGGGTAGTTGATACATCAACTTCCTGAGAGCGTAACTTTTGCATACGATCTCCATTTGGGGCACTCGATACACCATTGGAAAGGTATAAACGAGAAGAATGATTTTTGACTGACCCAGGACAAAATTTTTGGCAATATCTTGGGCCACAAATCCCCAAAAAATGTCATTTAAAGCCTCAAAACGGCCCCATAAGTTTGGAACTTGAAAAATTGCTGAAAAAATACCAAGGAGGAAATTTTTTTTTCGATCCAGTTGAATATGTGGTGGCCACCGATATCCACTTGGATCAATCCTACCTCCTTAGGAAGAAATGGTCTCCATTGCGTTGATTTCCCAGGGGAGAGAGGGAATCGTTTGTTGAATCTGAATCTTAGTGAGTTGCTTGCCTTGCTGGAGAAGTTGTACTGCTTAGCTTCTTGAAGGTTGTCATGAACCTATGGCTGGAAGGGTTGGAAAAGTCTAGTTACATGATATTATTGTGTGTATAAAGAATCATTGCACTTTGCTGCAATCTTGTCGATTTTATTTTGTTGGATATAAGGTGCTTGTACCGACGTTGTAGT
This sequence comes from Picea glauca, assembly GCA_000966675.3. Classification (NCBI taxonomy): domain Eukaryota; kingdom Viridiplantae; phylum Streptophyta; class Pinopsida; order Pinales; family Pinaceae; genus Picea; species Picea glauca. The sequence goes on from JZKD02S1667518.1 coordinate 18,180, forward strand.
GGTTGTAGTGTCCTTCTGTGCACCTTTTGAACAGATTGTGAAGAAGATGAATTTTGTAGTATGAGATATTACCTTGCGACACTATTTAGGTGGGATAATAGTTGTAACTACCTCTGGTATTCTGTAAAGATAACCCCCAAGAGTAACAATGACACTACGGGGTCGAGACTCATAAACAACATGGCACTTCCACATATATGGTTGGACCAAAAGAACATAGAAAAAATCCATCGAGGAAACATCACATAATACCTCATTCTTGAACGAACAGATGTCATATGACAATCGACACTACTAGTTGACATAGAGATCTCATCCCTGGCGAAGCCACCCGATGTTGTATGGCTGTGGGTGTGGTGTTGTCGACAATCCCAACTATTTGATGATCTCTATTGAGATGAGGTTCTTCTTTCTTCCTCTATCAACAATGAAATTAAATGGGGTCCCATTCACCCACATTTGTGAAAGGAAGAGGCCCTCCACCTCTTCAAGATCCATTGGTTATTCTGGTTGAATTCTTGCAGTTGTGAAAATAGCAGTGGGGTCTGCGTCGATGAGTTTTCTTCTTCCAGTATTTTCTGAAATAGATTTTGAATCTGGGTTTGAATCTTTTTCTTTGATCTCATCTACTAATGATTTTTTTGAGTGACATTCATTAGTTTTGTGCTAGGGGATTTTGTGGAAATCACACCACTTTCCAGTGTCCTTCGTCTTTCTATTACCCTTCTTTTCCTATGGCTTGAAAGGGTTTTTGGGAGGCTGTTTGTTAAGGTTGTCTTTATCATACTTTTGGTTTTTGCAGATTTGCAAACCCAAACTCCCATTTGTTCTGGTGCCTAATTTTTTGCTTGATTTTGACAACATATTGATAGGCATCTTCGAGTGATGAGATGTCCAGGAAATGCATTTCGGTTTGGATGTACCTATGTAGAGCCCCATGGTATTTCAGAACCAAATGTCACTTGGAATATTTCATACCCAAGTTGGTGTGAAAGGTATGGAAATTATTTGTGAACGACAACACTGTTTGGCCCCTCTCTTGCCATAGTGTCGTCCATCTCATGTATTGGTCGTCATAATTACCAACAAGGTAATATTGTTCCTTGACCTCATCCACAAAAAATCCTAAGTGGGATTGCATCGATATATTCCAGAATCCTATGTGGAATGTTTCTCCCAATTGGTTTCCCACCAATGTTTGACATGTGGGAGAGCCTTAAGGAGTGCAAAGGTGATACTTTCCCTGTTGGAGAAATTGTGAACAGAGAAATAACCTTCTAGAAGATTTAACCATTTTTCTAAGGCATATGCATCTATCTGTCCATCAAATACAGGAATATCAAAATTAACTTGTACCTTTAAATCCAAGGTGCCTCCAAAGTGGTCGCTTGATGAAGATGTGCACATTTTAATCGGTAGGCATTGAAGGATGTGGGGAAAATTCTCCATCATTTTGTCCCTCTGTTGTGTGAGAGATTTCTCAAGCAACATATTAATAGAATATTTATCTCTCTCATTTTTATTTTCTTCCTCCATGGAGGGTTTCTTGGGCGTGAAAGAGTGATTGTCTTCAATAGAGACAAGCTCGAGACCCAACTTGCTATACTCGAACCTCGTCGAGAACATGCACTAAAAAACAATCAAGAGCAGCCTACTATGATACCATTGATCCAGATTATTTTTGAGAGAGAAATGAAAGAAGAGATATCATAATGAAATACACATAAATATTGCCAGAAATAGAGAAATAGAGTAATACATGATTTCTATTAATGAAAGAAATGTACAGAGACTGTAAAAATACAGAGTGAAAGACTCGCTAGAATGGTCGAATCTTATCTCTGAGAAGAGATGTGAGGGATACTTGCATTTTTTGGAAGATTATTGTTACAATGAGGTGTTAAAATCCTTTTTAACATAAGGAAAATCCAAACCCTAAACCCGAAAAATGAAAATACAAAAGGTTTGTGGGCCCCGATGGGGGTAGTTGATACATCAACTTCTCGGGCATGTAAATTTTGCATACGATCTCCATTTGGGGTGCTCAATACACTGTTGGAAAGGTCTAACTGAGAAGAACGATTTTTGACTAACCTAGGACAATGCCCAAGGTGCATCTTGGGCCCCAAATCCCCAAAAAAACATCACTTAGGGCCTCAAAAAGGCCCCTGAAGTTTGGAACACGAAAAATGGCCAATGTGGAAAACTTTTTTTCAAGCCAGTGGAATAGGTGGGTGGCCACCGATATCCACCTGGATCATCCAAAGAGAAATGATTTAATCCATATCATTTGTTCTATGAACAAGTGCATAGAGAATGTAAATATAGTGGTTGTGGATGATGTGTAGGACCGCACCAACACTGCACTTGGGGGGATTACCCTGGATATCTCCATCAAAATATCCCTAGGGAGTCTCATAGTCAATAATTGGTAGGATAGGGTTTCTCGAGTTTTTTTTCCTTGGATCATATTTGTATTCTATAGCTTGTGATATGGTGATAGCAGTCGTGCCTTCTAGAGGGATGATTTTTTCCTTGAGGAGAACTTGATTCCTTTCCCACTAAATATTTGTGATCAATAGACTCAGAAGGCCTGTGTACATTTAATCTCTGAAGCTCTCTTCCAGAGATGCACTGTTCCAGTCAATTTTTGCATGTGGTTTATTTTTTATCATTTCTGCAACCTGACCTCCATAGGGACACTAGTACATTTGGGTCAAATTTCGACGGCACATTCGATGCAATTGCCACTTTATATTGTCGGGAGAACGACAAATAAGGGACCCCCTCAAATTTATTTTCACATGACGTCTCTTTTTCGATGACATAGATTTTGTCGTTATTGCGACGTCTTGAATGTGGCAAGACCGATGTCTTGAATGTGGCAAGAGAGATGTCTGAAATGTGGCAAGACTGATGTCTTGAACGTGGAAAGAGAGATGTCTAAAACGTGGCAAGAGAGACGTCTTGAATGTGGCAAGAGCGATGTCTTAAATGTGGCAAGAGCGATGTCTTAAACGTGGCAAGAGAGACGTCTTGAACATGGCAAGACCAACTTCTTGAAGGTGGCAAGAGAGACATATAGAACATGGGAAGAGAGATGTTAGGAACGTGGCAAGAGAGACGTCTTATACATGGTAATAGAGACATCTTGAATGTGGCAATATCGACGTCTTGAAGGTGGCAAGAGAGACGTCTATAACGTGGGAAGAGAGGAGTTAAGAGGTATCATCTCCGACATGGTTGCTATGGGAGTGACACTCCAAGATGTCGCAATAGAGACCTTCTTGTAGGCATTTAAAAAAAAAATACAATATCAGTACTAAGAGGGACAAGTACATTAACCTTTGCTACGATACTAGCTGTATCAATATTTAAATCTATATCATCGGTCTATATTTAAGAAACTCGGATTTTTTTATTAAAAATTTATCCTCTTAGTTTATGTATCCATTAGATACAGCAAAAGTTACAATCAATCCATCATTCCACTATTTTAAGGGTTTTGGAAAAACTTGCAATCAATCCAATATGTTTCAAGTATTTTGGCATTTCCAAATTAAAATGTCATGTAAAATCCTTTAAAAATTAAAGACGATGGATTCTTCAAAGTCTAAGTCCATTTGTAAACACAAACTAAGAAATCCATGTAAGATCTCCTTTCAAAAGTGAATTAACTAAAGATAATGCTTCACATTTCAAACTCATTTTGGAGACACCATTCAAGAAATCCCATACCCATAAACTAAAGATAATGCTTCATATTTCAGGCCCATTTTGGAGACACCACCATTCAAGAAATCCAATACCCATAAACTAAAGATAATGCTTCACATTTCAGGCCCATTTTGGAGACACCATTCAAGAAATCCAATACCCATAAAGTAAAGATAATGCTTCACATTTCAGGCCCATTTTGGAGA